>JAEQBH010005060.1:0-89666 GCA_016808115.1 Tetrastigma voinierianum
AAAAAAAACTCATAAGCAAAATCAAACTTCAAATATAAACTTAAGGGCATTTATGCACGTTTTCCCCTAAAAATAGAGCTTTTACATGAAACATATTTTTTCTAACTGTCGTATGAAGCTCCTTTCTACTAGCGTTTGTTTTTTACTTTAGAATTAATTTTAAATATAACTTTTTTTTTAATGTTGAATAGTGTTTAATAATATTAAGTATTTAGCGATATATTTTTAATATTTAATTTCTATTAATTATTAAATTATTTATATTTTATATGCTAAAAGCCATTATCTTAAAATCTTAATATACTAAAAAGATAGTTTAACTTTATCATTATGATAAAATAAAATTTTATATAATATTTTCACCTATGTATAAAAAATAAAATTATTATGATAAATAGTTTCTTTTTTCAAAGTTATATTAAAAAAATTTTGACGAGAAAAAATCACCATTATTATACACATTAAATTGATATATTGTTTGTAGAAAATAAACATTTTATTTAAATTTTAAGAAAATTATTTTTAAATAAAAATAATTATTCCATATTCTAACAAAGAAAAAAAAATAATGTTATCAAAATTATATATATATATATATATATATATATATATATATATATATATATATATATATATATATATAATTTATACTTTTAAAGATTATTGTCAAATATGATAATCAATAATATATTTGTGATGTCCTTAACACCTGACTCAAATGGTAAAACGATAGAAAATAGTTATGCATTAATTTGAAATTTAAATCCTTATTAAAACATAAGTACTACAACATAACATGTAAAGTACTAAATAGATGTTTGTGATTATCCATATTTTCATCATCCATGAAAATGAGGTATAAATAAATGAAACAGGAATAACGAAATTTTAAGAATATTTGCAAGAGAAATTATAAAAACTTATTTTCGAAAAAAAAATATACATATGGTCCAACACCTCTTCGCCAAGTCAGAGACGAACTGTTAGACCATCAAACTGGTGTAGTAAGCCAAAACCGTCCAAGCTTTATGGACTAAATGCTTTAACCCACATAAATTTGGACTTTGGAAGTGTCCCATTTCCAAGTCTGCTGCTTGCACTAGAACAAAACAAAACCAAGCATATACTACAATCACACAGAACAATGGAACCTTTAAAATTTAAGGTCGTCAGTATTTTACCAAGTTCCAAAATTGTTTTCATACAGGGGTTCTTACAATAGTGCAACCATGTCCTGACAAAGAAGTGTAACTCCAGCACAAAGCAGCGTCCACGGAACCATACTTGCTTGTCTACGTCTTAGCCATCTTGCCGGACCAACTGGGGAGTTGGGTTTGCGTCCATTTCCAATGTCATGCCAAATTAAGAATGCTATTTAGAGTAGGGTGCATCCAGGAAGCAACTGCATTTTCTATATATACCTGCCTCTCCGAAGGATTAATTTATACAATCACATTCGCAGCATCGTCATTACAATATTGATTTTCAGTTGCTAGCCATGGCATTAGAAAGCAAAATCATCTGTGTGACATTGCTGATTATGGGGGTTTGGGCTTCTCTAGCCTTATCCCGAACACTGCATGAAGTTTCCGTGTCTGAGAGGCATGAGGAATGGATGGCTCGTTATGGCCGCACATACAAGGACATTGCAGAGAAGGAAAGGCGTTTCAACATCTTCAAGGACAATGTGGAGTACATAGAATCTGTCAACAGAGCCGGGAATCGACGTTACAAGCTGAGCATAAATGAATTTGCAGACCAAACAAATGAAGAATTCAGGGCCTCTCGCAATGGATACAAGATGTATTCCCGTCCAAGGTCATCATCGGAGACTACTTCATTTAGGTACGAAAATGTGGAAGCTGTGCCGACTAGCATGGACTGGAGAAAGAAAGGGGCTGTTACCCCCATTAAGGACCAAGGCCAATGTGGTAAGGCTCTCAACTATATATCCTCCTTGTTTCTTCTCATCCAAAATGGTAGATTTACTTTGTTTCCTGACTTGTCCTTCTACCCCCAACAAAGGATGTTGCTGGGCATTTTCTGCAGTGCTGCCATGGAAGGGACAACTCCAGTCAAAACCGGAAGCTAATCTCATTGTTTGAGCAAGAATTAGTAGACTACAACACATATGGTGAAGACCAGGACTGTGAGGGTGGTCTCATGGACAATGCCTCAATTCTATCATAGGCAACGGAGGCTCACAACTGAAGGAACTACCCTTATAATGGAGTTACGGAACATGCAACAAGGAAAGCAGGGTCTAGTGCAGCCAAGATCAAGAACTATGAAGATGTGCCCGCCAACAGTGAGGCAGTCATTCCGGGCGGTGGCCTACCATCCTGTTTCTGTTGCTATTGATGCTGGTGGCTCCGACTTCCAGTTTTATTCCGATGGGGTGTTCACAGGGCAGTGTGGAACTGAGCTGGATCATGGTGTTACCGCCGTTGGATATGGGGAAACCGATGATGGAACCAAATACTGGTTGGTTAAGAATTATGGGAACAGGATGGGGGATAGGGGATGGATACATAAGGATGGAGAGGGACATTGATGCTCATGAAGGTCTCTGTGGTATAGCGATGGAAGCATCATATCCAACTGCTTAATTAGTATATGGGTGAATGATCAATTTGGGTTCCCCATCAATATCATCTATTTCTCCTTGCTTATTGGTTGTGAGAAAAATATATGGCTATATACCCCGATGATTTGTATAGATTCCTCAGCTTCATTAATGAAACTGCCTATCACCTTTTTTTTCATCTGCAAGTCTACTGTAATCAAACTCCGAAGTTTATCTTCCTGTTTAAATTTTATAAGGTATATTGAAGAGAACCCTTCTTTGTAAATCAATGTTTAGAAAGGGTATTATTTACAACTAAAGTTAGGTATGGAAGAACTGATGCTCAAAGCTCAAAAGCATTGGTTAGTTACTAATCCATTAGGCAGCACAGCTAGGGGTGAGAATGGATACTGTTATGATCAATGGCACAATAAATAAATATAGGGGAAATGAAGAAAAAATATTAGATTTAAGTGAAACAACTACAGGAAAAAACCACGAACAAAGAAGTTTTACTATGAATTTTTTAGAGAGATTACAAAGTTCAACATAATAGAAATTTTTTTTTTTTATCAGCATAATAGAAAATAAACCCTAACATGTTAATTTTACGAAAATCTAGGAGCATAAAGATCCCCCGCTACCACGGAGAGCTGACTCTCACGCACTTTGGGATCAAAATTGTGGGCTATAGACCTGGCGTTTTTCTCGAAACTTTCTTTACAAAGTCGCTGGCTATGGGCGCCACGGTGAGCGTAAGGCCAAAGCCTGGAATTTGGATCATGATCAGCGTATCGCCTAGAGAAGGGAAAGGGTGTTAACATGCTTTTACAATCCTTGGTAGCATTGCTATAGAAGCCTCCTATCCAAGAGTTTTGGACATAAATAGGTTTTTTAAATTCTTATTATAGGGTGAAAATCGAAATAATGATGTGTCATGAACAATAATGCATGATCATTGGTGAGGAATTGAAAAAATTTAAGTTAATGTAGTCAATAACTACGGCATTAGATTTAAAAAATTTAAGTTAAAGCCGTGACATTAAAATTTAATTAACAAAATATTTAGTTATGACGTTATTTTCATTTCCAACCTATTTTAATATATATTTTTTTAAATAAACTAAGTATGTCCAAAACTCCCTATCCAACCCCTTAACAGTAGCAAAGAGTGGGTGAATTTCCATGTTATAATTACAATCTCTTACTCTTTCATGGAGTGAATGCAACTGCATTTCAGTCTCAAAGCACCTGCCAATCTTCAACTCTATCAACTTTCACGGTGCCTACACCACAGTACAGAACTACAGAATTTTGTTAAGTATAACAGTGAGAAAGGATCCATTTCAGGGCTTCTGAAAGCTACATCCAAAGTTTCATAACTATAAGCTCCAACTAATTTGATCCAAACCAAACATGAACTCTAGCAAAAGCTAAAATCTTATCACATTTAATTTTTAGCTTAAGCATTTGAACTTGCCTATATCTATATTTCCACAAGCTTGCAGCAGAAGTAGTAAAAGGTCACATCTGAAGCAATGGATACAAGGTGTGCCTCCAAATAACAAGGTGAGCACTGTTAAAGAACTTACCAATCAACCAATTTCAGTTAACAGCAGTATCCTAGAATAATACGCTTCTAGTCACTCAGCATGTAGCCTACCTGAACCATGCTGTTATCTTGCACGAGCAAGGGGATGGAACAAACTCTAGTCTCGGATAATCTAGAATTCATGGAGGAGATGGGCTCATGTCAGCTACGTGAGGACTCCAAGAGATGATACCTGGAATGGGATAAGTCGTACACCTTGTCAGGCAGTCACGTGTATGGCCCAAATCTGACGAGGGGAGACTCATCGGGCAAGGGGCTCGTATGAAGGTCGACGTGTCGCTGTCCCGATGTACGCCGGCGTTGAAGCACATGGGATCGGGCGTGCAATCAAACAAGTCACCTCAAGCAGAGACAGCGAAGTGGGACACATTCCGTTATTCATCACGATGACATAATGCCACAATTAATATATAGCATTAAAGCGTTATATAGTAATTGTGAACTACTCTATAATTGACCACCTCGTACATGCCTTCTAACCATCCCACGATGTATCCCCCCCATAGTTACCTATAACATACGAGCTTGTATCCAAGGGCGCGACTTTACATGTGAAATAATAAAAATAGTTTGGAAGGTATTTTAAAACCTTTCACGTTAGCGTCGTTTGTGGGAACAAAATCTCCGCTTCTCCTAGAAAACATTTGTTGAAAGGCGATCGGAGAGTTGCTTTCAAACTCAATGGGCAAAATCTCCCATTCTAGTTCCAAGCCTATAACAGATTTGTTGGCATTGGAGCATTCTGAGATAACTTTTCTCCTCCCCCTCGTAGGGATCATCCTCCTCCCTACCAGATCCGGACTCCTTCCCCTCGAAGAAATCTGGACCCGGCGTTGCGTGCATTGGACGATATGTCATCATCCCCATTTGTCACATCCATCTTGAATAGGGACAATGGCCTTCAAGACCCCTTTGACCATCTTATGCACTTTCGCCAGATAATGACACATCAGACGGGTAACGACACTCTGCTATGTAAACTCTTCCCATCCAGCTTGGCAAGCCCTTCCCTATCATGGTTCCACCGATTAGCTCCAAGTACGGTAACCTCCTTCTGCTGCCTATTTGAAAAGTTCATCACTCAATACATGTGCTCAGTCGGGAGAAAACAAAGTGTCACCAGTCTTTTCCACGTTCGGATGGGGAGATCCAAGACCATCTAGGACTTTATGAAATGTTTTGGGACCGCAATCCTTCAACTCAATGCCGTAAGCCCCAATACTGTCCTACAGGCGGTGAAACAAGCTATTCGCCCTAATACCAATTTTTTGATTAGCAATCCATGCATCCCCCCACAACTATTGACGAGTTGTTTCAGAGGGGAAACCAGTACGTCATGCTCGAAGACGACATAGTAGCCACAACCAAACGAACAATCGCCACTACATCGGATGCCAAACAATACGGCGGAAATAAAGGGAAGAGGGGTCAAGACGATCAGGAAAGAAGGGGTAAGCGTGATTCTAGAGAGTCAAGGCGAACCGGCCATCACCATGAGGCTAAGGGGTCGAGCCACCGAGAACCCAAGGCAGGATGACAACACCAAACATACGAGGTTCACAGTGTCACCTTCTCAGCTCCTCCCAATCATTCGTCTCTTTAAGGGTTCGAATGGCCCAGGCCTCAAAGGGGAAATCCGGATGGGAGAGACAAGTCTCGGTATTGCGAGTATCACAAGGACGTCGGGCATCAGACCAATGACCGTTATCGCCTACGGACGCTACTAAACTTCTTGGTTAAAAGGGGACATCTCTAGGAATACATTGAAGAGGCGGTCTCGAACAGCTCTCAACCCTGAACAACTAATAACAATGTAATATGCACAATATGCATTAGTTACAATATGTGTTAGTTGCAAGATATAAATTACGAACAGACCAAGTGTCTGCCTACAGATTAGCCTTCATTTCCCAGTCCTAACCTAAGTGTTCAACTACTATGTTTAGTAGGTTCATTCTTTTTCAAACAAAAATGCAGTACTATCACCCTCATGACCAGGCTATGGTATCTCTCAAAAGCAAACACATTGGCAAGACCCAATTATCCGTAATTAAAGGTTTAAGCATCACCAAATTCCTAACATGTAAACAGATCCTGAAAGCAATATCACACCAACAGTCAAACCACCTTTTTTTCTTGCATCAACAGTGACACAATTTATCCTATGATAAATAACCTGTAATATTTTTTGTAAACCTATTAGAAAAAAAAAGGCTCATTTTGCTTACCCCTAAAAGAAGGAAAAAAGAAAGAAAATAAAACCACCTGCAACAATCATGTAGAAATAGAATAGCAGAAAATAACCAAGACGGACAGTGATGCAAACACAAATATTTTTTCAAAGCAACAATGGACAGAGCACTGTTTGTTAGGCATGAGCCTGAAAACATGATAAAAATCTCATGAAACTAACCAGTAGAAGTTACAACACTGAATTGCCATTTACCTACAGAAACTTGTCCAAAAAGATGAATGGTTAGGCACGTTTTCCACTGCTGGGATTAGACTTTGTGCAGAGGACCTTCCTTCCCTTTGCACGTCGACGCTTCAATACTGCTCTTCCAGTGGTGGTTCTCATACGCCTGCGGAAACCATGCGTCCGGGCCAGAGATTTCCGAGATCTATTCCTCTTAGTTAGACAAAGAGCAGCCTTCCCAGCTCTCACCACCAGGCCATGGCCTCTCTCTTTTCTTACCCCAATATTAGAGTTCAAGTCCAACCCCAAAGAAAGACCTGCAATTTATGAGTTGAATCTGAGAGCAAGCCCGCCCACATATGAAGCAACTATGACAAGGGTACAGACAAGTCTAAAATTTACAATTAGTACAGAGTTTAACAAGGGTTCAAATGCTTTTCATGCCACTATTTGACTAGAGGTAGATTTTTTCCCTATGAAATGGATCAAATAACAAAATGTGCCCGATAAATTGGATGTTAAATGCCCATCCAATTCCCTTGAAAATATCGATTCCAAAAATGAAAACTAACCACTTTCCATCGTATTCCAAAGACAAAATGTGGAATTGTTTTTCAAGAAAACATCCATAGTCTTTCGCCAGAAAAGAAACGATAATTTGTGATTCCTGAACCTACATTCCCAAATTTCAATTGCCACAAATTTGAAAATATTTTCCAGCACACAACCTGAACTTCGACTAGGAAGATGAAATACCAACCTTTTAGTAATCTGAGAAATCAATTACAGAATAAGAATAAATCAATTTATAAAGAAAACCCAGATTCATTTCACTCCAAATAACACCTAAAGTCACCGACACATGAGTTTGAATGTAGAAAACAAAAAGATGGACCCTCGAGCCAAAACAAACAAACATAATCAAGCAGCAATTAAGAACTTCATCAATGAAAAAAGGGGAGAAAAATGAATTACCAGAGAAAGAAGAAGGAAAAGAGAGAGGTTGAAGTGATGAAGGAGCAGTAAAGAGGGCAGGGAGCTGGGTTGTTCCCCCATACCAGGATCGCAAGGCTTCTTCTTGGTTCGGAGAGCAAGCCCCAGATGCTGGATGGGATTTTTACCATTTGAACAGACCCATGCTACCGAAATGGAACCCATTATCGCTTGATTCTCTTCTCTACCGAACTCTGTTATCCTCCAAAAACACCCCTCCACTCCTCTGATGTCGTCGCCTTATCCAGTGTCCGTACAAACACTGTTCTCCATCATCAAGCGGGCCATCTTGAACTTGGAGCCCAAGAAAAGCCCAATCTAGGAACCTAAGGCCCAAATCTTCTATGGGCCGAACCTAGGGATTCAGTTTTGGGCCAATCAGACCTGAACCAGATGAGTCCAAACCATCTCTGGATCCCTTTCTCAAGACAAAAGTTGCCCTAACAGAAAAGGAAGAGGAAACGGATGCCACACTACCTATTTTAATAGTTGACATGGAATATTCAATATTATTTTTTTTTCTTTAACAGAGAGATGATTTTATTGATTCAAATTAGTAATAAATTTATTAAAAACACAAAATCATCAAATTCTGCTAAAAATTTAGTTCAAACAACATCCACGTAATAAAGATAATGACGACTTCTAGAATTTAAGATATTTGATAATTATATAATAACTATGATACATATAACTCAAGTTTTACAACATATTAACGATCATTATTGATTGGTTGTCTTTGTCTAATCGAATAGGTGTTGCTGTTTCAATCACTCACACTAAAATAAATATCAGAATAAGATTTATTTAAAAACAAAGCTTATCACGCCAAAGACGACACAAAACCACACGTTATAATAAGACAAACGAAAAACACAAAAACAAATTTTCAAAAACTCATATCCAAAGCAAGAACCATTTTATCAAAAAAAAAAAACTTCAGGTAAATTGATGCAAAAAGAGAAGTAGAGAGATAATTTCAAGTCGATAATGACCAAAATAATCATATCTCATCAAGCCACAAACGCATGTAAAAAAATGAGATAAAACGGCGGACTTACTGTGTTAAATTCAATATTCTAGCAATTTCTAGCCTAACCTTTTAAATCTTTATTCCATTTTTGCATTTTACTAGACATGCTCTTATGCTGACGATCCCAGCTTCTTTCATACGATATTCCGCCTCTTTATCTAGCCTGAATGACCTCAAGCCCTAAATTTCAATCCTTTTATTTGCATAATATACGTAAGCCTTTTTCTATTTAACCCAGTAGCCAGATAAAGAATTCCATGAATGGTAACACACATGCAAATTATAATCATGGATGATCAGTTACTTAAAATGTGGATAAGACTTAAGATAATGATTGATTGCCAATGTAACCTAACTCACACACACCCCCATTAGGCCATTGCCAATGATAATGATATTATCATTTGGTGGTGTCCAAGGAAAAGATAGATGTTCCAACTAATTAATTATAGTAATCTATTCTTACTAAAGTAACAATAACTAGTATTATTCAGGGGATGGACAGGGGTGGTTTTTATGTCAAAATCATTCAAATCCAATTTAGTTAAAAGTCCACATACTACAACTATGTGGCCAATATGGCATCATCATATATCTTCTTTTTTTGACATCTGCATCATCATATATCTTAGTGGGTTTAGATGGGATATTATGAATAATACCAATATGGGTAGAGCCATTGAGTTCAAGAGATCATTACTATAGTCCACCCATCCAATAATATCAATTGGAACTAATTATTAGGCATCATTGTTAACATTCATTGTATGCCTTGAAGTTGGAGTCCATGAAAAATCAAGTCAAAATAATGCTTAATAAAAGGGTGGTCAGTTTATAGATCATGCTTGTGGGATAAGCAAATTTTAATTTGCATTAAAGGCATGGGGGGTGGGGGCTCCAGGACTCCAAACCTCCAGGCCACCAGCCCAGCCAAGTTGCCTTTGGTTGAGCATGGTTTGACTCAAGATTCTGTTTTGTCCCACTCCTCTACTGCTTTGGTGTGTTTGTGTTTGGCAATCTAGGGTTGGTTTAATTCATGTTTTTAAAAATTATTTTTGAGAACGGTTTTTATATGTTATATAGTTTAAAAATATCGTAAACATTATTTTGATGTTCTTTTGAAAATATTTTTGCTTTTGCACACATCTTTTATGTCCATTTAAAAAATAAATAATAAAATAGTCCAAATGATGCTTCCTCTGTTTTTCTTGTTTTTTTTAAAATAGTTTTCAAAAATATAAAGCATCCCAAACTATCCCTTACTTCTTTCTGAAATTTGAAGTACATTATTCAATCACCCACCTGTGTTACGATCATCACCTCAATTTTTGTATTTGATAATGTCATGAGTAAATGAAACACAGCCCTATTATTCCGGTGTACCATCCAATGATTTTTAAATCAAATCCAATAAATAGTTTTCGGGAAAGAGTGTATTTTCAGGTACTCATTAAAAAAATTATATAAAACATAATGCATTGTTTTATATGTTAAATTATTTCACACAGTCCCATGATTTTAAGTCAAATGTATTTCCCAAATGCCAACTCTGACCTTCTGAGCACTGGCAGAATTAACTTCTAAGTAGAGCTTAGAGGGGGGCAAAATGGCAAATGCCCGCCTCAAATTTTGGAAAATTTTTTCTCCTTCAAATCTTTGGAAAAATATTCTCTGCATAAATATTTTAAAAGAGATGATTAAATTTAAAGTAAAAACTAATTGTGATTTAAGTATGCAAATGCAAGTAATTTATACTTTACTTCTCTGATATTAATTTAGGCTATATATGTTTGGTTTTAAAAAAATTTGAGGAAAAATGTAAGAAAAAAATAGAGAAGAAAATTAGAAGGAAAGAAAAAGATAAAGGGAAATAAAAATAAAAATAAATAAATGTATTATTTTTATTTAATAATTCAAACTCTTTTATTCATTTCTATTTGTCATAATAAAGATTAAATAATTTTAAAATACTTAAGTTTCTAAATATTTGTATCTAAGATTTTTTTTTTTTTTTGACATTTTTTATTAGACATCAAAACATGATAAAATCATTTTTCTTAGCATTTTTTATTTCTTTAGTATTTTTTATGAACCAAATACAACCTTAGGCTCCATTTGGAATAGAAAAGAAAAAATACTAAAAAAAAATGATTTTTTCATGTTTTGTTTTACATTTACATATGTTCTTAGGCTCTATATTGTATATGGAGAGAGTTAAACAAACTAAATAAAATCTTTCATGAATTTATAAAAATAAATAAGGAATAAATTGAAGAGAGATAATGTCAAATCAAGTTCTAATACCATGTTAAATTATCAACTCTCCAAAAAACTTAAATTTGTTGGATTTGAGTTTTATATAAATATCATGTTTTTAATCATAATAAAGAAACAAATAAAATGAGTTTAAATAAATATATATAATTAATTTATTATGCTTAAACCTATTTCCCTCTAAATTTTATTTCCTTTAACTTTTCCTCTTATTTTCTTATCTACTTTTCGGATTCCAAATTTGAGCCTTAAGTTCTTTGCTTTAACTCGAAAGTAATGTGCTAAAAGAAAATATGTAGCGAAAAGCAAAAAGTAGTTAAACGGGAAAAATAAAAATACGTTAAAACTTATTTTATTTATTTATTCTATTATATAAGGATAAAAACTTTAAAATATCTAAAAATATTGATGTAATTCTAATTATATTCTCACATTTCTTTTATATTTTTTTATAAGAAAAAATTATTTCTTTAATTTTTTTATTTTAATACTTTTCAGGTTTAAAATGGATCTTAATGTTTTTGTTCCTTGACTTATTTTCTAAATTCTGCCATTGCTTGTGATATTATTACCTTACGATTTTCGTTGAGGAACAGTAGGCAATTTCCCTTTCCAAGACAGCGCACATGATTGGATTTTTTCTTTCTTTCTTTCTTTTTGTTTTGTTTTTTTTCCGTGATTTCCTTTGGTTCCGGAATGAACGTAGAACATGGGATCATGAAGTAGTCAAAATTCTTATACTAAAAATCGATGGAAATGGAGACGTAGAGAAGTTTAAAAAAAAAAAAAATGTTGCCAAATTCGACATATCAGCTAAGCGTTCTAATTTGTCGGGGTCCTCGGGGATTGGTCTGATTGGGAGAGTCTCGGGTTGGAATTATGAACACAAATTTAATCCAGGTGGAGGTCCACGAGCCTCCTTATCAAACTCAATCTATAAAAGATGAGCTGTTTTCTAGCCTTGGATTGCAATTCACACAATCATGGCATTTTTCTCATTTTCAACTTTCCCGGAAAAAGAAAAAGATAAATAAATAAATTCTGTGCTTCCAACCACCTTGCACTAGCACTTTCCACCCAATTCAAGTGTATGGTTTTTTC
This sequence comes from Tetrastigma voinierianum, assembly GCA_016808115.1. Lineage (NCBI taxonomy): Eukaryota > Viridiplantae > Streptophyta > Magnoliopsida > Vitales > Vitaceae > Tetrastigma > Tetrastigma voinierianum. Next base: position 11,996 of record JAEQBH010005060.1, read on the forward strand.
CTCTTCTTTTTCGAATATGGGGGATGATGGTGTGGGCACCAACCACATCACTATTGCATCAATATGTCATCACCACCACCATTTTTCCTTTCAGTCCCACTTCATACAAAATAAATTAATCTAAAATCAATTTGTCTTCACCTTCCGTTACACAATTACAAGCCAAGAATTTTTGTAAAATAATCAGTTTAAAGTATGGAAAACGCCCATGCATTCCTTTGATTTGTTTATTTTATTTTTTCTTTAACGGTTTACCAACCAAATACGGAGTGGGCCCATCGGGCCCTATGGGCTTTGATGGAATGCCATTGGCCCAACTCCAAGAGCATTACTAATACTATATATGGTAGATTAAATAATTAAAAGAATCAGGAGTATCTCCATCTATCCATCCATGATCCAGCTGAACACTTTGATTGATTGACTCAAAATTCACCAACTACTGTTATCCAAAACCAGATAAAGTCAAACAAGTAAGATATTTTATTTCTTTTCGAATCCAGTTTCAGTTCAAAATTTCGGATCTACAAATAAATAAATAAATCGATTGTGTAGTATTAAAGTAACTGAACTAAAAAGATAACCATCGGAACTTGTTTGCTTACCTATTACTTAAGGCCCTATAAGATAATATTTATTTGAACAGATGGTCCCGGAAATGATTAAGTCGTTGGGTGGCGCTTACATTGGATATTAATTTTATACTAAGCAATGTGATGTGAATGATATTAAAAACCTCCAAATTACAGGAAAGTCGAATAGTGGTAATTATGTCATCCCATTAAATTGTGATCAGAACCGATGGCAATGTCCCAAAATAAATCTTTTTGTTTTTGTAAGAATAAAAACCTAAATATTTCAAAATAGTATCTAAATTAATGTTTCTTTGTCACTTGGGATCATGTAAACTTAACGTTAAAATCATAATTGATGATTATAATTTTAATCATTTAAAATCAGAGTCACTATTCATAATTTTGACTCTAAAATATAAATCTTTAGTGAATAAATATAATTTTAACTATTTTTTACATAAAACATGGTTTATGTCGTTTGAATCTTATGATGTTATTATTTGAAAAGGAATTTTAAAAATATATATTTTGGGACAGCATTAGAAACGACGTCGTAGCGCCCCACTTCGTATCCAACTAAGATTTCCCGACTCACGTCAGAGACTGAAATGAAAGTTAGTGCGCCAAACCATGTGAAACCCCAGCCCCATTCTCTCTCTCTCTCCCTATATAAGCTCCAAAAACGGGAAGCGACTTTTTCTGCAGAAGAGAGATTGAGATGGGTGTGAGAAGTGTGACTGTGAGGCGCCATCTCGTCTTTCAATGCTTCCTGTTTCTGATTCTGCTGCTGCTGCAAGAAGCGAGGGCAGACCACCAAGTGTTGTATAACGCGAAAGGGTTGAGGAGTAGAAAGCAAGTGAACAGCAGCACCTGTAACTTGTTTCAAGGGAAATGGGTGTTTGATTCTTCCTACCCATTCTATGATCCTTCCAACTGTCCCTTCATAGATCCTGAGTTTGATTGCCAAAAGTACGGTCGACCCGATAAACAATACCTTAAATACCGCTGGCTGCCGGACGCCTGTGACTTTCCCAGGTACTGTCTGTTTCTACCTCACTCTCATTCCTCTCCCCCCACACCACACATACACACTTCTATAACGGATAAATGGATCTTCTTTTTTTCTTTTCTTTTTGTAGGTTTGATGGGTTGGATTTCTTGAGGAGATGGAGGGGGAAAAAAATAATGTTTGTGGGCGACTCACTGAGTCTGAACCAGTGGGAATCGCTTGTCTGTATGATTCACCAGTCGGTTCCGAACAGCCAGAGCAGCCTTATCAGGAAAGATGGACTCAACACTGTCACATTTGATGTAAGTTACAGAGTTTTTATCCTTCTATTTTTATGTAGGAAGAGAAGATCAATTTTTTTGGTTTCTCTCGCATTGCATGACTGCATCTGTTTCTCTGGCTCTTCCCATTTCCTTTTAATTAATTACTAACGCTTTTGGTCAGGCAACTCTTTCTCCAACCCTTCTTTTTTCTGTTTCCAATATTTTCTACTTCTGCGGTTATGTTTTCTGCTTTCCAAAACAAGAAAAAAATTTATTGAAAAAGAAAGTGTTTTTAAATAAGTAGTACCTCTATAAAAATTTTAACTTTTAATGATAAATCACTGATTATAGGAGGTTTGAAGTTGCTTTCAGCCAATGGAAGGGAAATTTTTTATTTTCTCCGAAAGCAGCTAAAGATGGCATATAAATAAATAAATAAATAGAAGCGTCCATTTCTCCTTTTGCTTTTATTTTTGATATGATACCGTGTCTGGAAAAAGCGGAGCCCATGTCCTGTACGCATCATTGGGAAGGAAGTTCAAAAAATTTATGGCATACCCTCATACCCAGACATTCCTTTCCCCTTTTAATACTCTTCCATCCTTGGGAGAACTTCCCTGCCGGACTAAACAGAGCTTTTTGTAATTCAAAAAAAAAAAATCTGAGGTTTTTACTTTTTAGCTGCAAACATGTTTGATCGAAACTTATTTTTTTTCCAAAATGTTGTTTATGGTATTCCATGTTCTTTTTTAAATGGGTACATCGATCTAGATTTGGCATATGCGCCTATCAGAGATGCCACGGACATGTTAAGGCCATGACTGTGTCATGGGAAGTCAACACCTAACCCCAACTCCCTACTTTCTCTAACATGCATGTTTTGGCCTTCTCTGGCTTTAATTTTAATTTACATGCGTATGTCTGTCTCTGAAACAATTTATGAATCGATGCCTGGTTTGTAATGGTCAAGTTGCAACAAACACAATTATTGGCTTGATTCTTCACGTGAAATCTTTATTATTATAAGATTCCGCACCTCTCTCAAATATGATTGATTCATGTCACATATATTTGACTACAGCATTAGTTTTTAGAAATCTTACTAGTCCAAGACAAGAGTAACATTTCAACAAAATCTTCTGAATATATACAGTCCCAAAGTCTTCCTTCACCCGTGACCACCGACAACAGAGAAAAAAAAGCTTTAAAATACCGATCCACCGGAACTATATGAAATGGACAGGAAAGTTTCTTGGTATTTTATTGTTTTACTTGATTTCACATGCTTCCAAACAGAGACTAATGGGTTGGGGAATATCAAATACGTTTTGGTTTGTGTAGGAGTATGCAGTATCCGTGAGTCTGTATCGTACTCCTACCTAGTAGACATAGTGAGGGGAATCACATATTATGTACTGAAACTGGACTCCATCCAAGCTGGGGACACGTGGAAGCAGATGGACATGCTGATCTTCAACACGTGGCACTGGTGGCTCCACAAAGGCAGTTCTCAAGGGTGAGATTTCCATCTATTTTTTTGGGGTAAACCTCCACTAGTCCTTAAGGGAACTCGTGTTTTGATGGAATGCAGGTGGGATTATATGAGGGAAGGAACCAAGTTGTATAAAGATATGGACCGTCTGACCGCATTCTCCAAAGCGTTAAACACATGGGCCTCTTGGGTAGACCTTAATGTTGATCCTACCAAAACCAAAGTTTTCTTCCAGGGGATATCTCCCACCCATTACCAGTAAGCTTCCTCCCTACATCGGAATCTTTCCAGCTTAATTACCAACCGCTGTGTAGACACTGAATTATTTCTGTTCTGCCAACTGTCAATGATAGCACAATAAAGAAACAATTAGGCTAGCTAACAATGTGAGTGTTATTGGGGTATGAAACCAGGGGCAAGGAATGGAATTCACAATCAAAGAACTGTTATGGAGAGCTAGAACCACTAAATGGGTCAACATACCCGGCGGGTACTCCGGAAGCAGCTGCCATCCTAAACCAAGTGTTGGAGTAAGATGAGAAAACCGCCGTATCTGCTCGATATCACGACACTGTCACAGTTGAGAAAAGATGGTCATCCCTCCGCTTATGGGGAAGATCCTAAGGGCATGGACTGCAGTCACTGGTGCCTTCCTGGATTGCCTGATACTTGGAATCAGCTCCTGTATGCAGCTCTTGTCATGGGAACATGAAGGGGTTGGGGTACTTCCCAACTCTTGTAACTTTGTTCACGTAAATATGCACACGATAAAGGGAAATAGGAATCAATCAAATTTATTAAAATTTCCAAGTGCACACACAAGGTCAGCAGGTGACATAAATACAGATGCCCCAGTTTGGATGGTCGCAGGACTTCTTTGGTGACAGTTCAAATACATGTAAACACAGCATATTCAGGTAAAAAGCAACTTGTGGCATGGGGCCTGATTTAATGGCAACTTGTCTTGATTTAATAGCATAATGGTCCTAAATAAAACAAACATGTCATCAAGGCTAAAGCATTAAACTCTAATAACACTTGGGTTGAATTAAGATCTATTCAGATTCAAGACAAAAAAAATAAACATCACCAAAGTGCCATACTGGCACTGACAATGAATTCACCTTACCTTACTTTCTAGGTATGCCGATATTTCCAGAAGATCAATTCATAAGAATTTACCTCTTAAATCGGTGCCTTTCAACTTCACTCACACAAGTTTTAGCTGCAGTTTGATGTGCAAGATAGACAAAGGGGGTGGGTTCATAAGACAGACAGTAGCCGCTATTGCTTTACCTATAAAGATCAAAACCATCACCGATTTATATGCATTCCCAAATCCTTCTTTCAGGAGGAGATGGAGATCCAGGGATTAGTCATGTCTAGAGCTCACCCAGTCAGAATGGTTAGTTCCACTAGCATAATTTGGAAGGCATGTTACTATGTTAGAATCAAAATCGCTTTTAAAGAAGCGTTATCATTACTTTTTAGCTATTTGGTATTTCAAAAGGATAACTAAAAAAGAATAGAGCCCACTATTATCAGTAAGTTTCAAACCAATTGAGAAGATGTGAAATACAGGCAACTTCTATATGCTCCCAGGTTTAATTTGATCATACACTTCTTTGAATGTTACGAGTGAAATAAATCCTTCTGTTTTCTCATTTGGCTGGGCCACCTGTTAAGGCCACACTTGGAATCTCAAGTGTCAACAAACCATATATTTTACTAATGATGGAATAGTCTCCATTAAATTGGAATCGTGAATCAGAAACCAGAGTATGAGTATATTCCCTAAAGGAAGCAAATATTGAACACCATGTTTATTAAGATTAAAAAGAAAATCAAGATTCTTTCAAAAAAAAAAAAGAAAAGAAAATCAAGATAAAAAATGTTTGCATAATTAAGCACTCATTCATCACCAAGAGTAATAAAAACTAATAATAAACTGAACTTCTATTCAGATGTACAGAACACATGATAGCCTCATCTTTTACATTTTCTATTAAACACGACATTACTGTTAAGGTGGAATTTCCATCATGTCCAACTTCAAATCAATGATGGGAATGGGGACCATTTTTTATGAGAAAATAACACAAAAAATCCATCCATAATTTGGAAACAACATTCAACACCAAAAGTGGAAATAGATCTGCATTTGGCACTCGCTACATGAAACAAAAGATGAATGCAGAAGTACAAATAGATCCTCTTGTTTCTTCTCATGGCTCCAATGCTCCACTAACTCATCTCTGTTACCAGTTTAGCTAGCTCTGATGCCAGTCTGGGAAAAAAATTAAAAGAAAAAAAAAAGAAAAAAAAAGAAATCCATATTCAACCAAAGTCTTTGCCACTTGTGAAACTTGAAAAGAAAATGCAGGATGAACAATTGAAACATAACAGAGGAATTACAAAGCAACGCAGCAATAAATGTCATTGGCATGATGGACTAGAATAGATTATTTAATTGAAAAGCATATAGCAATGAATGAATTCAGATCAAAGAAAGAATGCAGAAGAATATTGTGATGGGAAACCTCATGGTTAGCCATGCATGTCTCAATTGGCACCTCTTATTAGCAGAACCAATTAATAAAGGAGATTGACAGTCACTTCTAACTATGATATACCAGGATGATTATTAAAGGTCAAAATGACAATGAAGGTAAAGGGAAAGAAAATGGTACATTGGGACTATGACAAAGTAATTATATGCTAAGTTGCCTAACTATTCAAATTTGAAAAAATAAATAGTGCTTTCTTGTGCATCATATCAAAATGGGTAGAATCAAACCTCACAGAACTCTTGAGAGGGAGGAGAGGAACCAAAAGCTAATAACCAACATAAACTGCAGCATTAACTATGTAACAGTCATCATTCTTATCTCCCATTTCTTCCACATGTACACCACTTGAGCATATAAGTCCACCATCTACAACTTCAAAGTTTATAATCTTTCCACTGCAATCAATCACACAATTCTCAGTAAGTAGTGCTCATGAGAATTCCATATTCTGAATCTAAAAAGGATGGTGAAATAAACCCTTCTAATTTGTGTGATATGACACAACAGATAAATCCTATAATTTGTTAAATTGTTTTCTTAGTACTTCGAGAAGATGCAGAACAAGTGATGAAAGATTTCTAGACTAGCATAGGTAAGGATAACAGAAGTGCAGGTCTTAACAAGGCCAAGAGAATATTGAGATCTATAATCTCAACCAAGCAAATCCCTTAGGAAATTAACATGTCTACAACTAAATGCATATATCCACATATTGTTCCCAAAAGCGGTGGCTTTACTCGGTGGGGGCGGAGGAAGTATTGAATCACTAAACAATAGCTAATTGTTGAAGAAGCCTTAACTGATTTGCTTCGCCTTTAACCGCACACTGGAGAGGATGATCACAGGGGGTTCAAGACAATCCAAAAGTCAACAGAATGATCTTAAATCTTGAAAGACATAATTTTCTCTGGACTTTATTTCCAGTACCACTCTTTGCATTCAGTAAACATATTTTCCATGACTGCTCCCAACATGCCTCTCTCTCTCTCTCTCTCGCTCTCTCTCTCTCTCCCCTAATTTAGTGGCTAGTCAGTACTTAGCTATTAATAGGCAGAAAAGGGTATGCACCCATTTTAGCTTGAGCTTTAAGATCAATGTTCTTGTCCTTCTCTCCACATTTTCCACTTCCTTTATAATGAAATTTCTTTTTCAACAGACAAGCAAAACATGGGTTTCAAACTCAGGATGGAGTTCAGAACCCAGGTCACCTGGTACAAGTGCAACGGCAACAAGCTGGCATCCTCATTTTTGCATATGTTGGCTACTTTGTCACATATCACCCTTACTGATATATGGCATTTTTTTCCCTTTTTCTAGTAGGTAAACTTTTGTCTCCACTAGGATTTGAATCTAGAACCTCCTGTGAGACCTCTCAATTCCTTCACTACTTGAGCTTGCAGATGTATTGTATCTAAAAATTCTGGATGCTTCTTAAATGCAAAATAGTTGTTCTTTGTATAAAACTAACAACCCACTCAGACCTTAACTTTTAATATCCCTAAACTGGAATTGCCACAACCCAAGACAATGCAAATAGTCCAAATTATGCTTATTTTTAACCCCTTAGCATAACATAGAAAAGAGCAGAAGCAAAATTCTTGCATGCAAAGGAATATATACTCACTATGGGAAGACAGACTTGACCCTCTCAATATCCAGGGAATGTTGGAGAGGCCGAGGGACTCCCAACTTGATCTGGAGTTTCATTTGATCAAATGTAACACCAGGTATAGATCCTGCACCAAACTCATTTTTAATGAAAAAAAAAAATGACACCAGCAAACCAATAGTATCCCACATAAAATGTTGTCATATGTCTATTATGTTTAGCTCAGTAAGAATTTTAACTTGGGTACAACTTTGTTCCCTTATATTTAATTATGTTAGTGTTCCAATCTGTTTAACTAACAAAACTGGGAAGGACCGAATTGACCCATTAGCCAGACAAAACATAGGTTTTTAGCATATTCTGAAACTATTACTCAAACTAGCATTCTTTTTATTTATTTTTCTTTAAAATAGTTGGTAAATACATCCTGAAAATGCAAAGTGCAATTTCAAAATGCAATTTCAGAATGAGTACTAAAACTGCAATTTTAAAATGCAGTCTCAAAATTGGTATTAAACCCATAATTTCAAAACATGATCTCAAACAATTTGTTTTAAAAAAAAAATATTAATAATAATAAAAAGACAAAGTGGAAGTCAAGAGACATTTTGAACAGATGTTTCAAAGAAGCCCCCACATCCCAAAAAGCATCATTTTGAACCACAAAAGTTTGGGTTCAAAATAGCCCAATTTGGGGCCTACTTTGCAACACTTGTTCCAAAATGACTACTTTTCCCTCTCATGCTTCATCTTTTATTTTTATGTTTTAAATTTATCTGAAACCACATTTTGAAACTGCTTCTAATTTCTGCAAAAGTGACATTTTCAAAAAGAAATTTCAAACTATTCCTTTTCTTTTCCTTTTAAGAAAAAAAGGTTAGTTTGAACAAAAATGCATAAATATGCCCAAAACTTATATTCTGTTTGGCTAAAGAGCAATTTAACCCAAAATTCTGAACCAAAACTCGAAAACTTGGCTAGGAAACTTCTTCAGTTAAAATAAGGGCTACCAGCTTGGGATGCTCCAACTGGCCAGACTGAATAAATCACATTGCTTCTTCATTTATTTAGCACAATGCTACCCAGAAAAGGAGTTGGCCTAGAAACTTGTAGTCGAAACATATCCATTCAGAAAACCTAAATACTAATTCAGCGTTCCTATAAGCATACAATATCCTCAATTTCGGGTGTTCAGTGTGATCCCATGAATAAATGTTCGATAACAAAGATTTGCCAATGATAAGCACTTTCCTCTAAATAAATACCTAAACGAACAAGAAAACTGAAACCAAACAAACAAATACCTCTCCGAAAAGCAGGAATAGAATTGAGGAGATAGCATCCCTACAGCTTTCCGCGTAGCTGCAGCAGTGCATCTTGGCTGCATGCAAGTAATTCATCATTTCGAGGGTCTGATACAAAAAACAATTCTGAGTAAAGAGAAACATACCCATGTTATCGTAGCCGACACCCATTTACAAACAACAGGTTCATCGATTGGGTGGAGCCACTTTCGACATAGGCAGTGCCTCCACTTTGCTCGGATTCCATGGCGGTTACAGCTCTGATTGGAAACGAAATTCGACGAGATTGAAAAGAAGAACGATTCTGAAAAAGAAGCACTGGATTTCGATACAAACGATTGCCCACAATTTGGTCAGTAGAATGGAGAAACGGAATATTTAGGAATAAGCAGTTTGATGTCATTTCCGTTTTTCCCTTTCATTTAATTTTTTTTTTTCATTGCGTAAAATAGCTCTTGCCCGTTTTGGGCTTGTAGAAATTAGTGGAGCTAAGAATAAGAGGGTGGTTAGCCCAACCCAATCCAAATTCACTAAAAAATTATAGGAAATGGGTTTAAAATGGACAAATCCAAAAAATTGTTTGTAAAAATAACTTCTTGTAAAAGTACCTTTAAAAATGTCACATTTCAACAAAAATACCCTTGAATCCCAATATCTCACATGGTAACTAAATCTCCAAAGTAATTTCTAAATCTCCCACAACATATTCCTATCTTATGATCCTTTTGTCTCATCCCCAAATTATAACTAAATTCTCAAAAGGGTATTTTTATGGGAGAGTATGTCTTTTGTGTACTTTTTGGACTTCAAAAAAAGAGATTAGTTTTGCAATTTTTTTAGAATTTATCTATATATATTTGGGTTAAATCTCCTTAGATCAAATGGTCTAACCTCAGACCTACCAAATTCACTAAATATAAGCATGATGTTTTACTTACTCAACTTCAATCCAAACATAAATTGTGATTTTCTACATAGTTAATACGCCATATGTTTAGATGTAATATATCGATATTTGTGCTAAATTATGATTAAGTTATATTAAAAATATTTGATATTTTATTATTGTAACATATATAATCTACCTTTATTGCATGCAACACATAAATTTAAAAATTAAAGTTAAACAGATAAATAATTGTATTAACAAATTAACATGTAAAATGCATATTAAACAAACTTCAACTTATTCAGTCTATAAGATCCACAGGACTGTTTGAATCTTGGATTAAAATTTTCTAGTTTGATATGAGTAGGGCTTAGGGTGAAAAAATATCTGTAGAGAAGTACTTTTTCAATGCAGGTTATTTGTCGTTTGTGATTTTAAAAATGTGCAAAAATAATATGCATGTTATATGTTTGTATCTAATGGTCATTAATTTAAATCCTCTCCGAGTCATGGTTATAAAAATGCAAGCTTATGTTTGTAATGAGGTGCAAAATCCTTCCTAAGGAGCATTGACAATTTGTCGCTACAGCCAGTTGGGCTTTAGCTAACAATCCCATGAGCAAAAATCGGGGCCACTATGAAGCTTATCGAATTGGCTCTTAAAAATGTAACTTAAATCGCTTGCTATAAGCAGCGATCAAAATATCTAGAATACGAATATATCTAATGTGGGGATTTTATGGAAATATCGGTAAATATCATGATATTTTTACAAAAAATATCGCTTATTAAAATTTTTCATATTTTAATTATATAGGATTATTTTTAAATTATTCATATTTAATTAAGGTAGATTAAAATCAAATGGATTAGTAATTATTAAATTAAATATGTTATATTTAATATTATTCAATATTATTATGTTAAATATATATTATTTATTTGTTTTTGTTATTATTATAAATATTATGTAGATAATGAGGAGATTCAAAATAAATATTATAAAAGGATTATGAATAAATAAATAATAAGAGAATATAAAAAATAGATTATATATAAAATAAAGTCGCAATCAATAAATGTTTGATTACACTTTCAGCATTTTGGTCACGAAAAACTCGTGAAATATCGATTTTTTTGACGAAAAATCGCGATTTTTCCGATTTTTTTCTTCCGATTTTTTTGTCAAAATCGCTTCCAATTAAACCGATTTTTCGCGATAAGGCCGAAAAATCCGATTGCTTATTTTAAGAGGGCGGCAATGTACCCAAATAGGGTCCAAAATAATAAAACTCCCTTGTCATGACGATCAATTTAACCAACGAGGAAATTAAGTCCTGTGTGGGATGGAAAAGCACTATAACACCCAGGAGGATATTGAAACTCTGGGTGTAAAGTATTGGTAATTAGGTCCCAGAGGAAAATACATTTCAGTAGTTATGAGCATCATCATCATTGTTTCATTTTGCAATAAATTATTAAAACAAGGAATTTAAGGTAGCTAGTGTACAGTATAGTTTAGAGGAAAATGAGGATGGGGGGATCAGTGTTTCATTTTGCAATAAATTATTAAACAAGGAATTTAAGGTAGCAAGTGTACAGTCTACTTTAGAGGAAAACGAGGATGGGGGGATGGATGAATAAATCTGAATTGCAAAATGGATGGCTGCCTGCCATTGTATTCACAGACACAAAGTTTTATCTTTACAAAAAAAAAAAAAAGAAGCAAAAACTCATGGGGCATCATATCTGGAGCTGAGTTTGCTATGATTAGAAGGTGGAGGACCTGCATACAAACTTCTGAGGTTGCTGGTTTTGACATTGTATATGGCACGATCTAGCTTATCTCTTAGCTCTTGAAAATGCTCTCATTGTTCCAACATCAAAACCTCCCAAACTGCCCATACCACACAACATATGCACAACACAAAACCATCCTTGGTTACTGAATAAAACTTAGATTGTGAATTCACTGTTAATTTTCTCAAGTATGGTGAGAGTTAATTTTACCTTGATGTACTCCTGAATGCGAACCTTACTCCTTGAACTATCAGCTCTTCTTCTTCCAGGCCACCTCCCACTGTTTCCAGCTCTGCAGATACTCTCTTCATGTACTTCATAGCTAATTTTACAGAAGCCAGCTTGATCTGCAAGTATGAACGCCCATTACCAACCAAGTTTTCATCTGTCTCGAATAGAAACAAAAGGAAAATACAAAAGATTTTCTTGAAGATCTAAAGGTCACTGAAACAAACCCCTTTTTCAGTGTTGAGCAAGAAAAACACTAAACATATGTCTAGGCTTTCCGACCAGGTGGTTCTGTCCTATTATTAGTTTATTTCTACAAATTTCACTCCTGCATTTAAAATTTTACAGTCATCCTGTATTTAAATTTGAATAACATGAGAATGTATAATTTGTCAAAATCAGAATCTGATTCTCTATGCCTTACTTCATCTGCCCAAAGTAGACAAGCAAATAAATCTAGAAATCTGAGAGCTCACATGGGCGCGTGCAGACGTGCACAGAGAAAATAAGGCCAGACCTTTCTATCATTTTGTCATTTTGCACAACGGATAGTATACAGATAGTGGACTGTGTCAAAAACAATTTCCCTCACAAAAAAATTGTATTTAGGATTTCACTAACAAATCCCACTTAAAGGGCATTATTTCTAGTGCTGTCTAAAATTGATATCCACGCAATCAAGGCCTGAAAATGTTGAAAGGGCATGACTGGGGTGGGTGTGGTTGTTCGTTATTGATTGTACCTGACTAACAAATCCGGTTTCATGCATCCAATCTATTGGAATCTGAAACAATTTGTACCGCTTTGTAGAGGATTCTCTCATTCGGGATAGGTTGTACACTCCATGCTCAAGCCTGTTCGGTCCCATCAAAGAGTAAAATCAGCCAAGGCATAAAAAAACAAAAAGTAAAAAGAAGAAGAAAGCAAACAAGATCAGACACGGGACACGGTTTTTCATGGCAGTGAGAGAATGAATGGGTGTTATACTTTTCAAGCAAAGACTGCATTTTCTTGAGAGCCGGAGCACAAGGCTGGCGGGCAAATATGCTCCAAGATGAAGCCTCGTATCCGCTTCAGATCGCAATACTCCAATGCTGCCTCACGCAATGCGTCTGCTTTTTGCTCCGGCCAATTGAAGTGTTTCAACACCGCCCTTTCATCAACCTAAACACAACAAACAAAATCAATATTTCCCCATTAGAATTTGAGAGGGAAAAAGGATAACATTAACTCGGTCTTGATAGATTGAATACATATAAAAAATATATATACCAAAAAAGAGAGTTCATCGTCCAGCCACTTTACAAAAGGCACAACATCCTCAATGTTAGTGAAGGCGGCATTTTCGACTTCTTTGATCAGAAACCTTATGAAATCACCCTGTGTTTCAACGTCTGTTTTGATCTGTGGAAAATCAAGCACTAAATGTATCAGATTACGCAAAGACTACCCCCCTATCTTTCCTAGTAATGACGATCGTGTCCTAATTCATACATTCTTGAACTACTTTGTTTAGAAAAATGTCTTGAAATGATTCTTCAAAAAACAAAAAAGAAAAGTCTTCTAAATGACAGAATTTGCCCCTTAATTTGAAAATATATTCCAACTTTATGGCGACCCTATTTTGAATCTAAACAGTGTCTAATCATACAAGACACATAAACCCTAACACGGAAAAGAAAGGGCACCGGTAAAGACAAAGAACTTGTCACTTTGGGTACTGACAAAAAGCCAAGGGCAGTTTAGTCATTAGTAAAAGTAGGCTGGCAACTGAACTCTACTGCCAACAAGCATGGACCGGTTCTCGATTTCTCCGATCATGTCGCGGGCGCTGGCATTCGCCGGAACATCCCGAACCCGGCTCCCGATTCACGCCGAGTCTCTTCGCATTAGAGGGCGTAGAATCCTACCAATTTCCGGCACTCTTCTCACCTTGCTGGCATTGGTTTTACTCCTCTTGGAGGTGTGAAAGGCGGTAACGCTTTAAGGTAGGTGGTGGTGGTGGTGGTGGCGGTGCAGGTACTGATTTTGCTGTTAGTGTTGTTGATGGTGGCGGTGGCGGTGGCGGTGGAGCAGGAGCTTCTGGTGTAGCTTTGTTTTCTGGCGTTGTGTTGATGATGAAGTGGTGACGTTGACGACGACAGATGAACATGACGGCTTGGGGAGGTTTTGAACTCTAGGAGCTCGAGATCTCACAGACTCGCAGGTTTCGGCGATATCTTCCGAGCGTACCTAGAATGTCTCGGTCTTTCTGTTCGCTTTCATCTCTCCTCAACGAAACTTCAAGCTTCTGATTATCAGAACTTCCGGCGACTTGACTCCTTTCCTGCCTCACTCAGATCTGGATTTCCCGGACGCATCAATCAGCCCCTGAAACCTCTGGAGAAGAGCAAGCTCATCGCCTCCCCCTGTTTCGCTCCACAATGCCGCCTTCTGCCCACCAGGCCCGTTCCGACGCTGCTTTCTTCAGCTCCGCCATTTCCGCCCACTAGCCTTCAATTTTCCTGGCTTTCTCGCCTCTCCTCCTCCATCCTCACCTTTAAACTCCTCCACCTCTCTTTCAACCTCTCATTCTCACTCTCCAAACCAGTCAGATCTTTCTGCACAACGCTCAATCCTCACTTCCTCAAGTGGTGATCTCATTCTCCAAAACCGAAGTATGGCGACAGAACTTCTGCTCTAAAAGCTCGGTCTTCAAGCGAGACTCCCTCTCCCTCAGCTCCTCCACCAAACGGAGTAACTCTGTCACGTCCGGCGGTCGGGGCTGGACCTGAGCGGAGGAACGAGGGAAGTAGACCCCAAAAGAGCGAGAAAAGACGCTTTGAGGTCCCGGGCGGAGCTGGCGGAAGCGTCGGAGGCTAGCGCGTCTCCACCCTGGCATTATTGGCGGGGACCTCTGCAACCCCATTGCAACCTTAACCTTGCCGGCCACCACATTATCTACAAGGCAGAGTTGATCACTTCTTCCTTCTCTTCTTTCTGCTCCCTTCACCTCTCTTGTTTCTGATAAGAGTGAAACCAGCACGTCCTTTGTCTGTGAGGTCTGCAAGCTGTATAATTAGTGAACGTTTTTCGAATTTTTTCGAGAGAGAAACAAAATAAAAAACAAAAAAATAAAAAATAAAATCAGAAAGAGAGAGGAGAGAGAGAGAGCGAGGTGCAAGCACATATGACGAGGAACGGTCTTCTCCTTCCCCTTGATCTTCTTTCTCTCCCCTCTCTTGGATCCAGTTTTTCAGAAAAAAATAAAAACAAAATCCCCGAAAAGAAAATTTTAAAAATAATAATAACAAAGAAAAAGGAAAGAAGGATTGAAATTGTATAAAGACCGCATGAACCAAATCTGTAAAGTTGAATTTGATCAGTCATTTTGACTGCACTCGCTGGGGAAGGGTAATTGGGTCATTTAACAAAACTGATCAGTAATGTAGAATTGTAGTTTTTCTATTGAGTTGAGGGAGTGGAGAGAGACCGTCTGCAATTCAACTAATATTTGGAAAAGTTGAAATCCTTTAAACTAAGAAAAGTTCGCTCTAACGGTCGGCTTCCCATCTCCACACCCGGTTTCTCGCAATATTCTCGTTAAATATGATATGACAAGTCAAACAGTCCTCCATTCATTCTTCTCTTACATTCTTAATTCTCAAATAATAATAATAACTATAAAATTTATATTAAACTAATATAGTTATCTTTTTCTTTTTGACTGTACTAATATAGTTATCTTTAAAACGGTAATTAAGAATAGTTCAATAGCTAAGACGAGTTATGAAGAGAAGCTTTTAATTTTGTAAATGTTTTTGGCACCAAACTCATGATTACTAAAGGCCAAACAATCAAATAAAAATATTTTCATTTTATTAAAAGATTTGCAAAGTTTAAAAAACCTATATAAACTGAAAAGCAAAATTTTTGTTGTGAAGGATTTTGTGGGATGAAAAAAAAAAATCATTAATTCCTTTGATTATATAATTAATAGAGGACCCAAAAAAATCAGCTTGAGAGGAGTTAATAATTGAGTATTTAGTTCAGTGGGCTTTATCAATAAATGAATCATATAACATAATGTTAATAAGTGATATACAGCAGGTAAGGTTTTGAAATCCTTGTTGAAACTTTTCAAAATTTGAAATATATATATATATATATATATAAATGTAGATTAATTTAAAATCTTTCTCCACCCAGTAATAATTACTGAAGAATAGGAGTTGATATTTCTCATTCTTACGCCCAAATGAACATAGAAGAAAAAGAAATTTCTTAAATCATATCTAATATTCCAATAAATTGTTATGAAATTTTTAATTTTTTTTTCATAAATTTTTTTATTTATATATTTTAAATAGTTTTAAGGATTAATCCGTTCAATATTTTCATAGTAATTTTTTTTTTGTTCTCAGAAATAAATGACAAGTTAAATTTTATTAATAATTTTCAAAATAACTAGCTAGCTACTTGCAACGAGAATACAATAAGTTTTTTTTTAAAACCTGAAGAGACTATTCAAATTTTATTTCTCTTTGTTTGGCTGCAAGTGGTCATTTATTCTCACGTAGAATTGGGCCCAAACTAGGTACATCGCTTTTTTGAATATCTTATGATAATAATTTCGAACATCCAAAGGTTCAATCATTTATGATTTTGAAAATATTGGAGATGTTCGAAAATCACAAAACAGATTTAGGAAAATCCGAAAATAGCCTAGTATTGTTATAATATAGCATTCAATAATTAGATTTTAAAATTCAAAATATAGAGGTAAATTTAATACTTATTTAAATAATATTTTATGTAAATTTTAATTGTCTATATATATTATCTTTAATCAGATACTATAAATATCATCTCAGATACTTTCTTTGATCATAACAATTGAATTATTTTAGAGTAGTTTTATTTTATAATTAATTTTCTATAAATGTATAAAAATATATCTTTTTTCCTTTTTCTGTTTTTTTTAATTACTTTCCTTCTATCTTTGGCTCAAAAAATTGAAGAAAAGATAAAAACATAAAAAATGTAATTTTTCCTATGTTTCATTTGTCATATAACATAAAAAGAAAAATGAAATCTGATTAAAATTAATTTAAAATTTATACATCTAAAATAAAATTTTAAAAATACGAAAATGACATATCTATCTTAAAATTTTATCTTATTTCTTCCTTTTATGACAAGTAAAAAAAATGAAATTAATTATTTTAGTTTGTTTGAGAGTTATATGCATGCATTTAGATCACGCCCATGTAAGAAGCAAACCCAAAAATCAATTTGAAAGGATCATTTTACCTAAAAATGAGAGCCATGCATTATATAAAAAGTAAGTTGATAGAGCAATTTTTACGATTTTTTTTACTATTATCAATAAGATGATAGAGATTCGAACTTGGTCCATGGCCCCATCCAAAGCCAAACCTTAACTTCTTTTTTTTTTTTAATAACTTTTTTTAACAACAGATAATAATTGAGGAGAATAAAGAGAATAAACATTGCTTGAGAACATTTCAAAATTAAGTCCCAAACAAGGCCAGCAAGAAAATGTTGAGATGGTTGATATCAATAATTTGATCTTCTTTTTTTTCCCCAATTATAAAAGCTAATAATTGCAGGTATAGGTAATGTTATAATGGAGATTAATTAACTTAGGTGAGATATCAAGAAAGCAAAGAAGTTAATGGAGGCAGATCACACCAACAATAAGATCACTGAGCAGTGCTAAGATATTTAGGTGGGTTTGGGGGCAGTTGGTGACATCGCTTTCGCTCTACAAAAGAAGAAGGAAAGAAAGAAAGAAAAGAAAAAATGGTAGCTGAGGTTTTGGAGCAAACCCAAAAAGAGTGAGCATTACCAGACCAAGAAAACTCCCCCTTCTTGTCTGCAATTATTTTCTTTTTGGTGTTAGGGATCGAGTTGGTGCCTTTGTCTTTAGTACAAAGAGGTAATTAAAGAAAAATGGGGTTTATAGAGAGTGAAGGGGTTGGGTCTGTGAGGTTGACGTGAGATTGGTTTCTGAACGGTCTCAGTGCGTTGCTTGGCCTTGCGGTTATGGTCTCACTCTCCCTCCCTCCCTCCGCTATAGCTTTGTCTGATCGGTCTTATTTATTGAATTTTATAAAAAGCATTTCATGGGTAATAAATTTTTTTCTTAAAATAGAGAAATACATATGTGTTCCAGCGCCACTTTAAAAGCAAATTTTATTTTATTTTTATATTTTCTCATGTTTATCTAAAAGGGAAGGAGTCATAATTGGATAAGTCTAATCACATGTGCATTGCATATGAGCAACTCAAATAACCTCGAAGATCGAGTCTATTCTCGCGACATCAACCCACACATGATGTTAAATACACATTGCATATACGAGCAAAAGAGTTATGTAACACTATCCTTCACATCGAACACGTATCTAGCCGCCTAAACCTGACAGAGACGAGTCACCCTTAAAAGCTATAGAATTAGTCTAATCCCACATATCACAGAGGATACATGGGTGATCGCAGACTCTGTTGGCTTGATCCCCACTATGCACTACACTACCATGATATGTATCATATTGTTATTTACAAACCAATTATAGTAAGTCATGTGGGACCTATGAGTAGTATAAATTGATAAACTTGTAATCAAAAAGAAAAAAAGATTTTTTTGGAGTAATTAGAGAGAAATTTAAATTCTTTAGGAAGTTCCATCCTTTGCCACAACCAAAAAATCCTAGGCAACTTGAGTGCTTGGTTATCTATGCAAAGTTTGGTGATTAATTTGATCTTGGGTGAATATGGCAAATCCTGGGTAGATATTGCCTCTCTATGTTAAGGTTCAAACATTTGCACTTCTTTCTTATTGTTAGAGTTGGATGACCTCAATTCTGTTTAAACTTGATCCAAAAAGTTTTCTTTTATAACATCATGGATTTTTTTGAAGGATTTTAGTGACACTATGAAACTGCTATTGATCTTATTGGGACATGGGTATTTTCAATTTTGAGATGTCGGTAAATATAGATGTAGTTTTTAGGGTTTGAGGAATTGAAACTTATTGGAACCATTCCAGGGTTTTAATCTTTCTCTAATAGCTGATCATTTGTTTATATTTCAGATAATAGATTTCTCATCATAGCCAATGATTTTTTCCCTATTTAATTTTTCACATAAATATAATGTGTTTCCTTTTATTTCTTGTTGCCTATTATTTATTTTTTTCGAAACTTCTAATAATTACTTTATTAGAAAGGGGTTTTGGGGAAGTCATAACGAGGATAATTTACTATATTATAACAAAGTGACATGAAAATCTAAATGTTACGAATGGTTCATGAGACATGGGTAGGCTTCAGGTTAAGGAAAGGGAGGTGAAAGACAGAAAGAGAGCAATGAATGTGAGGAGCAGTATATATGCGAACGCAAGAAAGGAATGCGAGGGGAGGTGGGTGCGAAAAGAACATTGAATGAAGAGTGAAGGGTGGTCCTCATCCTCCTCCTCTTCCTCCTTCAAAGCCTACATACATACATGCCCAAAATAATTCGCAAATGTGCCGGAGCCACTGCACGTGCATGGCCAACGAAGCATAAATAAATGAGATCCAATCTACTGAGTTTGACATTAGCCTGTTACTCACTCTAGCACTTTCTATATAAAACAACTTTTGTCATTTTTGTCTCTCTCCTCCCAAGGAGCCCCATACCTATCACCCCCATCACATTATGGCATTCGTACTTTCCTTCACCTTCTTACCCCCTCCCCCCTTCTTTCTTATACTTATAAAAAAAAAACATAATTAACTTTCTAACTCTAATTCCTAATAATTGAATATGATATTCACTCCACCATTATTTTTTTGGTAAGAAAAAGTAAGAATGGGGATGATGGGCATACCTGGAGGAAAGCGACTACACATAATGGGAAAAAGGCTGATTACTTTTTCGTTTTTTCCCCATACACCAAGGTGGGCGGGTCTCTGCCAAATTGTTAAAATACTATAAAGATTTGTATGTGCTTTGGATGCTGCTTTGACAATTCTAAGGCAATGTCCAAAGTAATATACATATCTTAAATCATCTTAAAGTTCCAGGGCTGGCACACTCAGGGTACGGTATACAATGCATGCAGTTCCCTAATTTATGTTCACCAGCTTCACCCTGCCTGCCTGTTCAATTTTCTATGTGTATGACTTGTTCCACTCCAATTAGATTCCTCTCAATGGGCAGCTGCACTTGAGCCCCTCAAAAGGCTTATTGAAAATATTCATTGGATTCTGATTTAATTAATTATTTAAAGAAGAAGTCTTATTACCATATGTATCATATGATAGGAGAAGGTTATTTGGACTAGCCCAAGTTAAATAATGTGAATGCTGAAACTTTTCTTGACAAGAGCAATTAATCAGAAGGGGCGACATCCTCGCAAAGGGCCATTTGGACCACATCTTGTGTTGTCTATAATATTAGACTCTAAACATCTCGGTCCGAACACTCAGAACTGCAATTATAGAACATTTTTAATTCATCTCCACTGTAGTCTCATTATGTTGGGATCTGATCAAAATATACAAGTCTGCAAAGCCCTGAGGCTTGGCCTTGAGGTTTTATTTCCTAAACTGATAATGCCCTGGCAATAAGATCGATGTCTGGGATGAGAAGAAGCTGAAGCCAAATAAGGAATGAAACCCGTGACGACCCTGAACTGTAACTGTTGCAGCCCGGCCATTGAAGCTGCCAGTCTCACCCACCACCCTCTCTTCCACAAGTCACTGAGCTGGCTGTCTTCCCACTCTGTCAACTAACATACATTTTTGCACCCTCTGTATCATGTATCGAGAATTTCTGAAACCTAAGGTGAGATTGGGTTAAATGGATTCATTGGATTCCTCCTATTAAGGGAAGGTTCAAGTTAAATTTTGATTGCTCTAGGATAAAAGATGTAAGTGCTTTAACATGGGTTATTAGTGACTCCAATTGACCTATTAAAATGACTGTTGTTATATTTATAGGAAGTAAATAAAAAAGCAGATTGTTTAGCTAAAAAAAGTAATTGTATTATTGATTCAAATATTTGACAAACAGATTTTTCTAGAGAATATAGAAAAACTGCTTTTGGAGATTACTGTGGTTCTTTTGTAACTTGCCTTAACCTTAATCTCCTTTCTTAAAAAAAAAAGGTGAGATTGGGTTAGTTAAAAATGAAAATCCAATATTTGTGTCTGAGGTGTGAGGATGGTTTCAGCCTAGTTCCTATATCAGGGATACATAACTTTCAAGACAGCTCACAAGACTGTCTAGTCCGCAAGCCGATGGAAATATGCAAATGAGATAGCTAGAAATGGGAATAGGGTCGGTGGTAGTGGGGTTATTCTGGGCTTCAACACGATCTGTTCCTGTTGGAGCCGTGACCAATCTCCACTACTCCCGTGACATGATTTTTCAGAACGGTGATCATGCTGTCTCATTGCTCACTGATTTACATCCCAATGGTAAGGGGACAGAATGGTTGGACTAGTCCATGTAAGGTTGTACCACTTCTCTGTCTCAACCTATGTATTTTCCTCTACTAACAAAGGAGAAGACCACAATATATGCGTGCCTTCTTAAGGAAATATTTTCTTAATGGAAAAAAGTTCTAGTAATTCAGTTTATACCAAGCATATTGTTACCATTTTCTTTTGACTAAAATAATTTACAGGACCTAGCTACAAAACGATGGGAAGCTGCCATAGTGGGTTCTCCCTAGAGCAGAAAGTCTGTGAGGCGGGCAACCCTCAGACTTAGACGGTGAGTGGCTGAGTCAGCGCAGGGCTTGCTTCCTTTGGAGTTTTTGTCTTACTTACAAATTTGATTTATGTCTTGTGGAATAAGGAGTTCTACATCAAAGTGGCTTGAAACCTAGAGAAGGTTGTTCATTACAGTAAGGGTAACTTTGAACGCTTCTTTCTTACACTGGTAATCTCTCTACTTAGGCATCTTCCAAATGGCTCAATATCAATTAATCAGCTAGCTAGCCCAAGATGACCAACCGAGGGATAAGCTGCATTTTTACCTCAAGAATTTTTTTTTTTTTCAAGCATCGCAAGTTCACACCGTTTCATGCTCATAGCTCAACAGGCCGAAAATTTCAAAAAGGCAAATGAGAGTTAATCTCTATGTTAATGTCCGATGTAGCAGACACGTCATCACGTGTCAAACAACCTTAAATCAATTTGGAGGAATCGAATCGTGGAGGAAAAAAAAACCCTAAATCAAAATTCACTAACCGATTCGGGGGTAAAAAACACCCTAAGCCGTAAATCTAAGGTGAGTGCCTTTTTTCTTTGATTTTTAGTAATTATTATATCTCCCTTTGTCGTGGTCTTGAATTTTATCTCTCAATCTGTTGGTTGGTTCCCGATTTCGAGGATCCCTCGCAGATTTCACCAAATTAATTTTGTTTTTTGGGTGTTGAAAGGGTCACATCTGTCTCCAGCTAGTAAACGGGAAATCCTTCTCCAACCTATAAATGGGAAACGGGAGGCAGGCTCGACACAATCATAGCTCTAGTCTAATTATAGGTTGACAAAACCACTTGACACAACCGTTCGACCAAGCGACTAGTCAAAAGTTGCCCTCTAAAAGGTCCTTAAATCGACGAGCGAATTGACTCCTATCAATCAAGGTTTAAATTGCCTAGTTTGGCTCGATAGGGGCGGGCCCCATGAGCCCACTTTGTCGAGGTGATCATATCGTCACAAGCTATTCGATTAACAAAATTGCATACTGACACATGGACGTTTCGACCTTATATAAAAGAAGCCAAAGAGCAAAAAAATGGAACGAAAAAGAAATAAGTGTGAAGATCCCAACTCCGGTACCCCTGAGGAGAGCTCACGAGTGCTTGGATCTTCATTGGCTTCGTCTGTGGGAAACGTCACAAAAGTCTCGCTACCATTAAGAAGAATCTCGTTAATCTCCTTTCCTTCAAGAAGACATATGTTGTTGGTTGCCCTGTCATGGAGCTTTTCACTGCACTGAGTTGGCCGTAAGGAGGATATTGCATTGAGTGAGATAGTGCAGGAACCACGACAATGAAGAAGTCGTGATAATGTAGGAGCCACATAACTGGTAACAATCTCTTCCTACAAGCCTGTTAAGGTAACAACTAACTCTTTATTTCCGAAAATGGGAGATTTTTAAAGATCGAACTAAAATTTCGTTTTCAAAAATCAAATACATAAATAAATCTCACATTTTTTTTTTAAAAAATGGGAAGAAAGAAGAAAAGAAAAAGGCATGCAGGTAAACGGAATTTTTGGAATATAATTTTAACTTTATATTCAATTTGCTTTTAAGATAATGCTCAATCTTCCATTCTTTTAGAGAAAAATATGAAAGAGATGATAGTTAAGTTTAAAATAATTTAAAGTTTAGGATAATAAATTATTTTTATTCTAATTTATTTCCATTTTAGATTATAAATAAAATCGAAAGTGCACCATTTACGAATCATATTTGTGGGTACCGTGGGCTTTGACCCAAATCCTCCATCTAGCAGACCCTAACAAACTCCATCCTATAGATCAATGGCCCAATTAGCCTCCAGGCCCAAAACTGAAACCTACAGGGGCCTAATCTCCAGACCCAATCATAATGCATTTACAAGACGGGCCCAAACATGCTTCCTCAATGAGCTGAGACATACTGCCCGAACGCATCCTCTTGGCTCTGGCCATCATCTTTAAGAAGGATAAATCTACCGACCTCCTTAGTTTAAACAAATAACCACCCATGAGTCACACATGTAACCTTCCTGATGGCAGTCAAATGTAGAAGATAAGGGCAGTTTGGCTATATAAAGGGAAGAACATGTCATAATACGCGAACAAAGCACCCCCTTCCCCTTCCATTTCGGAAAGGAATCGCCTACCTCCCATGTAAAGCAGACAACAACCCTCCTCCATAAAGAGGGAAGGCACCTGAGAAGCGTAAGATAATTTCGATTGAAAATAATGCATTGATTTCTCTTCTGGGATCTCAAGACCGACTTAGCATCTGAGAGGTGACTCGCGCACCAACGCGCCTCGTTTATTTCTCAGGTACATGCTGGGCTTATT
This sequence comes from Tetrastigma voinierianum, assembly GCA_016808115.1. Taxonomy (NCBI): domain Eukaryota; kingdom Viridiplantae; phylum Streptophyta; class Magnoliopsida; order Vitales; family Vitaceae; genus Tetrastigma; species Tetrastigma voinierianum. Next base: position 35,815 of record JAEQBH010005060.1, read on the forward strand.
GATGTCACATCATCTAAATGACTTTAAAATCTGCGAGACTACACCGGGCGCCTTCTGGAACGACCATAAAAGCTCTAACATCGATTCGCGAGTATTTCACAGATCCGTCTGCCGACGCCTATCCTCGCCTTTGCAGCTCCCGATCAACCCACCACCGGCCTGACTCTATCATCATGACCCGCAACTAAACGAACCCGTCCCTCTAAGACGGGCCTTTCGCCGGGCGCTAAGACATGAAGCGAAAGCATGAGGAACATGCATGCACGGCCAAACCTCCAGAGTCGCGGCCGATAATCTACAATAGGAAAATCATCATTACAAGACTCACCTAGAGGGTGAAACGGGTCGAAAAACGCATAGCGGAGTGGCCACCCAACACACCCAGCCAAACAAAATAAAGGCAAGGAGGCTATCCGGTCAAGACGACGCCGTAGCCGATGACGAAGTTACTTCCTTCAAAGCAGCCTCCCGTCCGGATCCGTCACCCCTAAAGAATACCGTGAGGTCAGCCGAGAAAGAGCGCCTCGCGGCTCCAACAGTCCGTTAGTGGGCATGCCTGGTCTGCAAAGAGAGAATTTAGCAAAGAAAGGCGCTACAGACCCGAACGCGCCCGAACACACACCGCGTGGCTCCTGGAGGCTTGGGGCACCACCACTTCCCTTCGGATATCCGACCTTCGGAATGGCACCCGTCCTGTTTATGCCCGTACCTATCGCTATCCAAGGACCTGAGGACATGTTATCATCCCCATTAGGGCAACATATCCTGAGTTATGAGCCACCCCATGGCTTTACCATACCACAGTTTGCCATGTTTGATGGCTCCTCTAACCCGTACGACCACATGATGCACTTCAACTAGGAGATGGTTCTGGGCCGCAGTGGGAATGATCGCCCAGGTAAGGTATTCCCCCACACTCGAAGGGACCCGCCCGTCCGGCTGCATAAACTCCCGAGGATCCATAAAACGTGTTCGGGACGAACAGGGTTTGCCTTCGCTTCCAATACTTATGCTCGGGCCCAAGAGTGCGGAATGATCACCACCGTAAACCATCCTGTCGGAGGATGAGTCTATTCGGGACTTCACCAGGAGATTCGGACAGGCTGTCCAACAAATCGATGTATACAAAGATGGACGCATTCTCGTAACTCGACGGTTGACTCCGACTAATTTTCTTCCAACGCTATCACTGAACCCGCCTCTAACAATGGAAGAATCAGAGGAAGGCTACAGTACTTACTGAAGACAATGTTCAGCGAATTTCCTGTATTAGCTGATGATTACCGCCCACTGCTTCTGGGCAGAAAGGGCGCCAGAGCAAAAGGGGAACCAAACTAAGGACCAGAAGTGCTCCTGGGAATAATCAGAAAGGAAGAGGGAACCTCCCTAATTTACTCCATTGAACATCCCCTATAACAGACTCCTCCCCCTTATCCAAAACCACCCTGGCTTTGTCTGGCCTTCACCAATTCGATCTAATCCCGAGCAACGCGATCGATCTCTGAGGTGCGATTACCACAGGGACCACTAGCATGAGACTAACATATGTCGGACTCTGAAATTCCTAGTGGAAAAACTAATCCGAGCTAGTCACCATAGAGGATATATCCGGGATTCACCTCGTCGGATAGAAGCCGCTCCAATAACTGAAAGAAAAGCGACCCGTTCAGAGTTCATGTCCGAGCCCCGGCCCAACATCAATTACATATTGGGAGGCCCAACCGACCCACCGCACTACCCGCCGCCAAAGGAAAAACTACCGTGAGCAACCACGCTCAAGCTCAGGAATTACCGGGCATCTCTCGGATAACAACGAAGCAATATAGCCGATTGACGGCCCCATATCCTTTCCTCCCATTAACCCATCCAGGGTTATCACCCCATACCACGATGCACTTGTCCTTACTTTATGCATTAACAATTTCACGCATTACAGAAAATTGGCCGACCTGCCAAAGGTCGCCGACCTCGTCAGAACTTCCAGCCTCTCGGGACAAATGCAAGTGCCGCTTGACAAACCTCACCGGCGCGTAATCGCCCAGATTTAACAGGCAAACTAATCGACTGCGGGTGATATTACACTCGCATCAAGGCGTGGCCTGGCCACCAAGAATCTTATTCCTCGCGTGGTCAAGACTCGGGGGCCATAATGCTATCAGTTGGCTCCAGCCCGAACAGACGCTACGGCGCAGCCGCCCTCAACCTACCCATCAAACGACGCTACCTAACTAGTGTCGGATAGACACCTTCGAGCCAGAACCACCAGCGCCGCCACACCGTCGCACGTGGAGCCTGAGAAAGGTGCAAGCCCCAACAACCTCGAAACCAGCCAGCTCCCAGAATAGCAATCACTACCGCTACCGAGCAGTAGGAGAACAGGGAACAATTAGCTAAGGATCCCCTGGAATCAATACTCCCGGGAGGACCGGATAAGCACACGTATGTCGCCTCCCTCTCATTTAAGAGGAAAAGAACACCGCGGGGCAGGTTTTGCTTGATAATATTGACGTATTTGCCTAGACCCACTCGGACATGACCGGCATCAGCCCCACGCATGCTTCCCATAAACTAAATGTCACTCCATCTGCCAAGCCAATCAGAAAAAGAGTAAGACGTTTCCACCTGAATCGCCATTAGATCATTAAGGCTGAGGTAGACAACCTTCTAGAAGTAGGATTCATCAAGGAAGTTAAATACCCCGAATGGATGGCTAATGTGGTGGTGGTACCAAAAAAAGGTGGTAAGTGGAGAGTATGCGTGGACTATACTGATCTCAATGATCGCTACCTAAAGACTTCCTCGTCGCCCCACATGTACCGCACGGCTGACGCGTCGTCCGCAATGGATGCCGCTTTCATTCCTGGATGCCTTCTCGAGTTACCATCAAATCCCCATGTTCCCGCCCGGCGAGGAGAAAACGACCTTCATCACCTCACACAAACTCTTCTGCTATAATGTAATGCGTCAAGCCAAAGAATGTTCTAAGCACGTGACGTAGGCTAGTGACCAAAATGTTCAAATAGCTGTTGGGTAAAACAATGGAGGTATATATTAATGACATGTTGGTAAAATCTAAGCGACGCCCGGATCATGTTACACACCTGCAAGAAGCTTTCGATCTCCTCAGGGCATATGGCATGAAACTCAACCACTCAAAGTGTGCCTCGGTCGCTACGGCTTCAGTTTCATGGTAACACAAAGAGGAATGTATAAACCCCGTACAACTTAAGGCTATCCTAGACTCATTGGCCCTGTGTCTGAGAAAAGGCACAATAACCGACGGTTGGTTAGGCCGCCTGGGGCGTTTCATTTCCTGCTCAATCGACCGTCTAAAACCATTCTTTGCCACCCTTAGGAGGGTCAATTGGGCCGGATGGAATGAAGAGTGTGATTAGGCCTTGGTAGCAATCAAACGCTATCTGTCGGAACCCCTTGTACTCTCTAGCCCCGAAGCTGGCGAGACACTCTTCATGTATTTAGCAGTTTTAGATGTCGTAGTAAGTGCCACCTTGTTCAAAGATTTGTGAGGATAGAAGCCAGAGACCAGAGTTCTTCGTTAGCAAGTCCTTAGCCGACGCAGAAACCAGATACACCCACCTCGAACAGGCCGCTTTAGCTCTCCAGATGGCAGCCAAGAAGCTTCGCCCATACTTTCAAGCACACCCCATTGTGGTGTTGACCAACCTTCCCTTTCTAAGCACTATACACAAGCTTGACTTATCCGGGAGAATGACCTGGTGGGTAATCGAACTAAGTGAATATGGTATCTCGTATAAGCCAAGGTTAGCTAAGAAGGGGCAGGTCCTGGCCGACTTCCTAGCAAAAATCCCCCAGACTGAAACAATCTTTGCCAGTTCAAATTGGTGGATTCTCAGTGTAGATGGGGCATCTCGACAATGAGGGGCCGACATTGGCTTACAACTATAGTCCCTGGCTAGGGACAAGATCGGTTAAGCCATCCGGGCCAGCTTTTGGGCCGTTTCCAACAATGAATCATAATACGGCTTCATCTCGACCGGTATTGAGTTAGCAATCATGTTATCAACCCATGCTTTTAATCTCGAGTGATTCCCGCTAGGGGTGGTGGGGCGTGTGGAATGCAAATACGAATCCGTGGATCCCCGAAAGGCAGTACATGTGGCTCGTTGCAACGCCCGGGTTGGTTTTTCAACATGGAAGCTCGAACATGTTTCCAAGGACTTTAATGAAAAAGCTGACGCCTTAGCCGCTGTAGCCGCATCTCTACCTATAACAGAGACAATATTTCTGCTTATATATTACCGGCAGGATTCCTCGATAGCCATTATCCAGGTAAACCAGGTGGGCGAAACCTCCTTTTCCTGGATGGACCCTATTTCCCAATATATCAACACGGGAGAACTTCCTAACGAGAAGGACAAGGCTCACAGGGTCCAAGTTTAATATGCCATATTTTCCTTAATTGATGGGCAGTTATTCAAGCGATCCCTGAACGGGCCGTACCTGAAATGCTTAACTATCGAGCAGGGCCAGTATGAGTTGGCCGAATTGCAAGAGGGAATATGTGGCAATCTCCAAGCAGAAGAACCCTGGCACATAAGGCCCACACTCAAGGGTATTATTGGCCAACTATGAAGTCTGATGCCGCCGATCATGTACGCAACTATGACCGTTGTCAATGACAGGCTCCCATCTTAAGATCGTTGGCTCAAGATCTAAGGTCTATCTCAAGCCCGTGACCCTTTGCTCAATGGGGCATTGACATAGTAAAATCACTCCCTATCGCCCCATTTAAAAAAAGTCAAGGTTAGCCACTTATTGTTTTCTCCACAGAATGGATATGCAGAGGCCGCATCAATCAAAGACAAAGAGGTCACCTTGCTCATCCGGGAAAAATATTGCTTTGCTCGCTCGCATTCCCTGATAATCATATCAGACAATGGGCCCTAATTTGATAGTCGGGTCTATAGAAACTTATGTCAGGAATTAAAAATAAAGAACTTATACTCTACCCCCTCGTATCCGCAGTTAATGGCTGCAAGTAGAGAGTTTCAACAAAACCTTGTCGATCGCCTTAAAAAACGAACACTAGACGCAAATTTAAAGGCAAATGGGTAGATAACTTCCCGGTCAGCCTGGCTTACGTAACGACCACCTAAGACCAACTGGTATATCCCCTTCTCGCACTTAGCTCCACTGGATTAGCTATAATCCCAATGAATCCTCCAGATGTCACGGTAAAGACCAAATGATGTATATGTGAAAATATGGGCCATGGAGCAGAATGTGATAAATACTCAAAAACCGATTTGAAACAAAAGTAAGTATACTCAAAATTGAATGAAAAGTATTACTAACACTCAACCCCCTTTCCGTTAAGTGCACCCGTCATACAAGTAATAAAGTGGACTCGTAGGAGTCTCGGATATCGCACTCCACGAGGATCGAGGTTATCTCTAATTGGAATTCGATCACCCCGATTACAAGGGTCACTATTTAGGCAAACTGCTAGATAATGAATAAAATCAATTTAATCAAACAAAATTGATTTAAACTAATCCTAAAAATCTACCAAATAAAACTACTTAATTTAAAAGGTATGAAGAGAGTCACTAGGGACGGGATAATTATTCAAACAAATAAATACTACAACACAAAGACCGAAATCTCTTCAATAGAAATAAAAATCCGTCTAAAACTACTTAAAATCTAAAACAAATCAAAATCAGTGAGAAAACTGAAAATGGGTATTCAGAGAGAGAAACCCTTGGGCGGAGGAGAGGGGCTCACTCCTGGCGCCTTTACCTAAAAACGAGTATATATATGGTCCTAGGGTGAAATGGGCTTGAAATTAGGTCAAAATATCAATTTTCGGCCTTTTTTAGGTTTCTCTAGCGTTTTTGGTCGCGACACAGTTTTTTTGGTCGCGACCAAGTTTTCTGGTCGTGACACAATTTCTTGGTCGCAGTTTTCTGGTTGCAACACAATTTCCTAGTCGCGACTAAGTTTCTGGACAGCAACTTGTTTTTCTTCTCCAACTTGTCGGGGCCATAACTTATTCATTTTAACTCGGATTTGGGCGTGTGAGTTCTCAAGAAAGCTCTTTGAATGTAGAATGCATCCATGAGGGAATTTGGACCATTTGATGTTCCATGGTACAGAAAATTCTATCTTCCGCAAGGGCGCGCCTATGAGACTCTTGCTAACTCTTCTTTGGAAATATATTGTTCATTTCTTGCCAAATCACTTGCTTTGCATCAATAATCCTACAAAACCAAGTTTAGAGGAAATTTTATGAGTTTTACATGAATATGGATATAAAATGCACAAAATAGCATGTGAAATGAACTCAAAACATAGATGAGTTTTGCACTCATCACTACGCTCCGGACGAATATGCCCGAATAGTCAAATACGGAATTCATAATCAAGGAATTAGACACTATAGATGAACTGCGTGAAATAGCAGCCGTATGGGTAGCATCCTACCAACGCCGGCTGGAAAATTTATACGCGAAGCGCTGTAAACCCCAGTATCTGCCGCGAAACCTTGGCCTTTGGGCGAAAGCTCAAAATACCGCCGATCTAAGGCAGAAAGTCGCCGGGCCGGAAGGGCCTTATATTGTAACACGAGTTGGTAAACTTATTCATATGTTTAGATAAGCCAGACTAACACCACTTAATTTAATGTGGAATGTTATGCACCTCTAAAAGGTACTATCAAATAAAAGATTATTTATTTCAACCGAACCTTCATCTCAAAATCTAATTTAAAGTTCGTGGCGCTTATCAGCTCTATCCTATTCAAAGATGGCTACGCCCACCTTGTAAGACCCGTGAAATTTAAATTTCTGGAAAAAGAGCAAAATCATAATTTAGGTTAAGAAATTGTAATTTCGGTTAAAAAAATCCGAAATTTATTCTCTAGATCTTGGATGATGAAACGGATTTCAATCAAGTTAGGAATCGCCTCGGGCTAAATCTAGCTTAGCACGTCGAATTCCGAGACGATTTCCTGAGTTGGCACGCTTTTTCTTCCAGGTATCTAGCTCGGTGCCGTAAAATGATTTTCGATGCGACGAAAGTCACATATAACACGTACTCATGTGTAATAAGTGGCATGAGTAGAGAAATGATGAAAATGGATGGCCGAGATAGTGCCGAATGTCAAAACTGGGAAAAGAAGGACATAATGGTCATTTTAGAATTTGTTTTAAATGAGAATAATGCCAAAATATGAACAGTGACCGTCTCCTTCAAATGAAAAAGGGAGCAAAGCGTGGAAAGAGAGGAAAAGAACCAGTAGCCAAAAAAATTGATTTTTAAAGAGAGATCACCTGACTTCTCTCTAAAATATCGCGCGATCCGACCGTCAGCCTGGGACAAGAAGGAAAGTCGCTTCCACGCAGAGCTGCCACGCTGCGGACATCGACCTTGGTGGAGTTTTGACAAACCCGTGAGGCAGGGGGTTTCCCTACTTGGGTTTTACACTTTATTTAAGTGTTTTTCAATGTTTCGGTTGGTTTGAGGCCTTGAACGACCGTTTGATTAGTCCCAAAACTTGGGACCGAATTATTGGAAATTTTTTGAAACCCATTTGTGCTGTCCATCACTGGGCACGGGCTGTTGGGTTGATTAATTGTGTAATTTGTGAAATAAATCATGTCTTGATTGCAGGAGCTGGAAATGGTAATGAAATCTAGTTCACAAAGTGAACCGACGATTGTTGATTTTTCGGGAATAGTAATTGAGGGTTTCACTATTCCCAAGAATAGTATTCACAAAATAAATTTTGTGAATTAATGTGTTTGGTCAAGTATTTCAAGTAGAATTGCTCGTGTTTGATCATTAGCCCACGTGAGCTAATTTTGATGTGATGAAATGAGAAATTATATAACATGATTGTGTGATTTAATTTTTATGTGAATATATGCATGTTTATATATTTGCATATGTTATAGACTGTAATGGAATTGGCATCATGCATTCCATATGCATTGGGACACCCTAGACTAAGAGGGAGTGAGTGCATGAGGATGAGTCTAGAGAAAATGGTTTCCGTGTGAGGGTTGTCTAAAACTAAATGATCAGGGGTAGTCCATACTAAAATATCAATCGTCGGAGACTCGGGCCAATCGATATACATCTGAGAGAGAAGTCCATAACACATCAATCGTCTGGAGACGGCCAAATCGATATACACACACGGAGGGTTGTCCACAAACAACAAACATAATAATTCTCATACGAGGCTTAGGCGAGTGTGAGGGAGCCCAAGGAGGAATCTGCACGAGATGATCAGTTAGACATTCAGTTAGGATCATACATTTGTTTCTGACAAGGCTGCTTATTTTCGAAAGACAGATCAAGACTGCTTTAGTAGCCCACTTAGGGTGATTCCACTATCAGCATTAGCTCACCCCCGTCGAGGGATACTATTTTATGTGTATAGGGAGCGGTAAGGACGGTCGCCCTAGAGACTGAGGTTTGTAAGAAAGCCTGGACGTGGCTTGGGGTTACGATGTATTACATGTATTAGAATTCTAATTTTAATATATGCGTTGTATAAGAGTAAACTTTGAACTCTTGAACTTTGGTTGGATAGTTGAATATATATATATATACATTGTTATGAGTATTAGTTTATGAGCCCAAGTGGCCGTTTTAATCATAGACCGTTATATTGGACTGCTTGAGACAGTTTTACGCAGTGTTGTATTCGGCAGTGGCTCCCCTGCACAAAGGAGGCCCCGCCGATTTTCAAGTGGCGTCGGGTAACCCGACATCCACTTGTATTCCGCGGCCGACGGTAGTCAACCCGACCCCTGTGCCTGGGGGAGCTCACACAACCGGTCGAATAAAGTCCGGTGGCGCGACGCTCTATCCGCCAATACGGCTACGCCCAACCGCCGACAAAAGTCCGAGCGGCACTATCGCCTCTATCCTACCAAGCATTTGCTAATGCCCAACTAGCGAAAGTCCAGGCGCTATTGTCTCTATCCTGTACGGCACGGCTAATGCCCGCTGGCCGTAAAAGTTCGGTACATTTATCCGTCTCAGCATAGATGATGCCCATCTGGCTCGGACTAATGTCCGAGTAAGAAAGGTGCCTTACCAGGACCAATTTTTTTGATGCCTGGATGGTACGTTGCAAGGCATAGAAGGAAGCAGTTGCTCAAACCTGGACTACACACTACTCATTACGCATCAGCTCCATCCAGCTAAACAAAAGTAAGCTACTCGGTTCAAAAAAGAGTGTTCACCAAAATCACAAAATTCGTTAAGAAGCCCGGTTACATCATATAAAAATGTAAGAATACAAAATGGGGGCAAAGAAGTCGGGCTGGGCAAAGAAACCACAAATGTAGCCCTTAACTCTTGCCGGATGCAATCGATCCCTCTCTACACTCCTGAACGAGAATCGTGGTTATCACCTACTCGCTTTCAAATGGCCAGGAGGCTTCACCCCTTTGCTAACACCCGCCTTCGAAGCAACACCAGCCCCAACAGGAACAACAACCGGGGGGCATCAAGGGTTAACGAAAAACTTTGATGTTAATGGCTCTGATGTGCCCGACATCCCGTTTGGAATCTTAGGCTTACTTCCACAAATATTATGCGCAAAGGCGCATCAGCCGTATTCGTAATTAAAGATGGCCTCAAAGCCAACATCATATTCCGCCTCCAAGGCCTCTTCACGACCTCTCACGGAGAGCGTACAACTCATCTCTTGCTACCCCAAACCCCAAGTAACTTAAAACCCGCTCATCTGTTGGGACGACTAGCTTCCTCCTCCGCCCCGGGCCCCGACATGCCTCACCGTATGACAAGCCCGCCGAAATGCATCTAAACCCAAACTCCATCTTCCACCGGTGACTTTGGCGCCTATGCACGCCTCGACTGGCTAGCTCGATTCCATCCAGGCCCAGCGCGACCGCCGATCTCTAGCCTGCCATCACCAATTTCATGACGAGCGACATCTCGCCTCAAGATGAGTCGCCTTCTCTCAACAAATGCCTTCTCTAGCCTACCACTTCGATTTCGACCGCACTCCATTAGCCAAGCACTCGTGGCCTTTTATCGTAAAACATCGACCGGGCATACCTGGTCAGAGCCTCTTCGCCTCCCCCTCAACCAGTCTGCACTCCTGCGCTTCAAGGTCATGTCTCGATAGTAACAATCAAGCTGCGGAAGAAACATATTAGTGCTATGACAATGATTAGAAAATAATACTAGAACGAGAAAAGGTGCTTCCAAGCCTGGCCCGGCCGACGATCAAAATTACGATTGCAAACCTCGTGATTCCATCTTCGATCATTTGTCACATCTTCTTACTAAGATTGCAAGGACCGAGATATTATACTTTCGCCCCGCCCCTACCAAAGTTACGCATCCGCAAAGATCGTCTGGGCACAGATCGTGCATGGTCACCAAGACTCGCCCGGGACAGCGGCCTACCAATTAACAATCTCCTGAGCACCCTCTGCCCGGAACTATTACCTCTTCCATGAGGGGAGCCGGGCCGCGCGGAGGGAGATACGAATTTACCAACATACGATCAGGAAGCAGCGGCTTCCTGCGATCGGCCCGGGTGTACTTGGCCTTATCTAACTAACCAAAGACCTGCTCGGGAGGATGGATCACCTAGAGGGCAGTAGGAACCGGAGATGCCTCTTTGGACTCCTCCAAAGTAATGTTTCCCATAGCCGACTAGTCATTCAAACTCGTCTCAGGTGAACCCGAGACGACAATGGCTTGCACCTCCGAACCCCCATCCGGACAAGGCTGGCTTGATCCTTCAGCCACTTCGGGGACGACATCAGTTGCTTGCTCAAGGATGGCATCTCTCTTCCGCTTCCGAGCGGCAAATTTGTGAACCAAGCCGGACATATCGTCTTCTTCCTCTTCTTCCTTGTCCTGGGAGTTAACGGGATATTGGAGGCACCCACGAAATGAAGTCCTCTGCCCCTGCTTCAACAGCTTTCGATGCCTCCCTTTTTCTTCACGCCGGGGCAGACGTGAGTCCTTTATCGCCAATAGAGGATGCCCCCGAACGACCACCCCTTCCAACTTGCTCTCGGGCACCTCGAGGGGCGGACCGAATCCTCGCTGGGCAGAGGATGAAGGCTCAGCATTGAGTGTCACCACCCCTACTCCCTCGCCTCGCTCTACGCCCTCGCCGGGGGGAAGAACCACCCAGGATTAACCTCAGAAGGTCTGCAGCCACAAATTGCTCACCTTCCACAACCTCTAAGGGTAAAGGACGTGGGATGATTGGGACGCTGTAAGGAAACGGGTGGCGGCATAAATCATGCAAATTCTTCACAGTTAGGAGGACTTCATGATGCCGCTCCTGCTCGAAAATCTCCAATACCACTTGATTACAAACCGACATTTCCACCCAATGCACTGGGGCTTCCCTTCGATATTTCCTGCAATACGACACCCGACCAGAATATACGTACGAAATATGAATCAATAGGCAAGCCCTGCTACTTATACACACCTGGAAAGTACATCGATGGTTAACATCAAACGGAAGGTCAGGGGAACCCGGGGTCTCATCCTAAGGTCCCCTGACTAGGATCACCCCTTTTGCCTCACTCTTGGGCGAATCAAGAAGCCCTATAACGAATTGCAACTAGGGGCTCTAGGCCGACATAGACATCCGACCACCTTGCGCCACCCTTAAAGTATAAGCAAAACAAACTTCTACCAAAGAAAGATCACAGGAAGAAAGTTCAAGACACAACATCCAAATAAGATCCAGATGATGTTTTGAATGAGTATCAGGCGGTGTCTGTAAAGTGTAAGAATTGCTTATCGTATTTCCAGATAGTGGAAGCGAAGCACGGTCGCTAATTGCTCCTGTGTGAAACACCGCATCATCATCTCCTCCTACGTATTTCGAGCTGCTTCATCCGATAGCATGATGTCAATGTTACCTGAATTCGCAGTAGCCCTCAACTCCTCCATAGATACAAGAGATGATACCGTCAGAAGGCGTCCCGGGGCAGCTCCTCTCTTGCGGACCCGCCGGCCGGTGGAAGTCTCTCTTCCCGACCTCTCGCCATTCTACGCGTATAAAAAAAGGAAACCGGCAATCACCAAGCCATGATACCACACCGTAAAGGCAAACCCACTATGCCTAGGTGGGAGTCATCCATCCCTAAGAACGACCGCACCCCGCCACCCCTCCCTTTCCTCGCTATCCCAACACTGTAAACGTGCTGTATTTCTAGGAAATCGGCAGAACCAGAGGTGAAATAATGATTGACCTGTAAACGAACCAAAACAAGCTGGAAGAACTAGCTCTCATGCAAATACGCACCAAAGTATCCCACTCGGCAACCTCACCACCAGGAAATAAGATAGCCTAGAAGAAAACAGTACTGTGAAGGCAACTGGGAATGATGGATCCCTATATTGCCGCTAGAGCTCCGGGCCGCCACATTTAATGCTTTACGACCATCTACCCAAGACCAATTTGAATCCCGCGACGCTGGGTTTTAGGGCATACTGATCTGACACAAGGTGCTCTCGGGCCTCAGGTCAACCTAATAGCCACGTCTCGTGACCGGGCCAACCATGTTCTAGACCAGTCCATTTCCAAGAACGGTCAACCATGTCACTTCTAAAAGGGCCTGTTTTGATGCATGTCAAATATTGTCATTAGTCAGGAATTAGGAAGCATGAGAACAATGAGTACAGGAACACAAGGCATTCCAGAAAATGTAATTTCATTACATGCACCAAAAGGCGTTCATAGCTACATAACAGCATCTACACAAAAGTGATCATAGTATCCGAAACAAATCCAGAGGCCACAAAAAAAAAAAAAAAAAAAAAAAAAAAAAGAGCGAGGAGAAAGGAAAGTGGCAAGGAACACAAAGATCCCCTGTTAACCTAGAAGGTGGAAAAGAACATAAAAAACCCCAATGATTTAGGAAGGGGTGTTCTTGGTTGCAGAGGATTCAATTCATGTTATGCAACCATAAAGCAGGCCACGTAAATCAGGAATATCCCTCCTAACGCAAACATTTCCGACTCCGCCTCAAACCCAATCTTCCTCGTCGCCTCCATACTTCACAAACATGACACCTCTTCAAACGCCGGCCCATGCAAAGCAGAATCACCAAGCAACGCCTCACCAAACCACCCCACTGTAAAACTAGCACTATCCATTGGCACAAATGAGTTCCTCTTCCCACAAACCTTTTATATAGAGATCTCTTCTAGCCTCTAATGGTTCCCCAAACACCTACATCAAATGTGACATAAAAAAACTAGCAAATTCCCCTGTAATGTACACATTGGAACACCCCTGCATTAATGCTTCACCAATCCCCACACCAAACAAGTCCCAAATATTCTCTTTTCCCGGCCGCCAAAGAACGACCTCCCCAGCCGGGAAAATGAGGGCATCAGGGGTACCGTTTGGCTTCTGGGCCCGCATCCTCCATCCAAATAGAATTTCAAAGAACTCCATCCTATGTGTCATCGGTCCAATCACCCATGTGCTCAAACCCGAAAAACCTGGCCAGGCCCAATTCTGACTCAATTATAATGCATTTACAAGACGAGCCCAAACATGCTTCCTCACCGCTGGAGACATAATCTCGAACGCATCTTTAGCCTATTACCATCTTAAGGCGCCCTACTAACCTCCCTTAGCTTAAACAAATAACCACCCATGATTCACACACATAACCTTCCTAATGGCGGTTAAACGCAGAAGATAAGGGTAGTTTGGCTATATAAAGGGAAGAACATGTCATAACACGTGAACAAAGCGCCTCCTTCCCCTTCCATTTAGAAAGGAATCGCCTACCTCCCATGTAAAGTGGACAACAACCCTCCTCCATAAAGAGAGAGGGGGTGGCACCGTAGAAGGTAAGTTACTCTTGACTGAAAATATAGATTGATTTCTCTCTCTAGATCTCAAGACCCAACTTAAGCATCGGAGAGACGACGGGCGCACCACCGCCACTCTCTTGTTTATTTTGCAGGTACATGCTGGCTAGTTGATGCTTCGATGATCCAATGACTTAAAAAATTCAGGAGACTACAATATTTGGCATCAAATAATAGAAAATACTCGTCTTTATCATCCATAAGAACCGGAGCCTTCGTTTGTTGGCTTGACAATACATTGTCGGCTTGCCAATCTGTTGCCCGGCTTACGGTTGTAGATTGGCGTGCATTTGCTGAGTTCCGTTGGTTTCGGTCACATTTGTGAAAGATTTGATGAATAGCTCCATTATGAAATTAATTATTCCCCACCATTTTCACTCGGAATTTATAATGTAATTCAAAATGAATAATTTTTAATTTAAAAATACTAATATTGAATTAAAATATCCTTCAAGGATAACTATTTAAAATTTCCCTTAAAAGATAATTATCTCTTTTACTAACAAAGCTTTGTTTTCTAAATTCAAATGCAAAGAATAATTTTTATCTGATTTTACATAAATAATTAAAGAAAGAGAAGTAATTTTTTAGTCTTATCAAGGATGAAAATTGTCTGTTTAACTCCCATGATTTCCGCTATGATTTTTATCCTATTGTAGCGCCCCGGACAGGGTCCGTTGATAACCGTCTGACCCGTATAGTGCTTGTGGGCATCCCGGGTTTGTGGCCCCCGATCGAGTGTCCGTTGACAGCCGTCGACACAACGGAATAATCGTGGATGTCGGGTAACGACACCGCTCATGAAAATCTGTGATGCCAGCTGTGCGGGGAGTTCTGCAATATACAAACCTGTCCCAACAATCCCAACTTATGACCATCGGGCTCATATACAATTAAAATGAGTAAGATATTACTTGAATTTCATTAATACTCACAACAAATATCCCAGCAAAATATACTACATGGTTCAAGAGTTATTACATTACTCTTATTACAAACACATATTAAAATTTACAATTCTAATACATGTTATACCAAAAACATCAAAGCCACAACCCGGATTTCTTCAAAATCGGCCTCTAAAATGAGCCGTCTTCTCGAATGCTTCTTGTACCTGAAATAATATTCCCTCGACAGGGTGAGCTATTGCCCAGTAGTGGAATTACCCTAAATGGGTTACTCCTCACCTAAGTGTATATGCAATGACTCAATGTAAACACACACGCAAGTAAATACGTGATCCTACTTGAATGTCTACATTGTGCCCGTTCCCATGTCTCGAGTCCTCATGAGCTCCCTCACACTTGCCTAAGCCATGTAGAAAACATCGTTTTCAAAACAAAACTGATTAGAAACACACCTTTGCAATTTGATAAAAGTATAGGACTACCCTCCGAGGTGAATGTGTTGGAGAACCTTCCTAAACAATTCATGGGCTTCTCCGACGTGATATTGTGGACCATCTCCCAACACCATTCTCTAGAAAATCATCCATTGAAATTCCTTTCACAACCATGTTCGTTTTTCTTTCAATTTCATGTCATGCACTCACATCTAATTTCTAGGTTACCCCGGTGCATATGAAATGTATTATGCCATTTCAACACATTCATGTTAACATATTCACATGCATATATATTAACATAATTAAATCACATACAACATGTTATGCAAATTCAAAGCAATTTACACCAATATATCAATTATGCATATATTCTCAAATTTGCACTCATACCATGTTATTCAATTTTTTTGTCAACCATCACCAAAATTGGCTAAGCCAGGCCAATCACGATTCCATTTCAGCGACCTACATAATTATGTTTTATATAATTATGGCATCTTGTTAACACATTAAGTTCATGCATTAACCTATTTATTTCCACACAACTCAAGCCATTCACTTCAAACAATTTCATGCACACAATACATGGACGTTTTTGGTCCAATTCTTACAAACTAGGACTATTTTTTAACAGTCTAAGCAGAGCGATGGAAATTTGTCCATGGCGACCCACTCACCCAGCACATTGGTTCCAACTTTGTGAGCAAGATTCCCATAACCCCGTTTAAACCTCATTCACACAACACAATTTATTGCATAAATTACACCACCAAGCGGCCTGAACGATGCATGGGTTTGTCAGCAGCTCTAAAGAATTCCCCTGACTCGGTCGAGTTTTGGGACCAATCAAAACGACCGTTCAGAGAGGCCTCAAACCAACCTAATCATTAACAAAACACTTAAATCAAAAATAAACCAAGTAGGATAAAACTCCTACCTCACGGAGTTTGTCGAAACTCCTACCTCACGGAGTTTGTCGAAACTCCCTGAAACCGGTGTCCATGCGTAGCCCTCGCCGCTTAGAACAACTTTCCTTCTTGCTCCGGTCGAAGCAGAAGCCCAGTTCGATCGGCCGAATCTAAAGAAGGCACCAACTTTCTCTCTGGTTCAAAACCCTCGCTCCTTTGCATCGCGTTTAGCAGCTTTGCCCATTTTTGGTCTTTTTGGAGAAGATGAACCTTGTTCATCTTAAATATATCCTAAATTAACAATTCTATTAATTCCCATCATGTCCCTTCTTCTAGATTTTTGAAACTTGGCACTATCTAGGCCATCCATTTCATCCCCTCTCTAATCTTGTAACATGTGTCACAAGAGTACATGTAGTTGGTGACTTTCGTCACATCACATGCCTCTCAAGCTTGTTTTACTGCACTCGACACTCGGTGCCTCGAAAAACGTGAAATTTTGATTGTCTCGAAATTCTACGAAATTCGACGTGGTAACTAGATTTTGTGAGACGGTTCCAACGGTGAAATCTGTTTCGTCATCCGAGATCTAAAAAATTCCGGATTTTGACCGAAATGACAATTTTGCCATTTTTCCGAAAATTGGAATTTTCTCGGGTCTTCTGAGGTGACGTACACAACTTGAGTCCCATTCTGGGATCGATCCTGAAGTAAATGTGACCACACTAGGCCCACTTATCACGTTTAGGTACAAACATACGCGACTATGTCATCAATATTCCCATAAGAATTTATTTATAATTCTTTTATACAAAAATACATGCTAGAACTAATTCATTCCAAGCATCGTTACAAAAAGATTTATCAAGCCACAATCCGGCTTCTTCACAATTGCGATCTCGAATGAGTGTCATTAACTATGTGCACCCTCGCACAAATGTTTTCCCATAAAGGGAGTAAGCCACTCCCGATGAGAAAAACTCCTAAGGGACTCTCCCCACCCTAAGTGCACATGCAATAGCCATGTTCTACACATTCACATTCACATTCCAAGTAAAAACATACAAATTCTACTATGAAATCTTACATGTCATTCCATGAAATGAGATGAGACTTAATCATGTACCATGCCCCAAGTCCTTACCGACTCCTATCATACCCGAGTCCTTATTGACTCCTATCACACAATGCCGAGGCCCATGAATGATAGAGTCCATCATTTTTGGATTATAGACAATGATCATTTAACAAAACAAATTCATTTGTTTTCAAACCAAAAGCTTTTGGATGTTACACCTCAATGATCTTATATATTCAAAACTCACGTGTCTTTTTGTGGGTAGCGAATTTTGGTGTCCCACTGCAAGCTTCGCACGCCTAGACACTTTCATGGTCTTTCACCACTAAAATCATGTCTAACCACAAATAACGGGTCTTTCACCCAAGGGGGTGTCTATCCCTACTTGCTATTACCTGACACAAGTTTTCTTTTACCCTTTTATTTAACCATGCGACTCACATTGGATGTCGTCCCCAGCGATAGAGCCACACAATCAAATACGAGCGCGGTGTTGATTATAACAATGCACTCCACACCCATTCAATGCGATGTTCGGGTGCTATGCAATGCGATGCGTCATTGCATGTTATATCATGCATGTATAATGAATGCTACGTGGACAACCTGAGCCACCGCAGCTGCTTTGGTCATGGAATGATCACATCACACGCATATGACTTCCTTACATCATTTCATTTATGTCAATATATTATGCGTGCATATCGACATCAACATCTGACGTAATAGATTCACATGTTGAAGCGATGACACACACACAATCAAACCATGTGATGGCCATTTACTACTCTCAAACTCTCATCACATGTCAATACATTTAGAACCTACATGTTGACATCGAGCATGTCACTCTTTAGTGAGCAATGATGCTCTCAAATCGATCATACGGTGGCAGAAACGAAGCTACGAGCAATTACAAACCGGGTATGAAGTCAGCCAGGCCATTAACCACGGAGCCACTTGAACCGCGGGCCTTGAGCGATCCTTGGAGCTACCGCTGGCGTAGCCTACGCCCGCTGGGCGAAGTGGACCCCCCCAGGCGAGCAACACCCTCGCTGGCCGGACAAACTACATTTACGTCCTCGAGCACGTACATACCCACACTTAGGTGGACCCTTTCGCCTTGGCGAACACACCCTTTGCCTAGGTGAAGACATCTTTCTTCCTAGGGAAGCCCCTTATCCTCGCCTTGGCAAAGCACAATTTGCCTAGGTGGAGGACGCCCGACAAGAACTCGAACATCTAACTATTTTTCGGCCTAAAAATGGAAAATAAACCAAGTAGGAAGAATTCCCTACCTCTTGAAGCGTAGAAGAATCCATAGGAAGCCTCGTGGAAACTTCCTAAACCCGAAACCTTTGATTTACCGAACTCCTCGATTGGATCCTTGAAATCTGTGTTTTGGAGCCCTTGCAGCGTAGCCCTCGTTAATGATAAACTTTCGTTCTTAGCTAACGAACTGGCAAACGAAACTACGTAGATCTTGAAGAAGCTCTTGGCTATCCTCTTTCTCTTTTCTCTCACTCGAACAAAACCGAAAAATAGGATCACTTTTCCTTTTATACTTGTTCCTAACTTAATTTTTAAGTTAAGGGAGTGGCCCACGTCTAGTCACGTGTCCACACCTGCGCGGGTCCGTCTCTACCCTGAAATAATTTATTTCGTCTCAGTTCAAGTCCACATTATTTTCAATGAACTTAACTTAACTTATTCCCCAAAATCTCGTTTTAGGCTTTGCTCGATTGCAGTCGCCTCGAAATTTCATGAAAATCAAGCGTCTCGGAGATTAAAAAAATTCATCTAGGTAACTAGATTTCGCAAGACAAATCCAATGGTGAAGTCTGATATGTCATCGAATCTGAAAATTTCGGGTTTTCAACCTATACTATAGAGGCTAGTCATAGTTTTGCCATTTTTTTAGAAAAATTTGATTTTCTTAGGTTTGTTATAATAATAATAAATAAATAAATTATCAAATAAATTCCTTGACCTATTTATAGTCTGAATTTATATCTTGGTGATTGATTTCAAGCTGGCTTTGTGAGGATGAAAGGTATCAAGCCGTGAAGCTCAAGTACCTAAGTGAAAAGGTCAGCGGACTAAAAGCAGTGCAGCGAAAACAAAGAAGGTGATACTTAAGCAAAAGAGGTCACATACACAAAAATAAGACTACGAGCGTGACAGACAGCGAAAGGTCATGGACTTAAAGCGAGACTTCCAAGGCGACATGCGCGAAGGTCAAGTACCTAGCGAGGTCCCATGAGCCTAAAGCGAGGCTTGCGCGAAGACGTGACGGTGAGAGGTTAAGTACCTAAACGAATAAGTCACAGACCTAAAAACAAGACTGCCAAGGCAATAAACCATGAAGGTCGGCTTACAGCCCAGAGAGAGGTCACGGGCTTAAAAGCGGGATTGCTGGGTATGAGCCGCGGGTTAAGTACTGACGAAAAGGTCACGGACCTAAAAACAAGACTTTCAAGGCAGAAAATGGCGAAGGTCAGGCACCCAAGAGAAGAGGTCACAGACCTAAAAGCAAGATAACCAAGGTAGCAAGCCGCAAAGGTCAAGTACCTAAGTGAAGAGGTCATAGACCTAAAAACAAGATTGCCAAAGCAACAAGCCCCGAAGGCCAGATATCTAAGCGAAGAGGTTATGAACCTAAAAACAAGTCTGCCAAGGCAGCAAACCATTTGCTTAACTCCTGCTAGAATGATCCTGTTATTTGAAAAAAAAAAAACAATAATAAATGAATCCACGCATGCTGTAACATCTCGGCTACTAATGCCGATATTCTGAACTTGAGGGCACATCATATTTAGCTGTCCAAAGCAAATAGAAAGATTTTGAATAAGACCCTTGAGGATAGTGAAGGGTCACATCCTTCTCAAACCGATAGCAATCAGTCTCTAACTTTTATCAAGCGAAGCTGGAGGCGATTTGGCATGGTGATGACTGATCGACTATAGGTCGAAGTGAAGCCACTAACCACCGATCGCTCGACGATGACAAACCGAAAATGCCTCAGAAGGCTGAGATTAACTAGCCTAGATTGGCTCTATCAATTAGAAAAGTCGTTTGGTAGCCTAACAAGTGGGCCCCGAAGCAGGCCTACTTAGTTAGGAGTGATTGATCATATGTCGGCAAAGTTATTCGATTAACGAATCGCATACTGACACATGGATGCTTCGACCCTATATAAAGGAAGCCAAAGAGCCAAAAAAGGGAATGAAAAAGAAAGATCAGGTGTCATTTTGGATTATTTTGCCTTTTTTTGGGTATTTGGAGAGTTCCTAAATTTGTTGATTGTTTGTGTGTTATTAGAGGGCTATTGGATGACAAAAAAAAAAAAAAGCTATTACAGAATTGGGGTTTGGTGGATTGCTCAGTATCATGTGCAGTAGCGGCTATGGAATGCGACTAGTTATGACACACCATGACATTAGGTACCCGCGGAATCATGAATTAGGAGTTTGGTGGTGCTCAAATTATCATGTACGAAGTTGCGCTATGGACTGTACAAATGGTTAACACCATTTGGAGAGTCCTTGAATTTGTTGATTGTTTGTGTGTTATTAGAAGACTATCAGATGACAAAAAAAAAAAAAAAGCTATTATAGAATTAGGGTTTGGCGGATTGCTCCAATTATCATGTATGGAGTTGCGCTATGGCCTGTGCAACTGGTTAACAACACACTATGACGTTTGTTACCACCATTATGGCCCTGGATGTAAGCATTGTATTAGGAGTACCTTGTTGAGATCATTGTACATAACTGTCAATCCATGCCAAATTAGAGGTATAACTTGAAAGATGTGGAGACCAATTTGGAAGAATTGCCATGTGGTGATGAGTTTTGTAAATCTTTTTATTTTTACTTGTCTGACTATCCTTGAGCGATTCAAAGCGAAGGTGTTTGTAATCTCTGAGGACACCATTTGGGATGGTGATCTAATGGTAAAAATAAACTGGTCAAAATTTGTTTTCCATTATATAGAGGATGACATCAATGCATTTATGGAGTAAAAGAACAATGTACTTCAAGGGATGCATCTTTTTCCTTCAACCCAGTGTAATATTATTTTAATTAATTATAATATCATATTTTCATCATAAATTATTAATATGTATCATCTAAAACTGTTGTACCTATCATACTCAAACATTCCATCCATGATTGAGGAGTTTACACGACCCTTAGGTGTCGTTTAGCCGATGAAGGAAAAATTTTGGTGGTTATGGACATGTTGATCGCAGAATCGATGCTCATATTATTCTTACCATATAATTACATTGTCAAAACCATTATTTACAACAATTTGTTATGAGATCTAAACATTTTTTGATGTGTTAGTTTGTAGATCAATGTCCAAGGTCTCACAACAGTGATTGGGTTGAATCTTATCCTTCCACGTCTTAACACCTATATGAGTCAGCCATGGTACTTGTTTTACTAAAGCTTTACAAATATTGTTGTCGTATAGGGTTGCAAAAATTTCATTTGAACAACTCATATATTGTTATCTAGGGTCTTGAACAACAAATTATAGCAAAATCAAACTAACTTATCACCTTGGCAACATCGTTGGCATAAGATGTTGAGATGCTACAGGTCGATAAGAATTCGATGAAGGCTCAAATTACGTGTTTTTACATAGATATTTTGAGCCATTATTGAGTATTTATCTTTATAAAACTCTTAATTTAGCCAATTATTAGTTTCTAAGCAAGAAACAAATGTTTTTAAGAGTTTGTATTGGCACATAGGTAATTGGGTGCAATTAGCAACATTTTCACATTTGAGGCAAGCCCACGAATATTCAGGGAGTCATTATAATGTACAAGACGTAATAGAAGATGAGCAAAAGCAAAATCATGGCCCGGAATGCTTATTAAAATAAAACATTAATATGCGCAAATTTTAGTATGAGGAGTCAAATCAACAGCTGGTGGCATTTAGTTCTGATGCATCAACCATCACACCCTCTGAGTGACATGTATTAGTTTGTAATGAAGGTATGTCCTAGTCACCATCAATTTTGACCTCCATGTCTCTAATATGTTCATCCTCTTATGAGTCGTGCTTGGATGCATCTATACTGGAGTCTGCGGCACCTTTCGATTAGGCAGATTGGCGAGGATCGCAGGTTCAGGATCTTGTTTTAATTCTTTTTATTATTTATTTTATTGTTTTTAAAAGTGTGCGACCCGTTCCCCCGGTTAGGCCGAATGGATGACCGGAGCCGGTTTACTGCGACTATTTACGTTATCTTATCAAAATGTTTCATTTATGTCATTTCATTTTAGAGTTTTGAATACGTGGAAGCTGTTTCAAATGGCAAACTCATAAACATTTACTTTTACACAATAAGTTTACAAAATGGCATATAAGGCCTTTACAAAATGATATACAAAATAGTATTTCAAAGATTAACTCTTTTGTTCATAAAATATCACATGTTCAAAAGAAATTATATGCATATGACAGGGTATATGCTTATACGCCGCAACTTTCTCTATGACTCTGCACTTCTTGATCTTGCCTTCTTTCCTGTTTACTCGAAACTTGCGCATAAATAAAAACTACACACTAAACATTTTCATACTTAGTGGTTCTATACAATTATATTCAAATTTTTAGTTTAACATGACATGCATTTATCATAAAACCATGCCTTTTATATCAATCTATACTCATGCTTATTCATTTTCATGATTCACTTTACAAATCATTGATTATATCAAAATATGCATTTCATATGCTTTCACTTTATTTAACTCAAATCATGAGATTCAAACATATACTCTCAAGGATGTATTTAGTTTACAAATCCCATTTACACATCAAAGTTTGTTATTTCACTTTGTCTATACAATTCACATTCATGACGGATTCCGTTCGGTGAATCCTGTCCTTTTTGTCATTCCATAATGTGCTTACACATTTAATAATTTCGGTCTCCCATCATGACGAATTCCGATTAGTGCATCCCGCCAAGTGGTCATTTAAAAATGTCATACGCCATCATAACGAATGCCGATTGGTGCATCCCATCAAGTGGGACATTTTAACAATGCCATACACCATCTGTGATGCCTCGATCCCGGGGTGTCTCATTGACAACCAGTCAACCCGTGGAATACTTGTGGATGTCAGGTAACTCGACTCGCAGAAAATCGGGCGAGTCTCATTTATACGGGAGCTCACCCAAATATAACATGTCCCAACATTCTGGCTGACCACACGGGTCCACATGCGAGTAAAAAATGACTACTTGGGCCCCTGCATGATACTCACAAAAATACATCATTTATATTACCATGGTTCAGAGTTAATACATTACTCTTTACCAAAACATATATCAAAATCTAGAGTTCTAATACATGTTTTACAAAATAAAATATCAAGCCACAATCCGTCTTTCTTCTAAATTGCGGCCTCTAGTGAGTGTCGTCCTCCTGTACACTCCCTGTACTTGAAATAATAATCCTTCGACAGGGTGAGCAAAGCCCAGTAGTGATAATCTCCTACATGGGTTACTCCCCACCTAAGTGCACATATCATGGAAAATAAACACACTCAAGCAAATACATGATCCTACTTGAATGTCTACATGCCCAATCCCATGTCTCGAGTCCTCATCGACTCCCTCACACATGCCTAAGCAAAATGCGAGCAAAAACATCATTTTCGAAACAAAAGCTTTTTGTTCTTGAAAACACACTAACGAGTTTTGGTAAATACATTGGACTACCTCGAAAAGCGAATTCTTTGGATAATTATTCCACGAGCAGTCATGGGTTGGCTCCACGAGATGGTTGTTGGATACTCTCGGCGATTCTTCGGAAAATCTTCCTTGAAATTCCTTTCACAACCGTTTTCATTTTTATTTCAATTTCTTTCATGTCATGAACTCACACCTACCATCTAAGGTGCCCCGGTGCATTTGGAATGCATTATGTCATTTCCAAACAATTTATGCTAATATATTTTACATGTATATATTAACATAATTAATTCACATAATTCATGTTCATTGTTCACAATCAATAACACCAAAAATTAACTCCCACACTGACTATCAACAATCCGAGCAAGTTCTGTTTGAATTACTTGACGACACAAAATCATGTGAATAGTGAAACCCTCGGGTGGCATTGTTCAAACCTAAGTAAAGGGATTTCTTACTCAGTTTGAAGATTTTGAAGCTTCAGATAACACGACTTTCAGGCCTCAGCAAGTCTCATCATAAATGGCTCTTAGCCAAAGGAATAAAACAAGTAGGAAAAGATCCATACCTCTCTTAGAGTTGTCGAACTTCACAAAATTGGTGCCACGCATAGCGCTATTAGCGTGAAACGAAACTTGCTTCTTGCTTGACGAGCAGAGCGGTCAGAACGCCGGGAAATCTAGAAAGAATCCACACTTCTGCAAATCTCAAACGCTTTTACTCTGCACATTTTGCTTCCCAAATGAAAAGCCTTGTCTTATTCACTTAAACATTTCAATTAATTAATTTGTGTCCCTTTAAGTGACTTTGTGCATGACTTAATCTAAGTCATTCATCTCCCATCATCTCTCTAATCATGCAACATGTGTCATATGAAATTTTATGTAGTAGGTGACTTGTCGCGTCAGTGTCTGTGAGAGAGGCGGTTTGGCGACGCTAGTCTTATCGAAAAACATGAAATTAGACGACTATCTCGGAGTCGGCCCGAAGTCGATGTGGTAGCTAGATTTCAGAGCGATTCCAAGCGGTGAAGTCAGTTTTCATCATGCGAGATCTAGAAAAATTTCGGATTTTTGGCCAGAATACCATTTACCATTTTTCGAGAAAATTGAATTTTTCGAGTTTTACACCATCATGATGGATGGGTGGTGCATCAGCCATGTGGGTCATTGAACAATTTCGGGTTGCCTTCCTAGCGGTCTGCTTAGTGCATCGCGTGTGTCGTGATTATATGATTCAATTCAAGAAGTCAAGAATTTATCAATTCGTTTACAATTCAATTAATCACTCACATGCAATTAATTGTCGGACATTTCAAATATCACATTTTCAAATCCATATGTACTTTCGTAATATCATTTCAAAGATACACTCATTCCATATAATCATTTCAGATTTATTTGGTAAACTACGAAACACTTGAAATCAATTTATTACGATGAGCAAAGAACTAACAATATGAATGAATAGAGAGTCAGAAGAACTAAAAATTTGTTGGCTTTCGTTTATTTCTTCGACCTCAATCTAGGATGAAAGTGATTTTCACTAGCCCATAGTCGAAACATGAATACACCACTTTTAATGGGTAGCAATTATCACACTTAGCCGTCGAGGCGAGGTATGATAAATTTTTCATTTAATTTATCTTATTAGGGTGTATTCTCGAATTAATACGAATATGGGGTGTTTGGAAACAAAAATAAAAAAAATTGCTCCTTGTGAACAATAGCTATGACGCCACGTATCCGAGGGGTGCCATTTTGGCACCTCGACCTTGCTACTGTGGTATCACGCTGTAAGCGTAGGTCACAGCCGTGGGTTCCCTTATCTTTGCGGCTGCAAGGCCCATTTTTGCCCAATTTTTCGAGTTTTCCTCCTTTTGTAGTTTCCTCATGCCGTCCTCGAAATCTGAAAACAAAACATGGGAATCACTCCCAATAACATCCTAATATCATCCTAAACCTACCATAACACTTGGTTCTTATTTGATTTATTATGGATGCCTAACAAGTAGTAGTTATGTTTGCAGGTAAACTATTATGTTGTATTTGTTGGTAAAAGATTCATGGATTGAATGTCAAAGAATGGTGATGAAAGTTAGATATGACTTATACCTAACGAGAGAGGGTGAGGGGGGGGGTGTGAATTGATTTTTTTCAAAAACTTTTTACAAAACAATAAGAAATCTTCAACTTAATTCAAGAACAATAAATAGAGAGATAAGGATAGAAAGTGCAAACTAAGATTTATAGTGGTTCGGCACATCCTTGCTTACATCCACTTATCCTCAACCTTCAATGGGTGGGGGTTCCACTAGTTTCAAGGTCCAACCCGAGCTTTTTCCTTTTACAATTGGATTTTAGCTCTAATGAGCACTTCACAAATCCTTCAAGCTATGCACACTAGAAAGCTTTCACTCTTAAGCGCAATGAGACACTCTCTCTAGCTCACAATATTGAACAAATACAACTCAAGCTAGGATGAAATCAAAGTTACTTTTTCTAGGATATGCAAATGAGGATTAAATGCACCAAGAAATGAGATTGAGAATCAAGTAGCAAGAGAAATGGTGGTTGAGAGAATAAATGCAACCGTCTCATAGCTATAAATGATCTGACTAAGAATTTATAGGGTGGAATTGGTTAGTTTCCATTAATAAACTAGTTGTTGTACATTTAATGCATTGCGGTGTGGATTTACTCATTAGGTCGATATTTGCCTCCATCTGTCGGTTCATAAAAATGAAAAACACACCTTTTGGGCCAAAATGGTCGACATTTCACTCTCGACCAGTTACAATCGGTCGACCGCTTGGACAACCAGAAGATCAATCGGTCAACAGGATGACCTGGACAACTCAACCAATTGCTTATCAGAAAAAGTCGCTTTGGGTCCGTTTCAACTCATTTTCGCTCCAAATCAGCTTCTAACTTTAAATAACTCTTTTAAGCAGATTTTAAACTCCAAATAACTAAAATTTGATGATTAAACACGTGTTTTAAAATATTTAATCAATTTAAAGTCAAACCGAGTTAAAATCACAAAGTAGGCAAAGAATGCTGAAAAGGCCCCAAAAATGGTCACTTTAAGTTATTTTCATTCCAAATCAATTTCAAACCTTAGAAAATAGTTTTGAATACATTTTAAACTTTAAATGCCTAAGGTTTGATGCTCATACTTTGAGTTTTCAAAAGATATTCATTTGTTACAAGCGAGTTATGAAGAATATGCATGTAAAAGATGATATACCTAAAGTGCCAACACATTCATCTTATAGATTCTAAGCTTACAAAATCTTCACTTTATGCTTAAGCTTGAAGTCTTGGTGCTGTTATTTTAGTTTGGGAAATCTTGGTTCTTTGATTTGAGTGAACTTCACGTCCAAGAGCTTGATCAAATACATCTTTGTCATCTTAAGCTTGGAATATCTTCATTTGATGCTTGATCAACTTCAACCTATCACTCAACTCAATGTTAACCATTAGTAACCAATAACCTTGGTTTGTTATCATCAAAACCTCAATTAGAAGTACCCTTGGGCTACTTGATCACCCTGCGATGTGAGCCTTGGTTATCTAGGAGGAGTAAATCTCCCCCTCAAACCAATAGTCTAAAAATAATTGCATAATACAAATTTTAATCAATTCAAACATTTGCAAGTATCATTCAACACATAAGACAAACATCAAGGAATGATGTAAAAATTACAAATGTATCATCCTTTTTAGCACATAACTCCTAGATATATATCTTTCTCCCCCTTTGGCAACATAAAAAAGGAACGTGGGCTTTAGACATAAAGGTATCTCCTTCTTTGAAAGTACATTTAAGTAAGGGTTAAGGAGTTAGAGTTTAAACATAACATTTTTCAAGTAATATTGGCAATCAAGTAATTCAAACAATTTTTCACAAAGAGATGACTCCTAATTTTCTTCTAATGTTAACAAATTGATTCTCATTAAGGGGTTTGGTGAAAATACCCGCAAGTTGGTCTTCGGTTCTAACAAATTAAAGTGTAATATCCCTTTTTTGTGCATGATCTCTAAGAAAATGGTGTCTTATCTCTATATGCTTGGTCCTAGAGTGTTGCACGGGATTCTTTGATATGCTAATGGCACTAGTGTTATCACATTTTATGGGAACATGAGAGAATGACAAGCCAAAGTCACTAAGTATTTGTTTCATCCAAAGAACTTGTGCACATCCTAACCTGGCAGTTATGTATTCGGCTTTCGCCGTTGACAGGGCAATCAAATTTTGTTTCTTGCTATACCAAGACATAAGTGAGTGACCTAAAAAGTGACATGTTCCACTAGTGCTTTTTTTTTTTTTATTTTTTTTTATCAATCTTACAACCTCTAAAGTCCGCATCTGAATAGCATATCAATTCAAAATGATCTCATTTTGGAAACCAAAGTCCAATATCAATAGTGCATTTCAAATACCTAAATATTCTTTTAATCGCATTCAAATGAGATTCTTTGGGACATGTTTAAATCTAGCACATAAGCATACACTATACATGATATTGTGTCTACTAGCCGTTAAGTACAACAAAGAACCAATCATGCCTCTATATTTAGTTTGGTCAACGAGCTTACCTTTCTCATCCATTTCAAGCTTGATAGATGAGCCCATAGGTGTGCTCTTGGCCTTCACTTCTTCCTAATTGAACTTCTTGAGGAGGTCTCTTATGTACTTTGCTTGATTTATGAAGGTACCCTCCTTAAGTTGTTTGATTTGAAGACGAAGGAAGAAGTTGAGTTCTCCCATTATGCTAATCTCAAATTCACTATGCATTGACTTGGCAAACTCTTCACAAAGTGAAACATTAATAGCACCAAATATAATATCATTAACATATATTTGAACAATAAGCATGTCATTATCCTTTGGCTTAATGAAGAGAGTTGCATCAATTTTACCCATTTGAAACCACTTAGAAGTAAATTTGTAGCCTTTAAGTACAAGGCTCACAAGGAGCTTGTTTCAAGCCATAAAGTGCCTTTTGGAGTTTGGAAACATGGTTAGGGAATTTAAAACTTTCAAACCCGGGTGGTTGCTCAACATACACTTCCTCATTTATGAGACCATTTAAAAAAGCATTTTTCACATCCATTTGATATAAAATGAAGTTTTTGTAACAAGCAAAATCAAGCAACTTCTTATGGCTTCAAATCTAGCTATAGGAGCAAAGGTCTCTTCATAGTCAATTCTCTCTTGTTGATTATACCCTTGGGCCACTAATCTTGATTTGTTTCTAACTATTATGCCATTTTCATCCATTTTTTTCATAGCCACCCATTTAGTACCAATAACACTTCGATCATTTGACCTAGGTACTAACTCTCAAACTTCATTTCTTTCAAATTGATCGAGTTCTTCCTTCATAGCTATTACCCAATTCTCATCCACTATAGCATCATTTAAATTCTTAGAGTTCAATTTGAGAATAAAGGCAAAGTTACAAATATTTCTAAGAGATGATCTAGTCCTTACCCCATTGAATGGATTACCTATAATTTGATCTTGTAGATGATTTGTGACAAATTTCCACTCTTTTGGAAGTCCTTGACTAGATTCTCCTTTCTCAAGTTGAGGAGATAGAGGAAAGGCCAAAGGTGATTCCTTTTTCTTTTTTGAATAAATCTACTCTTCTTGTTGATGAACCTATCTTCAGTTGGAATCTTCCCATGGAGTAGTCAAACTTACATCATCATCAACACTTTTTCTTTGAAAAGAATCATTAGATTCATCAAAGACTACATGGATGGACTCCTCTACTACCATGGTCTTTTTTTTTTTTTCAATTCTATAAGCTTTACTTGACGAAGAATAGGCAAAATATCGACATTAGATTTTGCATCAAAATTTCCAGGTTTCCTTGGTGTTTAAAAGCATTTACTTCCGAATACTTTAAAATAACTAATGTTAGGTTTCTTGTTTTTCCAAAGTTCATATGGTGTTTTGTCCAAAGAGGGCCTTATCAAATCTCTATTCAATATATAACATGAAGTAATGACCGCTTCGGCTCATAAATAAGTTGGCAAATTGTTTTCATGAAGCATGATTATTGCCATTTCTTGCAAAGTTCTATTTTTCCTTTCAACAACCCTATTTTGTTGGGGAGTTCTAGGATCCGAAAAGTTGTGTTCAATTCCATGCTCATCACAAAAGTTTTCAAAATTAACATTTTCAAATTCCCTTCCATTGTCACTTCTTATACAAGAGATGGTAAAACCTTTTTCATTTTGAATTTTTCTACAAAGCTTTGAAAACTCATGGAAGGCATCATTTTTGTGATCTAAGAAAGACCCATGTATATATAGAGAAGTCATCCACAATCACAAATGCATATGATTTACCTCAAAGACTAGTAGTCATGAGGGTCCAGGCTCAATCCATGTGAAGAAATTTCGAAGGTCTTGAGGTAGAAATGAAATTTTGTTTAAAAGATGTTTTCCCATTTGGCATGCTTCACAAACTTTATATTTTTCAAAAGAGATTTTGGGAAGGCCTCTAACAAGTTCATTTTTGTTGAGTTGTGTAATGAGATTCATGTTCACATGTCCGAATCTCCTATGCCACAACCAACTCTCATCATGCATGCTAGAAAAACATCTATCATGGCCTTCATACTTTGAAATATCAATTGTATACATAATTTCATTTCTATGGCCCATGAAGATGATTTTTCATATTGAGAATCTTTGATGATGCAATGAGAAGACTAAAAAAATCACTGGAAACCTTTGTCACAAAGTTGACTAATGCTCAAAGATTATGTTCAAACCATCAACTAGAAAAACATTTTCAATGAGAGATGGTATTTACCTATAGTTACATGTCGATTATTCCACCTTTCCCGTTGTCTCTGAAGGCTCGTGCCTTCTTTCTCCCTTGTGAGGAAGGCAAATTTTGATTCATTTCCGGTCATGTGCCTTGAGAAACCACTATCGAAGAACCATTTCTTCTTCTTTGATCCTTATAAGAGAAAATCAATAAGCTTTAGGTACCCAAATCTTTTTGGGTCCTTGGTGGTCACTACCTTTGACTTTTCAACCCAAGCCTTATTTGACTTAGAGGTTGAGGTCTTTTGGGATTCATTCCTAAGAGGACAAGTATTACTAATGTATCCTCCCTTACCACAAAAGTTTGCAAATAGTTGAGGACTTTCACTTGTGGACTCCTTAACAAGTAGTTTTGAAATATTTTCATTATCGGGCTTGTATCTAGCCCACTTTTTTTTATCAAAACACATTTTGGTTAGCTGGGGATCATGTCGAAAACTTTGTCCACAAGAGGGAATTTTGAAAGGAAGAGACGACCATTCATTCTTTTTGAGTAGTTCCTCATTTACTTCTCAAGAGAAATTTTGGAAGCTTGACTTTTGAAAAATTTTCTTTGATTTCATCAAGTTCTTTTAACCTAAAAATCTTTTTCTTAGAGGTGTTCTTTTCATCAAGCTTGTTGATGTCTTAAAGCAATTCCTCATATTCAATCATAAATTCCTCATCATTATCAAAGTTAGAATTTACCTAATCTTATTCCTCCAAGAACCATGAAACACATATTGGTAACTTCTTTCTCATTTTCATCGTCGAGATGAATCTTCGCTATTTCAGTATTTGCCATCATGGCTCTTAGCATTTCTCTTTTGGCTTTGTGAAAATGATCATATTTTACTTCACCTGTTTTTTTGCACTTAGCAGCAAATTACTTCTCTAGCTCTTTTTTCTTCTCTTAAGGACCTTGCTTTCTTGAATTTACTTCTTCTGTGTAGGTCATTCATCTAAATTTATCCTTGACATTAGTTTTGTACTCTCTTTGTGATGAGGGCGATATCATCTTCCATGTCATTGATCTTTGTTTCCTCAACGACTTTCTCTTCTTGAGCTTTGAGTGCAATACTCTTCTTTTTTCCTTCTTCCTCTTGCATTTCCTTTTCTTGTCTTGCAATCTTCATTTCACGGTCATCGAGCCAGATAAGTTCCTCGAGATAGTTATTTCAAATTCTTTGCTTCCTCAATAGCCTATGTTTTAGAATTCCATTTTGGGAGGTATCATCTTAGAATTTTTAGATACCTTGTCTCTTAAACACCCGATTTCCCGAACCTTTAAGTCCATTAACAACATCCATGAACCTAGTAAACATCTCATGATAGATTCATTAGGTTTCATTTTGAACATTTCATAATCATTAATAAGAATTCTAACTTTAGAATCTTTGACTGGTTGGTTCCTTCATGGGTAATTTCAAGTATCCTCGAACAGTGACACCTACCCTCTTGTACAGTGTGCCGGCCCTCCACGAAATCCCGGTAGATTTACCTCCCCAACGACTAGAAATTCCTGTGGAGTTTAGCCGTGTTGCTTGCTAAAAACTCCTATAAATTTTTTTCCTTTTTCCAACTTATAGTTTAGTAAAAAAATCTCGGCAGCATATCAGCTGAAATAAGGACATCTTCCAAATCCTGTACACCTGATTTACACTTTTTCGAATATGGCATTATCGACATTCTTTGAAAAGAGCCACCGGGCTCGATACCTTTCCCGCAAACTTCTGTATATACATACATATGCTCCATTATACAAATTCAGTATTTTCCTTACATAATGTGTGTACGGCACTTGTTATTCTAGTCGGGAAAATCCTAATGCAACTCCGGCGTTCGGGTGCACATTGCACAGGAAAATAGTTTTAAAACACGAAATAATGAAATTTACTTGGTCGGTGATTGTATGCTTTATAAAATGTTTTCTTTTTCTGAAAAACATCTCAAAACTGTAAAACTCTCTTTTACAAGATATTTTCTAGAAACCTTGCTTGCTTACTTTGCTTTGCTTTGCTTTAAAAGTTTCTAAAACTTTTCTCAAATCTCTTGCTTGCTTTGCTTTAAAAATTTCTAAAACTTTTCTCAAATCTCTTGCTTTAAAAGTTTCCAAAACTTTTTATAAACACGGGAGCCTGGGCTCAACCGCATTGCTTTAAAATAAAAACGGGAGCTGGGCTCGTGTAGTTTCTTTAAAACACCACGGGAACTGAGGCTCGGCCTTCGTTTTGGAATAAAAGCGGGGCGGCCTGTTGTTCTTAAAACAAACACGGGAGCTGGGCTCCAGCGGGTGTGCCCGGAGTGGTTGATTTTCAAGCGTACTCTTTGTCTTATAAATCATCAACCCTTTGAGGTCTTCACGTTTGCATCCTAGTGAACACGGGAACTGGGGCATCGGCAGTGTGGGTGGTACGGACACAGGTCCGCTCACCTGAGTGAAAGGGCTGGGCACACTTCACTTCATTTTTCGGTAAATATGGTGGAATTATTTTTAGGTCTCCATCACCATAATTTAGTTAGCAACGTTAACCTATATACTCTGTGCGTGCCATGGTCTCCTTTAAATGCCATGATGCATGACCTAGGTTCTTAGACCCCGAAAATCTAAATGCATGTATGAGATCTAACACCACATAGTGCGTCTTGAGTCTCATTGAAGTATGCTTGCATGACTAGGGATTTAGTTAGGCACATTTGAAAATATACTTTTTTCTTACTTGCTTGAAACATGGTTTAATAATTTAAAACCATTGTTTACTTTAATTATGGTTTGATAATTCAAAACCATTTGCTTGCTTGCTAAACTCATTGCTTGCTTTTTAAATATGGTTTACCATCAAAACCATTAAATACCAGTGTAAAACAGTTTATAATATAATACACTAGTATTTTAAAAATAGGTTTAGAACACTCACCTTTTTGCTTACTAAACTTGAGCACAACTCCATACTTTCCCGCCTTTGCTTTTAGCCTACACACTCAAACGAATACGGCGAACACATTAATCGCCTGCAGTATAACGTAAACTTAGCGTGCTATGGCGAGTGCGCTATGTTTTCATCGGGGTTCCCAATCTTGAACCTCTCGTAATCATCTAGTAAGGTTCTTATACTAACGGTGTATGATTTTAAGCTTAAATATGCAAAAGTACAACAATCTGGGCATTTTGGGCACTACGGTATCGGTACCACTGCGATCGATGCCGTCACCCAGGTTGATTATGTTAGGCGATGCAGAGTCTGGCTTGTATCGGTATCGGTGCAGATTGAAGCCTGTTGGGTGAATGCCCAGGTGCCATACTGTTTTATTCTGGTACCACTTTGAGAATTTGCCCAGAATTGCTTCTTTTTCCCTCTTTTAGTACCATTTCTCTTCATACAACTTTATATTCACAATACCTCAAGAATCAACATGGAATTCATCGAAAACCTCCATAGCTGCCTTGTGTTGTGTAGTTTGGAACCTCATATTATCAAACCCTAGGTAAAAATCCCAAGAATTCAGCCTAAGGTCCACAAATTCCCTCTGAAAACCATATAATTATGATGGATTCCATATTTATTCTATCTGATTAGGGTTTTCCCCATAACTTCAACAAATCTAGGGGTTTTGGGTGATCTCTTCCACAAAACCACAGAAAAGAAGGAACAATTCTCCAAACCAAAACTCTAGGAATCCAAAAGACACTTGATTCCATACGAGAAACATACCTTTTTGCTCCTCTTCTTCTCCTTCTCCTTAACTATTCCCTCTTCTTCCTCTCTTTTTTTCTCACCCAGCATTTGTGTTCAGCCAAAAGAAATGGGACAAAATGATTTGATCATGGCCTGTTATAACCTCATATTTCTCTAATTATAATTAGGTCCTCCATCTCTTTAATGTACAACTTAGCTTATATTTATTTTCATTTTTGGCATAACATATGCCATTTATGCCTTTATAATACATTTGAGTTAACTACGATCTTACCCTTGCTCTAGTACCACAATTCCGGGTTCATAAATTTATGATTTCACAATTTCATCTCCAAGATACCACAATGTGACACTTGGTGCTCGTATACGCCCCTACAGTTACATATCTTTTTGTACCTTATCTCGGGACGGGTGATTCCTGAGCATCCTTGGCCAGTTTGCATTGACAAATTCTATTATACTCTGTTCTATCCATAGCACATACTAGAATATAAATAGCTCTTGAGTTTAATTGAAATTCTTTATTTTCTTCTTCATCATATTCTTCAAGAGGTTTTTGGATTTTATTCCCATCAATAACTTTTGTAGGAAATGTGCTTAACCATATGGTGTTTTCCAAACTTTCAAATCAAGAGATTATAAGTACCAAGTCATTTGTTTTCCAAAATTGATAATCGGACCCGGCAAAAAAATGGGGTTTGTTGATGGGAAAACTTTCAGGTTGAAAAAGGCTTAAGCTAGTTTTAGTATTAGTGCTAGCCATTTTCCTCTTAGATGATTAAGTCTTGAAAGCAAGGTGAACTACGAAACCAATTGAAAGTTGACTATGAACACTTCAACCAAGAAGGGAAGGGAGAGGGTGAGTAGTTTGAATTGGTTTTCTCAACAAAAAAACAATAGAAATCTTTAACTTCAATTCAGAACAATAAATAAAGAGATAAGGATAGAAAGTGCAAACTAGGATTTACTGGTAGTTCGATGCACCCTTGCTCGTCACTTCTACTCAACCTTCAAGCGGTAGGGGGTTCCCCCCTAGTTTCAAGCTCCAAATAAATTCTTCCTTTTACATGAATTTTGGCTGTGGACACTTCACAAATCCTTCAAGCTATACTTTTACTAAACCTCTTAAACATGATGAGACCTCTCTACGCTCCATGAGAGATTGAACAAATACAACTCAAGCTAGGATGAAATCAAAGGTGCACTCTAGGTTATGCAAATGAGAATTGAATGCACCAAGAAATGAGATTGAGAATTAAGTATCAAGAAAAATGGTGGTTGAGAGAATAAATGCAACGAGTCTCATAGCTATAAATGATCCCCAACTAAGAATTTATATAGTTGAAATCTTGGGTCTCATTTTGTACCTAACCGATCGACCACCCGATCTATTGGTTCAATTAAGAAACTAGTATTTGTGCATTTAATGCACTGCAGGTGACTGTTTTCTCAATCGATTGACCAACCGGTCGATCGTTTGACCAATCGATCGACGGTTTGCTCTACCAGTTCATAAAAGTGAAAAACATACCTTCTGGACCCAAATGGTCGACATTTCACTCTCAATCGGTTGAAACTAGTCGGTCGATTGACTAAACTAGTCAATCGCTTGGACCAACCGGAAGATCAATCGATCAACCGGTTGACCCACTAGATGACTTGGACAACTCAACTAGTTGCTTGTTAGAAAAAGTCGTTTTTGGTCATTTTCAACTCATTTTCGCTCCAAATCAATTTCTAACTTTAAATAACTCTTTTAAGCACATTTTAAACTCCAAATAACTAATATTGTATGATTAAACAAGTGTTTTTAAAATGTTAATCAATTTAAAGTCAAGCAGAATTAAAATCACAAAGAATGCAAAGAATGCCGAAAAGGCACCGGAAATTGTCACTTTAAGTTCTTTTCATTCCAAATCAATTTCCAACCTTAGAAAACACTTTTGAATACATTTTAAACTTTAAATGCCTAAGGTTCGATGTTCATACTTGAGTTTTCAAATGATATTCAATTTAGACACAAAAACTGAGTTATGAAGAATATGCATGTAAAAGATGATATACCCTAAACTGAATCAATGCATTCATCTTACATAGATTCCTAAGCTTACAAAATCTTCACTTTATGTTTGAGTTTGGAGTCTTGGTTACTTGTCACTTTGGATTTGAAATCTTGGTTCTTTTATTTGAGTGAACTTTACTTCTAAGAGCTTGATCAAATACATCATTGTCATCTTAAGCTTGGAATATCTTCATTTGATGCTTGATCCATTTCAATCTATCCTTTCTGACTCAGATTTTACCGTGTAACCAATAACCTTGGTTTGTTATCATCAAAACCTCAGTTAGAGGTACCCTTGGGCTAACAGGTGATATTCTACAAAAGGAGTCATACAAAGCCTACACTTCCAGAGATAGAGCTATGCGGTCATAGGTGCTATATCCACCAAGATGGAAGACACCTGATGGATCTGGTGCTGGAATATCTTCCCCTACTCCCAATTGTGGACATGAAGACAAAATAGAAATGGAGAAGTGTTCAATATGTACATATGTTTCATTACTTGGGTCATAACAAAATTAATGTACGTAATTGTAATAGGATAAATGTTGTAATGGCTTCACCAAATTGTATGAATAAAAATTTGCTTGAAATGGTATCAACTTGCGTATGGAATAAAGCTTTACTGTAATCTTTACTTGATATGAATGAAAATTCATAATTTTTCTATAAGTACGCTTCTTCTTAATCACAAAATATACCAGGTTTGAACTTCAACATGTCAACAAAACATCCTTAAAATGGATGAAGCAGAAAAAAAACTAATACTATCAACGATTACCTACTCAAATTCATAATAAACATAAACATGACATATATTTTATACAAAAAATATATTTTTATTGGTTAGGTACCTATTTTCATGGGTGTACCGCCATAATATACTCGGTGTACTACCCGGTACTATCATAACACTTGCTTATTATTTGATTTCTTATGGATGCCTAACAAGTAGTAGTTATACTTGCAAATAGAATTGAGATAGAAAAATGATAAACTATTACGTTGTATTTGTTGCTCGAAAAGTAGAGTATGTGATTCATGGATTAATGTCAAAGAAGGGTGAAAATGACAAAATTTCAAGTAAAGAAAATATAAGAGACAATTTTTGTTTCTTGTTTTTTGTAAAAAATATTGGGGTAATTGACATGAATTAATCACGGTTTAGGTCGATCTTAACAATTAGTCTCACACCTGCATTTAACTATATGAATAATCCACGTTTTGGGGTCGTGTATCCTGATTAAATGACCTGTAAATATATTGTCCATTGGCATAATTGGTCATGTCATGTGCATAGCACATGACCTGACAAGGAATTTTTTTTTTTTTTTTTTTTTTTTTTTTGGGGGGTTAGGTTTTGCATCTCCTCCTCCATTTCTTCTTCTCCTCCTCTTCTTCTTCTCTCTAACCAAGCAAAACAAAGGGTAGAACGAAAGGTAGAGTGGCAATGGTTGTCCGAATACCGCAATCGTCGTCTTGTTCTAGCACTTCTTCAAACTTTATGGGAAGTTGCAGTGAAACGGAAGTGAAATGCTACCATAATATTGATTCAAGGCTTAGAATTCTCAATGACTCAAACCGTAGGAAGAAGTTCTATGGGGTGCTCCTTATGGCTTGTAAGTGGGAAAAAAATTTCGCTTTTGTGGAGAATTAGGGCAAGTTTAAGTCTTGATTTAGTTTAATTTGGGAAAATTTTTCATTTTCTTTATGATTGATTTGATTTAGGATAATTATTGTTTTTTGTTTGACAAAATTTAATTAGGGCAGATAATTTTGGTTTTTTGTTAGGACAAATTTAGTTATGGAAAATTTAATTATGACATAATTAAGGCAAAATTAGGACAAATTTAGTTGCATGATTTGTAAATTCGACAAAATTTAGTTAGGAGAAATTTAATTGCATTATTTTTAAATTTCACTTGATTTTCTAAATTTTAAAAAAACTAACTTATAACATATCTAAATTTTTGGAAATGAAAGCAGGATTTCACACAAGGCATGTTTGGGCGAAATTAAAATCGGGGCAAATTGAAACTGCATATTTTGATTAATTTAGGCAAAACAAAAGCGAAATTTAGATTATGGCATCATGATTAAAGTGGATATATTGTTTATTTTCGAGAAATTAACTTATGGCATAAAAAACTTCAGTTGGATCTTTGATCCAGAAATACCTTACAGAAACTGACTGTTCTGCTGGTACCACCACTAGATGCTGGAACCACTCTTGAAATTCTAATGCCTAAATCTTGGAACCACTAGAGCTGATAACTCTGATCTCTATCTGTGAATTGGTATTCATCAAATTAAATTAATTGATTTCTTACTCTCTGTGAGCACCTCGATGACAAGTCAAAACACGATTTTTATTACATGCAATTCATAAGTTCGAGAACCCTTAAAAAAGGCATTCTGATTTTATCTCTTATAATTTGATGTTTTGGTCTTGAGTTCATTTTTTATCATAAGTTTATTTATCAGAATGCTAGGAAATAGAACTGAATTATGTCATCTTTTGTATCATTTTTATATTTCATTAATGTCTTATTTTTATATAAAAATTTTTGCACCCACCACACTACAAAATTGGATTTTATCATGTCTTATGTTATCCATTCTATGTTTTGTTTATGGAAATTAACTTAGGAGCAAATCATGGCAAATTTAAGTTTGTGTCGACTTACACTTATTTCTTCTTTGAAGAATGGAGACTACGGTTTTTTGGATGGGAAGAAGAGGTCGGGAGAATCAATATCTCTTGGGAAGAATTGAAAGGGAAGTTGTTTGAGAAGGGCAAAGTGATTGTTGAGTTAGAAGCAAAGAAGATAATATTGGATAAAAAAGTGAAGAAGTTGAAAATTAAGAGAGACAACTTGGAGGAGGCTATGCAAGACATGACCAATGAGTTGTGCCAGATGCGTGCTACACTGATCAACCATTAAAGATGGGAGAAATATGATATAGTTGCAGTTGTTATGTCATGGCTTATATTTTCCATTGTTTTTTATTAGTAGAAAAGCAATTGAATGCTTGTAAAGAATTCATTGTAATAGTTAAATTACAATGGTATTACAAAAGAGGTGTTTTGAGCAATTTAACTTGTGAATGGTTATGCACTTGGTTTCATACGCACTTGATTTCATACGCGATTTCATACACATACGAACATACTGACCTAAGTATAATATGTGCTTCATTTTACATACCAAAATAACTTTTAGATTTCATCATCCAAACATCAACCTAAAAACGTACCAAATATCCAATCTTTCAATTTTCAAATACATCCACATATCCATGCCAATAACATACGAAATAGCTAATCATCAAGCTAAATTAACATAGGGAAATATCCATGAAGGATTAAAGTACAAATACGCAACGAATCATGCCGACAAATGCAAAGCATAACCCGAAATATTGTCCCGAAATTTTCAAATATATAGCCTTGCGATAACATACGAATATCCGTCCATCGGCACAAATAACATAATAAATATTCAGCATTAAATTACCAAATATAGCAAATCTTGTCCAAAACATAACCCAATATTGTCTCACGTAGCATCAGCGTATAATAATGGTGGTTGTGGTAAGGCGATGCTTGAGGAAGCGATAAGAAGCTTGAAACACTGTCGAATAGTTTTAGTCTCCTAATGAATCTTGAGCAACAATTCTAGAGTCCCCTTTCTTGTCAGCAGGTTGAATTGAAAAACACATAAAAGAGTTAGACTTATCCACGAATAAATGTATAATATAGCCAAATATGAAATACAAACTTACATTAGTCATGCATGTTCCATCTTGTCTGATGAACACCTGAGCCAGTAGACACATTTAGGCTGTTCCCTTCTCCCACCTCTAGAACCTTCCTCCTTATGACCCTACCACCTCTTAGATTCTAGTAGACGAGGATGTAACACGAAAGGTTGGGTGATGAAGGCGGCTTGAAAAACTTGATGAAGGTGGTGCCCTATCTTACCTCATGGTTTATATTTAGGTCTTTTAGGGGTGGTTTCTACAACCCTATCTTTATTTGGACACTTCCTTTTGGTGTTTTGCTTTAATTTGCACATAGTACAACTCATCTCAATACCATGCTTAGTCAACCTCTTAGGTCTCTTCTGATCTTCAGGATCTTTTCTCTGATTTTTCTTGGTCTACTTAGTCTAATCTTGTTGAGAGGTCAAGTTGTTGCCAAAATCCTAGGCCAATGCCTCTTACCTACACAAGGGGGAATGGAACTTGAATAAGGTCTAAGGTATGCCTCCCTCTTGTAACAATCATCCATAAAATCTTCGGAAAAAAATACAAGAAGCTACATGACAATAAGGTATGCTACTCATATCCCATTTCCTGTATGTGCAAGTTCTGCCACCCATGTCTACTATAAGGCAATCCATCTTGTGATTGACTTGGAAAATCAAGTTGCTGGAAGGCATTGGGAAGCGGTTAGAAGCCTCTTCTTTTTCCTTTTCTAACTTGCTTGTATTCTTCGGCATAACACAAAAGTTTTCTTCTCCATCCCTCGCCTCTTCATCACCAATCTTTGCATCAAGGTTGTTTTGATATCTTCCAACATATATATCAGATGCTTAGTCCTTGCATTAATTATATACCCATTGAAGGTTTCAACAAGGTTGTTAACAATATCATCAGCCTTTGTGTCTGTCTTCAAAAATTCCTTACAAAATACTTTGGGATTGGCCTCCCTAAACCTAGCAACTGTAGCATGATTCAAAAACAGTACTTTGTTTTCATCCCCTTTGAATGACTTATGCCATTTGGCAAAAATGTGTCTGGCATAATGTCTATGTTCAACATGGGGAAGTACTGTGTATACAACACTCACAATTCCCTAAACATAAAATAAACAAAACAACATCAATTATCTAATTGTCACTATATACAATATCTAAAAAGTTAATGTAGAGATTATGATTGCATATCACCTAATGCTCATCAGAGAAGTTTGTAACCTCATTGCCTTCATGCAATGCCAAACACTTCTGAAGCTTAATGAAGAACCATACCCAAGAATCAATATTTTCTGCCTCTACAATTGTCCATGCTATGGGGTACATGCGATCGTCCACCATCCCTCCCGTAGTAGCGATAATTGTCCACGAGAAAAGTCTTGAAACATGCATCAACACATATGATTTCTGACAACCTTCTAACCACCCTTTTATTCCATGGCTCAAACAAACAACCTGAAAAAGCTGGTGGAAATGTTTTCTTATATGGTTGCCACGATATGAAAGTCTGCAGGTAGCAATCTTTAGGGCTTCCAAATACCTTCTAAGCTTGTTATAATGGTCTTGCATAAACCCATGAAGCATTCTATGTGCATAATATTTAACTTTATATGCAAGAGGCTTCTTAATACTCACCTTGTAAGCCCTCCTAACAGTCTCAATAATTTCATTTGCAGACCAATGGGATCTTGCTTTAGACACTTCCAGAAATTGCTCAACTAGCCATGTTAATTTCATTTGCTTGTTAGTCTCCATATTTTTGTTACAATTGTGCTCACAATCAACTGATTTAACAACAAAATAAGCCCTCTATGAGTCCCAAGATGCTTACAATCTAAAAGGGCACCTTGTGAACACTTTACCCAAGTCTTTGTGCACTATTCTTATTCTGCCGACAACAAAGCTCAAGTTCTTGCCATTTGTTACTACATACTTAGCAATTGCTTTCTTAAATGCATCTCTATTTGGAAATCTCAATCCTACTATGCACTTAAATGTTGAGAAGTCTGTGTTCTCATTGAGAACCTCTCCACATGTCCTTCTGCTCCTCACACTTGTATCTTCTTCTTCTCTCTCATATGGAGTGTGAATTTCATCACCACTATCTTCATATTCACTAAGACTGTAACAACCTAAATTATACCCTAATAGTTTGTTACAGTTTAGGGTATAATATAAATCAAATTTGAATTTTTCAGAATTATTAAAGAAGTAAAAAAAAAAAAAGATAAATGGTAAATTGTCAAATTAGGGACTTAAGAGACATTAAGCTAAAATATTTTATGATAAGATAGAATATTGATAAGTTGTTTTGAAAATTGAATGATATGTGAGGACTAAATAGAAAAATGGGAAATTAGGCCAAAAATGGGATAAAGCCAAACATGGCCTTATAGAAGAAGCATTTCCCATTTGGT
Source organism: Tetrastigma voinierianum (assembly GCA_016808115.1). Classification (NCBI taxonomy): domain Eukaryota; kingdom Viridiplantae; phylum Streptophyta; class Magnoliopsida; order Vitales; family Vitaceae; genus Tetrastigma; species Tetrastigma voinierianum. The sequence continues at coordinate 78,536 of JAEQBH010005060.1, forward strand.
GTTGGAGAGCTAGGGCATTTACGGGTTTGAGAGGAGAAGCCATTCTTGGTGATTTCTCTTCATTTGCTTTGGAGATCTAGCCTTGTTCAAGAGAAGAAGTGAGGAACAAGGAGAAGGAGAAGGAGAAGTTAAGGTTTGAGAAAATTGTCAAGAAAGGTACGGGATTTCCAATCTTGTTGGATTTGTTGTATATTTTGGGTAGCGGTATTTTTTTGTTTGGTGGGTTGTGAATGAGGAAGAAATTGGTGTAAGGAGAAGTAGGGTTGGTAAGGGGAGATGCTATCAAATTTTCCCCAAACCCTAAGTGAGTTATTTGGCCTAGAGACCTCTGAATTAGGTGATTTTAAGTTGAGGAGAATCCTAATTCCCTTAATTTCAAATGTGTTGAAGACCTTAAGGTCCGATTATTGGCATAAGACCCATGAATTTGGGTCCAACGGTGTATCCCTGATTTGGTCAGGCCTGTTAGACCAGTTTTGATGTTTGTGTCATATCCGGAGTTTTAGTGATCCAAAATGAGTGAGTCTAATTTCTCAGTAAACTATACTTCTTGTAGAATAACTTCCATGAAGGAAGTGTATTCAGATTTAGACCCCATTATACCTAGAAATTCATCAAAGTGGAGCTCTGTTTTTAGTTAGTTAAGGTTAATCCAGACCAGCCTTGAGTGCTTGAGTCATATCTTAGGATAAGTTGATCAAAATGTAGTGATTCCAATTTTTGGGTAAAATAGACATTTAGGTGAACAACTTTCATGAAGAAAGTGAAACCAAATTGGTTCCCATTGTTCCTAGGAATTTTTTCAAAATCAGGAACAATTCACATCCTTTATTGTCTTAAGTAGTCGGGATATTAGGACCATATCTCCCCAAATTAAAAGTCAAATGATATGATTTTTGAACCATAGGAAACTTAAGACATGAGGGTATATTGGATTAGAAAGATCACTTTGTCTAACAATCTCGTTTATAGGGCTAAAATTATGAGTGAAAATGGACTGGAGCTACCTAATTTGTTCAAGCATAATTGGTTATAGGCAGAAATTGTATAAAGACTATATAAATTTATTGTTATATGAAATAATAGAATTATAGTAAGATGATCATGATAACATGTGTTATGAAAGTTAAAAAATACGTGATATATTTTGTTACATGAAAAAGTCTGAAATACGGTTAAATGTTTATAAGAGATTATTTGATAATGAATATCTCATAGGTATACATGATATCAGTAGTTATTCATGTATATAGGATATGTTTTTATGATATTTGAAAGATTATTAAGAAAACAAAATAAAACTAATTGTTTGCTTATGACTGAGTAGTTGGATAGATAGACATGCCTATATGGATATCCAATCTTTTGCAACACTCCTGAGTTCTGAGTGAGTGGCCACTATTGGAGTCGATGACATGGATCTCGTTTGGATCATTACAGTGGCCCCGTTTGTGTCGCCTGTCTGATACAGTTTATAAATCAGCATCTCAAATGCGGTGATAATACCTTCGGGTACATACAGTTTTGTCCCATGATCCACTTATTTGGAATATGCATGCATGACAAGAGATGAGATGAAAATTTTGAAATGTTTATAAAATGCATAAAACATGGACATTACATGAAATGAAAAATGTAATGAAATTATAAATGACAGGATATAAGACATAAAGAATAACTCATAAGGCTAAAGATTAATGAATGTCATAAATATACCGATAAATCAATTAGTGGAATTGTTATTATTTATTACCTTATGTTGAAATGTTAGTGATAAGTGGTTGAAGTATTGTGTCATATATGGTTAAATGTATATGTATATGTATATGTATAGTTAGATGCATTTGTACATATGTTTGTAATGATCGTTATAGTGGTCGTCCATATTTATGGATCCCCACTAAGCTATAAAGCTTAGCACATGTGTTTATCCGTGTAGTGTCGAGGGCGGTGATGAAAGGACGTCCCACATCGTGAATGACATAGCAATAGATTGCCCATCGATGATGTTTTGGTTTATTTTGAATGTACATATATTTTTAGAAAACAATGAAAAGTTTTGTATATAACATATTGAATATCATTGATCACCCCCAGTAGTGGGGTCTGATATTATTTTGTAATATGATAATTTATATATATGTATTTATACTTTTTTTTGTAAGTTTATATTTTCAAGATAATTGTTTAGAATGATGTGAGTTAATAGGTTTATAGTTCTCAGATTTGTGACACCCTTTCTTGACACGGGGTGCCAGGTTGGGGCGTCATAAAGACACTTGGGCCTAACAGATGTTGATGCCTCTTACTCTAATCTAGAAGTGGTGCCTTTTTCCTTACTACCCAATCTACCCTGTACTCTTTTCTTATTGGCTTGTTGTGCTAAGGCATAAAGTTTCTTGCACCCCCTCGCTGTCTCTTGCCTTGTTATACTCCCTCGTCACTAGTATAAATCTTCCACCCACCAAATCCTACATGTCAGCATCAGCGCCACCATTCTCGAGCTCTAATCATCTTCCTCGGATCTGTGATCAAACCCGATCACGATGTCCCGAAGAATGGATGGGGTTTGACTTTTAGGTTGATTTGGTTCACTGAGATTTGGATTAGATTGGTTTTCAGATCCATAAGCTTGCTTTTCAAGTTGGTTTGGCCTTTGATAGGCCGATAGCGTGATGTGTGATTTGTATAAACTAGGTAAAACACCTATGTGCTCAAGTGCATGTGTCGTATCAAGTAATATAGTGTACCTAAGTACGGATATCGATCCATAGGGAAAAGTGCGTTGACTACTGGAATTGGCCCTACGATATTATCTGGACTTAAGCTCTTAATGAATTTCTAATTAATGTATGGAATTAAAACTAAATCTAATTAACTTGTGAAATTACTTTTGTGAAAACTAGGGTTTTGCCTTTCCCTGCCACATTTGATGGATTATTACCTAGAGGAATTATTATTCGATTTATTAATGAATTCTCGATGACGGGGTGATTGTGCCTATGAGATACCCTCTCTCGAGGTATATCCGCCTATCTCGCAATAAGGTTGGGTGCATCTCTCACATGACCCTATACTCGAAAACACTTAAATGCTCAAACCACAATCCTTTCGGAATCGGGATATCTCTATTCCAGATTGACTAAGGTCATCTCCTTATCCACACCGGGAGTCATATCTCTCTATCTCGGATACCCAGCAAGATCATGTCAATGTTGGCCAGACATCACCATGAAAATGAACCACAGACATAGAGCAAATCGATATAAATCATGAATAAACTACATAAGATTAGATATAAACCTTAATCCATACAACTAAAGCAGGCTTCAACAAAACCCTAGAAATAAATCTAGAACATATCCAGAATTAATACAAGCATAGTTCTATATATCATTGATGGTTTTGAGAAGAAATACAAAAACCTACAAATCTTTTCGATCTCTCGGGTTGCTCTGCTTCTTTAAACTCCTGCGTCAGTACGTCTCTCGATGATCATAAAATTTGGTCCACAGTGCTTTTTATAGTGCGTCTGAATCAGCGGAAGCGTCGTGACATTGGAGCGTCACGGCGTTGGCGCATCATGACATTTACAACCCGGGTCTTTACTTCTTCTTTTTCGCATTTCAAAAGCAGAAAACCACCCGTATTCACGTAATGCTGCGAGATCCAAATGGGATATCGAGGCGATAACACACTTATTAACATATAAAATAGAACTAAAACGTAGTAAGGACGTGGATATGACATGAGCGTTTTAGACACTCATCAGCCTTTCAAATGGGATTGAATGAGGTTTTACTGCCTGTTCTTTAGGGTTTCTTGTCGGGGCAGTATCTTTAGGGTTTTGTTTGGATGAGGTGGCTACATCATCTTTATGACTAAGTGGGGTTTGTGGGCTGCCAGTTTTTAGGCTCAATTGAGGGGCTGCAGACTGAAATGTTAGCCTTCTAGGAGTCATTTTCCTCACATGTTGTTAGGCCTCTTGTTGCGACTCTTGTTAGGCCTCTTGTGTTGGTGTATCAATCATGGGCATAACATTGGGTTCATCTACCCCATGCAAGACATACAAGTCAATGCACCCATATGCTAGCACAATTTCATCCATTTGTAGAACCTCCTTATCAACATACTACTCCTTAACCATCCTACAAGATTTTCCTAGAGTGAGGAAATATATTTCTTTAATCTTCATATATGGCCCACACTTTTTGGCCAATTCCTCAAGCCAAAACCAACATAATTCATCAGGATCCACATTAAATCTCCTCTATTCACCTCCTAAATACTACAATCCATCCTAGCTCTTCTTGAACAATCCTCTATGCCTAAATCTTAAGGTATGACCTATACATTTCCTTAAATCACAAACACAATCACACAATCCTGATCAATTAATAACCAATAACAGTACTGCACTAATCCTGAAACCACAATCATAATAAAACCTACATTAATAAATGGTAATATAATAACTAATCAAATAATATTTTGTAACTGCCTATACTAATCACAAACACAATCACACAATCAAGAAATAACTATGTGTCTCTGTTTGGAATACAAGGAAAAAGTCATATACTTTTGGACCACGAAAAACTCAAACAAAAAAAAAAAAAAGGAAGAATAAAACAAAACAATAAATGTCATTAGATGCTTTAGTGGGCAAACATAACCACGAAACCCTGAAAGCCCGAGTACCCCCCTTATTTATACATAAACCAAACTAAAGCAATTATCTAGAAAACAGCAGAAGGTGGAAGGAGTGAAGAGGAGGAAGAAGAGAAGAGGCTCTCACAGTTTGCATGTTCGCGGGAAAGACGAGAGGTGGAAAATGGAGAGAAGAAGAGAAGAATAGAATAATGATTGATTGCGTGACGGAGAGAGAGAGACTAGAGGAGAAGAATGGGTTCGGTTATGTTCGGCGAAAAACGTGATGGTGAAAGGAAGGTGGAGATGGAGTTAAGAGGGAATACAAGCGGCGATCAATGGAGATGTAGGTTGCTAAGGAGCAAAATAGCGGGTTGGAGGGAGAAAGGTGTCACGTCAAAGCTTTGTTTTAACTTAACTGCGCCAATCACCGGTGGTCGTGAACGATAGATCGCGACCCCCGAAAACATGGGATTATTCTAGTTAAGCGGTATGTGGGATTATTAAAGAGACCGACCCGAACTATGGATTATTCATGTCAATTACCCCTAAAATATATGTCATGTTTATGTTTATTGTGAATTTGTGCAAGTAATTGGTTGATAGTATTAGTTTGTTTTTTTTTATTTTCAAGTGTTTTCATCCATTTTAAGGATGTTTTGTTGACATGTTATAGTCGAGCATTATATTTTGTGATTAAGAGGAAGTCTACTTGAAGCAACATTTTGAATTTTCATTCATATCAAGTAAAGATTACAATCAAGCTTTGTTCCACACACAAGATGATACCATTTCAAAAAAAAATTTATTCATATAATTTGGTGAAGCCATTACAATATTTATCCAATTACAATTACTAAATTAATTTTATTATATGACCTAAGTAATGAAACAGATGTACATAGCACTTGAACACTTCTCCATTTGTTTTTTGTCTTCATGTCCACAATTGGGAGTAGGGGAAGATATTCTAACACCAGATCCATCATGTGTCTTCCATCTTGGTGGATATAGCCCCCATGATCATATAAGATATGTCTCTCACAGAAGTTATCGCTTTAATATGACCCTTTTGTGGAATATCACCCTTCTTTAACATTCAAATCACGAATCGCATGCTCTATGTTTTCTATCAACAAATACAACATAATAGTTTATCATTTTATCTATGAATTGATTAGCAAACATAACTACTACTTGTTAAGGATATCAAATAATAACCAAGTGTTATGGTAGTACCAGGTAGTACATCGAGTATATTATGGCAGTACACCTAATATATTGTGGTAGTATCACCCATTCCAAATAGGTACCTAATTAATGGTCTGACTTATTACAACCATAAACATGTAATAAGTACACATATACTTATTTGTATGGGGTCTTGGCATTTTTTTCCATTTTGTACATTTTTTCATTATGGTAGTATGGTAGTACCCCTAGTATATATGGTGATACTAATTTAAAAAATAAAGAAGCTCGTCTAATATCTTTCTAAATCACATGGTATTATCACACTACAATAAATCTCGTGAAAGCTTTCTTCCTTCCCGCCATCTTGGATAGATTGTTCCAATGAGGAAAAAGTGTTCAAATGAAGATGAAGAAAAAATAATGAGGAAGAAGAAAAAAAAGATGGTAGGGTTTTGGGATTACTTTCTTACCTATAGATGCTTCAAAGGGGTCGACGAGATGGGAGGGAGGAACATGTAATTATGTTGTGATCCAAGGATGAAGAAGAAGAAGTTAGGGTTTTTGGTACGTATTAGCTTACTATAGATAGTTCTGCGGCTAAAGGGAAGTGAGGAATAAGAAGAGGAAGAAAAAGATGTGGCTGTGTGAGTATGACTGCATGTCGTATCTTGGTGAGAAAGAAGAAAAAAAAAAAAAAATTTGTTATTTTTTATTTTTCTTGAATTTTACAAAGGGAGTAGTTAGAGGTTATTTTTTGTAATTATTATTTTTTTACCCATAAAATAATTATTTTTTATAAGAATGTACTAAACAATGTAAATGATATCTTTGTTTTCAATTTTTCTAATATTTTTCTATTGATGTAGACAAGCACATTAAGATTCCCTTACGATGGAGCATCTCGTTATCATTTTCTTTTTGACTAAAATAATTTACAGGACCTAGCTACAAAATGATGGGAAGCTGCAAGAGTGGGTCTTACCCTAAAGCAGAAAGACTGAGGCAGAGGCAACCCTCAGACTTTAGACAGTAATGGATTGTTTTACATGAACGTGGCTTGAAACTTTAGATAAGATTGTGCATTGCATGCAGTAAAGAATGACTTTGGGCCTCTTTCATAAACTGGCATCCCAAATATGAGCATATATATATATATATTAAAAAATATTTCAAAATAATATATATTTCAAAGCAATATTAACTAGTGTATTCGCCAAAATAGTAGTTGATGATTACGATCTTATGCTTATAATTAAAACTATGATTGATGACTATGGTTTTAATTATTTAAAAAAAAATTAAATAGTAATCATCAATTATAATTTTAACTGTTTAAAAATTTAAAATTATAGTCACCATTTTGCTAACGTGATATAAGGCCCTAGTTTTATATATTATTTTGAAACTTATCATCCCGAAATTTAAAAAAAATACATTATTTTGAAACATCACCACTATGCTCATTTTAGGCAGGTGACTTTGCTTTCCAGATTAATTGTTCACCACCAAACCCACTTACCTGTCACCAACATTTCAAGTATTGTTTTGTTTTCCTGTGCAACAACAGAAACGAGGATATATATTCAAACCCTGTTTTGACATTTTTAGGATAACTTTACAGACACTCTCCGCAAACCAGGCTTTGAGTAAATGCTGACTAGAATACATTTGAAACGCCACACCAAACAATTTTAATGCCATTTTCAATCATCAACCCCAGCCGAATATCCAAACAAGAAGCAATGCTTGCCTTCTTCAACCTGCAAGCGTCTTCGTTCTTCTTTTTGTTTTCTTTTGCTAATACTTCAAAGCAAAGACTACCAGTTCTGTAATAGATTCTTTCCTTCCTTGGATTATTCTAAACCCAACTTTTTTCACATGTGTTCATGTCATACCCGGAAGACGACGTAAATGTCACCCTCCAGACCTCTTTGATTGATACAACAACGCTCTATGGACTTTCAATCTGGAAAGCAATTTCTGAGTTTGAACATCAATTTCCAACCAAAGCAAACTTGTGAGAAGAAATTTTCACAAGTTAGAAGTGTTTAACAAGGAGAGGAGATCAATCCACCTTTTGACATGTTGCTTGAGATATTGACTTCATTAATCATGTTCTTTGTACTTTCAGCAATCACAAATCAATGTTATAAAGTAGATAATGCAGATTGACTCAGGGTCTAATAGAATTGTAGATTGTCTAACAAAAAAAGAATTGGTATTTAAAGTCTAGTATTTGATTACAAATCGTTCCCAAAGATATTACAGATATTAGTTATCAAGATTAGTCTGATTCTGCCAATGATACTTTTTATAAGATGTCAGATATCTAATCTTCTGCAACCAAAAAAAAAGTAGACAGTGCGATGATAGTACATTCTATTCGGAGATGGCTTTAGTAAGTGCCCAAGTTATCCAACACCGTACCAGATTAATATATTGACACATTTTAACAAAATTATTATTTAGTAGATGGGTGTACTTCTTATATGCCAAACATACTTTGAGAAGCAAAAGGAAAAATGCTTATTCCGACAATTTCACATGACATATTCTGGTTAAGATTATGACTATGAAAGAAACATATCATTAAAAAGGGTATGGCAACACAAAATAGAATGCAGGGTCTATAAGTTGTAACCATTCTAGCGTTTCTTAAGTCTAGTATATATGGGTATACTTGTAACAAAGCCATGGTTCAGGATGAAAAAGATGGATAGCATAGCAAAAAAATGGAGGCATCTCAATGGGCAGAATAACTGGGAGGGTCTATTGGATCCTCTAGACATTGATCTCCGTAGATACATCATTCACTATGGAGAAATGGCCCAAGCAACTTACGACACCTTCAATTCTGAGAAGGCCTCTAGATTTGCTGGAAGTAGCAGATATGCAAAGAAGGATTTCTTCTCCAAGGTTGGTATTGACAAAGGAAAGCCCTTCAAATACTTTGTGACCAAGTACTTGTATGCAACATCACAAATTCCGGTCCCTGAGGCGTTCATCATAAAGTCATTATCAAGGGAGGCATGGAGCAAGGAATCGAACTGGATGGGGTATGTTGCAGTAGCGACGGATGAGGGGAAGGCTGCGTTGGGGAGGAGGGATATTGTGATTGCCTGGAGAGGAACAGTGCAAACCTTGGAATGGGTCAATGACCCAGATTTAATTTAGTTTCAGCTTCCAAAATACTTGGACCTGGGTGGCCAGCAGTGAGCCAGGTGCACAGGGCTGGTATTCCATCTACAGTTCTGATGATCCATTGTCGCCATTCAATAAGACCAGCGCAAGAACCAGGTGATTCTAGGGTTCTGTCATTTTTTCATTATCCCCACGATTCTTCAATACTCCAATCTTATACTCACAATTTCTATAATGGTTTTTTCTTATTTAGGATTTCCAGTAAACCTCCTTTGTTTAGTAATTCTGGTTATCTCATTTGCATATTATCCATTCTTTATTTAACACATGGTTTAGTAATTCTATTTATTATCTCATAAGGAAGCTATCGATTTGGAAATAAAGACAAAAAAAGTACGAAAATGCGAAATACATGCATGGTTCAAAACATTTTAGGAAAATAATTGAACTTAGACACGGGTATTATCTTAAGTACTAACAGTGAAATTATCTTTAAAATATTGTTGGAGTCTTATACACAATTGGTTAAGGTAGCTAATTATCAAGTGATTAAGTTAGTATCTCTTTAAAAGCCAATTATTATTTTTTCACATGTTTTGAACCATGTATTTTTTATTTTTCATACTTTCTTTTCCTTTTATTTCCAAATCCATAGCATGATTGGTACTTTTTCATATCTTATTATACAAAAGAATTAAAGAACACTACCTTTCAAGGGCAAGAACTTAAAACTGACTTTTTCTGTATATGTTCAGGTTCTGGCCGAGGTTAGAAGGCTAGTGGAAGAGTTCAAGAACGAGGAAATAAGCATAACCCTAACAGGTCACAGTCTGGGGGCAGCAGTAGCAACGTTGAATGCAGTGGACATAGTTGCCAATGGATTGAACAAAGGCTGTCCAGTGACAGCCATCATATTTGCAAGCCCCAGGGTGGGAGACTCAAACTTCCAGAAGCTCTTCTCCGGAATAAAAAATCTTCAAGTTCTTCGTGTCCGGAATGCCTCGATATCATCCCGAATTATCCATTACTGGGCTATTCAGATGTCGGAGAAGATCTGGAAATAGACACTCGCAAGTCCAAGTACCTGAAGAGTCCTGGAAACCCGTCAACTTGGCACAACATGGAGGCATACCTGCATGGAGTGGCGGGAACACAGGGGAGTAGAGGAGGATTCAAGTTGGAAGTTAATCGTGAAATCGCACTGGTAAACAAATCCACTGATGCCTTGAAGGATGAATATCTGGTCCCGGTTTCATGGCGGTGTGAGAAAAATAAAGGCATGGTGCAGCAGGTGGATGGTTCTTGGAAGCTGATGGACCATGAGGATGATGATTTTGTGTTTTGAGCAGTACTGTTTTCAGGTTTAAAATAATCAAGAAATTAAGGATATTAGAAATATACATGGTTTGGGTTGTCTAGGTCACTAAATTGATGTTTGGTTTTTTTCAATAGTTTAAGGGACCTTGGTGGGTTTTTAACTGTAAAAGATTAATTAGGTGCAACATTATTTTCTTCATGACTTTGGGGAGGGCCAATCTGTGTCCAAATCAGTGGACGCTGTGTTCCAAAAAACTAATAAGTTAGGGAAGTCTGTATGATAGACAAAGGAGGACTCTTTTTCCACAAGATGTGAACTTTAATTTGATATATAATATATTCTGTCGTTGAATCTGATTTGAAAATATTTACAGCTTATTTCATTAAAACATAGCATCATTTGATGATAATCAAATGGAAATTCACTTGTATCCACCATGTGACATGTTAAAAAGATCTAACAATATTTGGGTTATATATGTTTTGGTTATGTGAAATGAGAAAAGAAAATAGTGATTTTCTTTTTTGAATTGATAAAGAGAATAGTATAATTCCTACCTACTTATATACATCATGGAGACATAAGGAAATAAATAAAGTACAAAAAGGAAGGGAATAAACCAGAGAATATCCTAAAAATATCCTCTGATTCTCAACACTCGCTCTCAAGTTGAAGCATATAAGTCATATGCATCAAGCTTGTTATAAATGTACCAAATCCTTCGACCTCAGAGAGACTTGGTGAAACTCTTTGCTAGTTGGTCACTCGAGTTGATGAAACTAGTAGTTATGCATCCTAAGGTAATCTTCTCTCGAATGAAGTGATAGT
>JAEQBH010005061.1:0-309775 GCA_016808115.1 Tetrastigma voinierianum
AGATCACCCAAAGAAGAATAGTTGTAATTGCACCCTAGAGATTCACAGCTACGCGACTTCGAAACGCGATACGAAAAATATCCTCTAAAATGCACTATGGAACAAATCTTCAGTAATGAATCTTGGAGATTGGTATTAACAAATAGTAGTAGGGTAACATGTAAAGGTATAATAATGAAAAATTCCTAGTAGATTCCTTGGATGATCTATCGCCAGGGGATTTGAATGATATCGGTAAAAGTAGTCTTTTCATGATTTGATAAAGAAAATGATAAAGTTGTTTAGAACTTATGTGAACTATTTTATTTCTAAGAAACTAACATTTATTAAATTCAAATATTTTATGCGGCGCGATGGTAAAAATTTGTTTGCTCTCAAAGAAACTTTATCCTAGAGTTTCTTCCCTCAAGGGTTTAACCGATCGCATGGTGGAGATGAGTAAATAATTTAGTGATTGATGATCATCTACCACAAAGGATGCTATTTGCAACTTTCCTTACTAATATTGAACATGGGAAAGTTCTTTTTTTATTTAAATGGCTCTATGGGATTTGATCTCCTCCTTTTTCAATGTCGATAATTGACGCATTAGGATGAAATAGACTTTTTGTTGCCTCATAGCATCTATTGAGTTTATGATAGATATGGAAATTGCAAGATTTTTATGATGTCAAGTATTTGGTTATAACATGGGTGCCCATTTTTGTTGAAAAGGCTGTCGAGGTGCATTTACATGAAAACTAGAAAAATGCTTGAAAAATGCTAAAACTTGGTGATCCTCTCCTATGGTTTGATCTAGTGGGAGGAACTTAATGGTGATGGGGGGAAAGTAGGTTTTGGCATGTTAATATCAAAATATTATGAAATTGATAATGTTGGATGTAGGCTTATTTATTTATTGTGTTTAGGATTTGATCAATATTTATAATGTCACGAGGAATTAAGCATTATTCATTAGTATACTTTCAACAGGAAAGACACGATGTATGTTTGTTTCGCATAGAAACACAATTATATTCTTTCTTTTGGAAGTTTGATCTTTTCATGCTTTGCTGGATACTTATATGATATTTTGTAGGAAATCATAAATAAATGTAAAGGAATAAACAAACATTCAGTGGGAGACCAAAAATGAGCTAAATGGGTAAACAAAAACGGACTTGTTTCAAAACATTTAGCAACTTCGAACAACATGTATGAGCTAAATAAGAATTATAATTTACAAGGGCAGTAATATTGCTGCAATTCAAGGACATCAGAACAATCTGAGTTGAGAGCATTCCATCTGATGAAATTAAATGTCATCATCTATTAATTTCAAATCTAGCTCCTTGCGTCAGAGCCTCCCTCCCTCCCTCCCTCTCACTAAACAAAAACAATGCAGTCTCAATTAAGAAATGAAAAATCAAAACATTAATTAATGTGGAACCAGTTTCCATTTGCAGAATTGTAAATTTGCATTTTTGTTATATTCCATTTACTACTTAATTTTTCATAGCATAGTAGTTGATTTGTTGGCTATTATATTTGAAGCTTCAAGAGGAATTAGAGTGGCCGTGATATGTATTTCTCCTTGCAAATTATGAGTCAAATTTGAACTCCTAATTCTAGGCATTGCTTGGTCGAGCTGGATTCCAGCTTGGATTGTTGATTCCACCAATTATAGGTTGAGGCTGTTTGGTAAAGACTCATAATCCGCTACTGATAGCTATTATGGATAAAACAGCCATATTGGTAAAAGCTATAAAGCTACAAATTGTTCATTTTCTTATCCGCTCTTGTTAAATAAATTTCCTTTTTCTTTTTTTTTTATTTTATCATTCTCTCCTTATTTATGTAATTTTAGGATTCTTATAAATTTTATAATTTATAAATTACATGAAATAATATGATTTTTTTATGATTATAAATTTATTTCATATTATATTAATAAAATAATATGATATTATAAAAACTATAACCATAGATAATTTTTATATTTTTTATGAAATAATATTATTGATGGTTTAATTTTTATAATTTCTTATTATTTTTTGTTTATGAAATAATATTATAAATTATAAATAATATGAAATATTATAAATTTTTATCATTATAAATTTATAAAATTTATTAATGGTCAACTTTGGCAGCAATCTAATTTGAAAACTCCAACATACCTTTTCTTTCCACAAAACTAAGAACATTCCTTGTTATTTCTTATAATTAACAATCCTGAATAAGCAGATATTGTACATGTCACAAAACTCAAAGGTTGGATTCCATGGAAGCTAAGGTCCTTTTCATCCTTCTCCTCTCGTTGCTGAGCATAGACTAGTAACTTCTACATTACTTTATCTTCCTTGATTTCATTGTTTCGTAATTTGTGTTCAATGTTGTCTCTTAAAAAACACAAGATTTTTTTTTTTATATCATGGATTTGAAAAGAAATTAAAATGATGCTAAATTATTCAACATGGTCGTATGTTTTATAAAAAATTCAGATTTTATTGGTTCAAACTAGTCATACATTCCATTGAAACACAAAATTCAATTCTGGTTAAAAATATCAACGAATGATGCAGCATCCAACCTGGTCGTATTTTATTGGATTTTTTATGAAAAAGTTTGCTTTAATAATTTATACCCTTATTTAATTTTTTTGCATCACTTATTTCTAGTTTTCAAATTTTCAATAACAAAAACCATATTTTAGAATCTCCACGTAGTATTTTAAATTTTTTTAAAACCCATGCAAAATATTTCAAAAACATGTAATATTTAATTTTGGTTTCATCAATCTATGATTTTTCAAATTATTAATTTTGTATATTCTATTTCAGTTACATAAAATAAATAAAAATTATTATTATTTTTTGGTAAAAATGATAATAATAAATTATTTATTATAATAATTTTATTATTTTATTCTTTTGTAAATATGTTGATATGTTATACATATACTATATAAATATTTTTCATTTTATCATAATAGTAAAGTTAGATCATCCTTACACAAACAAGTACGGACCTAAATTTTTTTAAAAATATATTTAAGATGTTGATTTTAAGAATATAAAAAACAAACAACTTAATTCTTAATAGAAATACAATATTAAAAAAACAAACAATTTAACACTTAATAATGTTAAGCCTTATTCAACATTCAACCGAATAAAAGCTCTATTCAGTATTAAGTAAAAAAACAAACGCCCTCTTATCTTTTGTTGAGCTACTAATTATATATTTATTTATTTTTCAGTGTAAATAAAAAATAAAAATGTTTTTCAGTCATACATAAATATATAACATATTAATATAGAATAAGTTAAAATTATATTTTAATTTTATTTAAAAATTTATTTCTTAAATTCTCAAAATAACATATATGAATTTAGTTACTTATTTCATATAAATAAAAATGAAAATGTTATTGAGTCATACATAAATATATTATAGTCTGAAAGTAAGAAGTTGCAAAAGATGGAAGGTAAAGAACTGACTAATAGTCTATAGGTATAGAAGCAGAAAATTTAGGTGATTGCAAAAGAGATGGTGGTGTAGTGAACTTGTATTCTTACCTAGATAATTAGTTACTTCTAATTATTGTTACTGAAGTTTGTTAGAGCAACTTGGTTATTAGTTACATGATTTTTCCATATTAAGTTGTGGATTTCAAGCTGTTTTTTCTGATATGATTTTTTTAATATAACACCCAGATTCAGTTATTATATACCTCACATAGAATTAAAAAGAAAACCTTAAAGGTGACATGAAATCAGGTTAATATAAAATGATGATTTTATATCTCAGAATATATTGACGAATATAATTTGATTCAAGACAATTAACACAGAAAAAGTGATAAAAAACTTTAGAGGATGATGCAACATCCGGGGTTAATGGGATCAAACTTGTCATTTGAATTGTCAACGCGGAAAAACCTAATGAAGAAGCCGCCTTTCCGTCCTTAACTAACTGATACATGCATGCACAATCTCGGTTCAGTAATTGGTACGTACGTAATGAAGAAGGCTAAAGCACTAAATTTTTCCAATTGTTTTACTGTCTCTATCTAGTACTCTGCTGCAGCATCTCACCCTTCCCAAATTCAAAGACTCATATAAAATAAGTACTACTACCGGCAACTAAATTAGGCAAAGATTCATCACCTCACTACTTTTCCATTGAGCCTATACTTTTCAGTTTAAAATAAGTAAAGAATGAATGTGTGGTGTGATGTCATGTGTGATTCAAGCAAACAAAGATCAAATGTGGATGGATTTTTTTCCTCTTCTTTCATTCCAGTTAATGCTAGTTTACTGAAATGTGAGCGATTTGGAAAGACGTGGGTAGCTAGACATTGAAAAGCTGTTCGACTCCTTTGGTGTTGGATATCCTACTGTCATGTTGGTCATGATCAACACCATATGATTACCTCCTTTTTTATTCTCTTCAATTTTCTTTTCTTTTATCCTTATATTAATATATATTAATATGATTTTCAAATACTTCTATTTTTATTTCTTTGTTGAGGCTTAAAGAAATAAGGATTCTTCCCTTTTCCATAACCTTAATTTTTTTTTTTTTAGTTTTAAACCATTACATTATTCCAATAAGAGCAATGATTATAGATTATTGGGCCTAATATTCAAGAGTCTAAAATGCTTAATTTTATTTTAAAATATTAAACATATTTGTTTATTACTTGAAGTAAAATACCATTAATTTTTTTAATAAAGAAATGATCAAGAGTAAATCCTTACGAAAAGGAAGATATGAAGAATGGAGACAAGAATGCCTTGACAATGAAGAGAAGAAAAGAAAAGAAGAAAGGAATGATACACGAAGAAAAGGATATAATATATATAGTAGTGAACAAAGGGAGAATAAAGAGATACTGTGTAAGCCAAGAAAATCATAACATCCCTTTAATTTAAAAGAAATGAAGGGAAAAGGTTTTTTCTCTAGTTGATAATATTAAATAATACTATCAAAGTAAATTCATCACTTCTAGTTAATAACAAGAAATTTTATATAATATGAAGTAGAAATTATTGTGAACAATCCCATAATAAATAAGAAATTTCTCTGATCCTCTCTATTAAAGAAGTATGTATAGTTAAAAATGTTTTTAAATAAAATTAATTTACAAAAATTTGTCTCTTGTTTCTACATTTTTCAAAAATTGTAAATTGTAACCCGCTCCTTCAAGGAAAGAAGGAATAAGAGGAAAAAACAAGGCACGAATATATATATATATATATATATATATATATATATATATATATATGGAAAGAAATTGATGCCCTCCCTTTAAATGAAGCTTAGAAAGGAAGAAGGAATAAGAATAAAAAAAGGCGCAAATATATGTACATGTAGTAAGTACTAGTTTAGCTATATATGATCTCATTCTCCTCCTAGCTAGCTAACAAATGAGATATAGCTGAGAACGAGGTGGTAGTTTCGGTGGAGTTCCAGGAAGTGGTTGGTGATGATCATATGAGAGCGATCATATGAGAGCCCTAGCTGAATTAAAATAAAAATTAGAAAACGGATAAACATCTCCATCATCACCAAGTTCAAAGCTACAGTGTACCAAGGTTCCAGAAGAGAAGGGTGGTGGTGATGACCATGGCTGCGATCAGAAGAGAAGGGTGGTGGTGATGACCACGGCTGCCATGGGACAAAAGCTCAAGCTTAATTTGGCAAAAGCCTACATCAAAAAATGTGGGGAGTAGTGGAGGAAATCTACAGATCAATCAGCGTTAGCATTAGTCAGCTGAGGGGCTGTTATGATGCGGAATCCACCAAGAAATATAAGGACGACGAATTCACTATCATGATGTTGGTCGATGGGTGTGCTTTATTGTATAACATCTTATCCGTTTGCTGCTGGAGAACCAACTCCTGCATCAATTACTCCTTGACCTGATGGAAGATGGTGGGGCCCAAATGCTAATGCCTTTGACGCCATGTTTCAAGAATTCTTCGACATCAATGACGCAGTCAGATCTTTCAGAATCCATGGGAATGAAGAGCAAGGAGTTGTTCAGAAAAAAGATGATGAAGAATTATTGCCCCCGCCCGCCTGTTCCTCCCGGAAGGTTGATAACAAACTAGTCGAAGTCAGCCTTAGGATCATCTCCTCGATCTTTCCCGAATAAATGTCCTTTCTGGCGAGAACGCTCGAAGTTCTTCCGCAGCCAAACAGGAAATAAAACCCAAGGTCCGTGGTCGCAGTTTCCGAAGGTGGGTGGGGGGTCGGTTAGAGATGTGAAGGAGGTGATGGCATCATTCAGAAACGTGAAGGAGCTGATGGATGTCAGAATTGGCATCAAACACAGTCCAATGCGTCACCTGAGGGACATTTCATTCCGTTCAAACGGCATAACCGCCTGCCTGAGAATTCCTCCCATCACCATTGACAGCTCCACCAAGGCTATGTTCTTCAATCTTGATAGTTTACGAGACGAGCCTCGTGATAACCCCATGACTTCATCTCTTACCTTCGCTTCCTCGATTCTCTCAACAATCATGCTGATGACGTTAGGGAGTTACAGTCCATCGGGATACTCCAAAACAATCTCGGCACTCACAAAGAAGTTGCAATATTTTTCAACATTGTATCGGCAAACTTGGAATCAACTTCCATGCTTACAAAGACGTGAGAGTGAAAATTCGGAAGCACCTTCAGAGCCACTATAGCACCTTCAGACACATATTTCAGCAGCCCCTAGACAATCATAGCTTGGGTTAGTGCTTTTTGGCAGAGTTCCTTACTATCGTCTGTAGACTTACTTACATCAGTCTTCCTCATTGATGAATGATGATCCCTGCCTCCTTTATCTCAACTATCAACATGCATCTCAAATTGTCAAATTCATTGGCAATGTCCAAATTTCATCATAATTAATTTCATCATATGTCACAAGAACAAATTTCTCTATCCTTTATTAACACAGATGGTATAATGTTGAAAAATATTGTCTAGCGTGACCTAGACCTTTTTAATTTGTTGTATTTTGTGCTTACACATGCATGCATCATCAGAACTTCATATTATTATTTGTTTCTGCACTTATCGAATGCATACAAAATGATAGAATCATTTGTTAATGTTAGCTTGCTTGCATGTTTGGTTTATATAAAAGTCATTAAGGTATTTCGAAACTTTATTTAGGAGTATTAGGTGTTAACATAATCTATATTTTATCACAAAATTGTTGAAATTATTAATTAGTCAATGTTAGAACAGAACAGAGGAAGATCGAAAGAAGAATGAACTCTGATATTTTTCATTCTATCTTGAACAGTTACAAATATCTGAAAAATTAACAAACCAACCAATAGAAATTAGTACACATCATCTAAACTCTAACTAACTAACTAAACCAATATTATAATCGTAATACCCCTTGAAGATGTACTGTGAATGTCTTTCACAGACATCTTGGAGAGAAGAGGACCATTTTTCTGTTGGAACCAATCTCTCGAGTCGATCCAAATCTCATGGGCGGACAGTTTCATATCAAACTCTCAAGAAATATCTCCATTGTAACAGAGTTCAAAACTATGAAATACCATATTGTTATTCATATTCCAAGATCGTTAATTCGAGATCATTACCTTAAGGTCCCTTAATTGAACCATCCACTTAACCCTAATTTGTTCTTCACCGAAAGTGATATCTTCATTGCCTTTTATTCTCACCGTCGTCCAGACTTACTTCTCCGTCTTTCCTCATTGATGCATGCGTGATTATCCCTGTTTGATCTCAAACTATCATTCTATCAACATCTCAGTGCTTTCTACCGTTTTCTTTCCATCTATTGGTCGCGGCTTCTTCTTCTTTATTTCTTTCATTTCAGTTATTTTTCTGCCTGACCTCACTTATGTATTTTTTGTTCCTTCGGCAATTTGTGTGCTATGCTATTATATGTAATTGTATTATGTTTAATTAAAGTAGGTAAATGAAGATAAGATATGGTCTTTCCAGTTCATTTGTCTAATATTAATGTATTATTTTCTTAAATCGTAATGGTCATGTTGGAATTAAAAAGAAAAGAATAAACAAATTAAAAAAACAATGTGAAAAGTGAAAAAAAATATGATAACGTGATGGGGTTTTGAATATTTATGGACTAATTCTAACTATTTTGGATAATAGAAATAAATGGAAATAATCGAACATATGGATACGACATCTACTTGAATTATTGAATACAAGGCAAAAGCATCATCAAGTGGACATTCAATAGCTTTTGTGTTTGAGAGGTGAAGCTGTACATCTGGACTCCATTCGTGGAAAAGAAGAAAGGACCCGCCCAAAGTTAATTTCATTATAACCTCGGAATTTCATTAAAAAGAAAAATGACTAGGAAAAAGAAAAGGAGTACTGAGGTTAACTTTTGGGTTATGACGCATAAAAGTAGCTAGGAAAATGAAATTAGCACATCATAAGCAAAGACTAAGAGTGATTCTTGTATTTTACCCGATGGCTAAGGTGAATTAAGCAAAGAGGAGTCATTGGGGCCCTGTTTCTTTCCATTTCAGCCTCAAGTATATGTAGTTTCTATCATCCTATTCGTGTAAAACAAGCAAAAATCAGATGTGTGCCGCGATTTTATTTTTGTTGTATTTTTACTACATGTATCATGTATGCATCCAACAATAATATTATGTTTGATTTTAAGTAAATGAAATTAGATATGGGGTGGGGGATTTTTATGTTTGATTCTATTGATCATGTATTAAATAATAATATGTTGGCAATAAAATATATCAGGATTTTTAATCCGAATTTCAAAATAGTAGGACTATTGTGACATAAAATAAATATGGGATGATAATTAAGAATATCCACTTAACCCGTGCCCTCCCGCTTCACATATTATTCAAGTCCGCGCGGCGTACTCCACATGCTCATTCCACTATTCGCATGTGAACTTTCCGTGATCGCCCCAACCAGGTTTCGTTTGATCAATCATCAACCCGCAAAAGCCCTATGAATATCGTGTGACCTAATAGCACATCGTTGTATCCCATTTACTGGGAACAAGGATTTTACCAAACCGGGCAGAGTCCCCTTCGCACGGAGAGCTCCGCCCCAAGAACTAGCCTGCACAGCATACATTACAACAAGAAAACTACGTATGCAGGAGGCCTGGGATTCGCCTAGGCGAACAGCTTTGCCCATGCGAACTCACCTTCGCCTAGGCGAGACAGAGCCTATGTTTACATGACATTTTCATAAAAGAAGGTCCATTTTGAGTTTAATTACACTCCTTTACATAAAAATACACATATGAGTTCAATTTCACTCATAAACACATTTATACATGTCAAAATGAATTTACTTCAAACATTTTACAAAATTGATCACAAATGCCATGAAACCTACTTTCACTCTCAGGTGTTCCTGATGAGAATCCGCCACTGCGCATTTCCCAAGACTAAATAAAAGATCCCATATATGAAGCACACCTTGTGGTAATCCCTACGTAAGCTTACTTCCCCGCCTAAGTGCATGCAATGTCTACCTTAACAACCACATGCACATCATAATTCCAAAATGAATATGCAATCCTAGGTTGGAATTCTACATGTCATGCCATAAATGAGATGAGACTCCACTCATGTACTCCCGCGCCCGAGTCTTTACCAACTCCCACCATACCCGAGTCTTTATCAACTCCCATACCGAAGTTCCTACCACACAATGCGATGCCCTTGTGTGATAAAAAAAAAAAAAACCCGTCATTGATGGATTATATCCAATGATCCTTTCTGAAACAAAAATCATGTTTTTATAAACCAAAACTTTTGGATGTCATTCCTTGAATGAAAATTTTATATACAAAACCATTGTATCTTTTGTGGGTACTGGATTTTGAGTCCCACCACTCCGCCTCCGCATGTCGTCAACGCTTTTTGGACTCTCACTGCTAGAGTGTAGTAAACTAGTTCTGTCTTTCACCCGAGGAGTGTCTAAATTCTTCTTGTTATTTGTCGACAAAGTTTTCTTTCCGCTTAAGCAACCAAAGGCGACTCGCTCAACTGGCCCAACGATACTTAGCCCACCCATCAAATCAACAAATGGTGTTTGATCCCAACCATGCACCCACAACCATGAAAATGTAATGTTCCCGTACATAACGCAACGCGATGTAGCCATCGATGCCTATGTCATGCCACTGATATGTGATGAATGTTATCATGGATGCTTGTATCCAGAAACATAAACTAAAATGTTAAGGAAAAACCTACAAGACAAACAAACAATAAAAATTGATCTGAGCCCAACGAATAATCGCCATGTCCTTAAGACGACTCGGGGCTCCCTCAACGAAAGTACCGAGATAGCCGACAATCATCTCCCAGGATAGAACGGACCTCGTTCCTCCGAAGCAGTACGTAGTCGAAGGACTCCAACGAACTCAACTGTTTGCAAAACAATCGCACAAATGGTATTGACGATGAAGTGAAGTGAAGTGAGATTTTCGTTAAAAAAAAATGAAGAAAGCGGGAGTAAATATAGATGCCAAGAAGTGTCTCCACGAACAGACATGTTGGTTCGAAAAAAAAATGATCTAAACAACGTGTCTATTCGAAAAATAGAAACCGATAGAGGGTGGACCCGAATCGGTCCGAAATAGCCACACTGCGGATAAGGCGCACGCCGTGGGGGACACGAACAGCTTAGCCGTAAAGTCCCCTCCTTCCACAAAGTGGGGCGCCCTTCGGGGCCTAAACCATTTGAGAGGCTCAACTATTTAAACCCATCTCCCTTCTTATTTCTATTCGATGGGGATACGGGGCCATTCAATTGGGTTTTGTGGATTCCAAGTCCCAACAATCCCCCACATGAATGAAAAGTTATGATATCAATACTCTCCGTGTATGCATGAGATGCAAAGTGCGATTATTCCATGAGAAACATTGCATCGGGATAAGTAGTTTAAGACTTTGAACTTTCCTTAGTGAAACCTATCCTAGCTTACTCTAATAATCAAGAGACTTTACGTATTTGAACTGCTTCGCATCTTTCGCTGTAAGCCTAGACGAGCAAAATCAATAATAACCGCCTCGAACAAAATCGGGTTCTCACTGATGCTTGTTTGGGCCATGAACACCGCTTCAGTCTCACGAAAGTGTTTTAGAGAATTTCGCCTTTTCACCCTCAATGCTACCTCACTTCACACTCACATAGGTGATTTCTAAACATATAGTTTCATAATCATTAAAAGTTTTTGCTTAACCTTCACATATTAATACTGTCTTTATCCAGAATGGGTAAAACAAATTGACAGTATTCTACACTGTCTTCATAACTTAGTTGTCCCTTTGAACCTAGAGATCCCGGGATCTCCAAATAACTAGGTAGTTTCATGATGACTTGTTTAGTGGCCTTAAACTATTCTTTGATGTGAAATCATCTCTCTAGTTAGGCCTTTGTTAATGGATCCGCAATATTATCTTTTGACTTCACATAGTCAATGGTGCATAAATTCCACTAGAAAGAAGTTGTTCATCAGGTCATGTCTTTAACGTATGTGTCGAGATTACTGCTATACATGACATTCCTTGTCTTCCTATTGCCGCTTGACTATCACAATGTATACATACAACGAAAGACCGAAGCTTAGCCAATTAGGAATATCTTCCAAGAAATTTCGGTTACTCAATTTTCTTCACCCCGCTTTATCCAAAGCACAAATTCCGATTCAATAGTGGATCAGTTAACAAGCTTGGTTTGATGATTTCCAAGACACTGCCGCCCCACCAAGTGTGAATACATATCCACTTGTTGATTTTGTGTCTTTAGTGCCGGTTATCCAATTTGCATCACATTATCCTTCAAGCACTGCCGGATATTCTGTGTAATGCAAACCATAATCTTTAGTATGCTTTAAGTAGCCCAATAAACGTTTCATAGCTTTCCAATGATTTTCATTTGGACGAATCAGAATCGACTTAGCTTGCTAACCGCACAAGCTAAGTAAACCGACCTAGCACAGCTCATGACATACATTAAACCGCCAAAGATACTAGCATACTCATTGAAAGCCTTGTTGTCACTAGTATTCTAGAAAGATGTAAATTAACATCTATTCGAGTCTTATTATATTAATATCTAGATTCTTACCCTTCAAGAATCGCTTTCAATATAATGGGATTGTGATAGAGCTAATCCTCCGATGTCTTATGGATTTTAACTTTAAAATAACATCGAATTTCATATCTTTCATTTCCAAATTTACTTGCAAGCAAGCATTTGATTTTTTCTTACGCCTCACCATCACTACCGTTATAAGCATATCGCCTACATATAGACAAAATGGCAAACAATTCTGGCTGCTAACATATACACATTTATCGCACTCATTAATTCAAACCATTCGACAACATGACTTTCGGTCGAATTTAGCATGCCATTGTTTTGGTGCTTGTTTCCAATCCATAAGAGGACTTGATAAGCCAACATACTTTCGCTTCTTTATCCTTTAACAATGAACCTTTTGGGTTGTTCCAAATATATTTCTTCTTCCAAATCTCCGTTTAAGAAGGCCGTTTTCACATCCATTTGATGGATTTCAAGCTTATACACCTCTGTTATAGCAATTAGCATCCTTATAGATGTAATTCTAGTAACAAGTGAATAAGTATCAAAATAGTCAAGACCTTCCTATCACAGATCCTTGTTACAAGCCTAGCCTTATATTTATCAATAAAGACATCCGCTCATTTCCTCTCAAAATCCACTTACATTGCAGTGGTTTATCATCAGAGGAAAATCCACTCATTTTCCTCTTTGAAAATGGGTTCACTATTGATAGCTTTTCTAGAACTAGCTTCGCGAAGTCACAAATCTTTGAATGTCCCACCAGTCCAAAAGACGTTGAAGTCCTTCGCCTTTACTACTGCCTAGGTTCATCCTCCATTGATCACTATAGTATCTCGAGACTCCTTTTTATTATCAATCGACCTATACTATGTTATACGGAAATATATTTCAAAGAACCTGCCGCCCCTTTGATCCAATGATCATATTGACATGTATATCTGGGATCTCTGACTTATGAACAACAAAATGATATGCATTACTATTCCGGTTACTGTCCTATAAAACACAAATAACAATTATGGTCCTTACCTTAACCCTTTTAAAGCCTTACCTTAACCTTTTAGGCTTAGGAGGCATGACTTGTAACCTTACACTTTGAGATAATTCAAGTTAGGCGTTACTTTCCATTTCATGGGAGTTTGTTGTGTCTTTTCGTGAATTACTCTATTTAAAATAAAATTCTCCTTAGCTTGACTTCCCCTACAAGTGCATGTAGTGGCAAGGAACTATTCAACAATGCATTCGTGTTTCCTTTAAAAGACAGTTTTCCTTTCCGCCGCTCCATTAGATTGTGGTGTATAAGGGCTTGATCATTTGGTGAAGCGATGCAGGCTGTTTCATTTCCTCAAGCGAAATTCATATTCACCTCCTCTGTCACTCCTTAATTATGATTTTAATTTTCTTGTTCAACTGAGTTTCAACTTCGGCCTTATAAGTTTTAAAAGCATTCACAACCTCATCTTTGCTACTAAGCAAGTAAACATAACAATACCGTGAGCAGTCATCTATAAAAGTAATAAAATACTTATTACCACCTCTTGACGGTATTGATTTCATATCGCATATATATGTGTGTATTAAATCTAAAGGTTCTGAAACTCTATTATCTACAGAGCGGAAAGGGGGTTTAGAAAATTTAGATTCAACACACACTTGGCATTTCTCACTTGGACAGTAAAAAATCGGCAACAGTCCCATATTCATTAATTTCTTTATTGACTTATAGTTAACGTGTCCTAGTCTAGCATGCCAAATGTTAGAAGACTCGGCTTACGTAAGAAGAAGCAACTTTATTCAAATCATCATGAGATTTACTTGGTCATTACATTTAAGCAGACAAACCATCCCTTTCAGATAACCCTTTTCTCTCATACATCTCATTTTTTTGAGAGTACAAACTTGTCGAGATAAAACCGACTTCAGAGCCATTCTTGCTAAGGAAGTTGTCTTACGATCTTGAG
This sequence comes from Tetrastigma voinierianum, assembly GCA_016808115.1. Lineage (NCBI taxonomy): Eukaryota > Viridiplantae > Streptophyta > Magnoliopsida > Vitales > Vitaceae > Tetrastigma > Tetrastigma voinierianum. The sequence continues at coordinate 14,068 of JAEQBH010005061.1, forward strand.
CATACGCGCATACGAGAACATTAATTAGTGTACAATCTTTCCGGATGTCATCTTCCAAACGTCTTTCCAACACCTTCAACCTTAGAGGTTGATGAATTACCCATATAAAGATTTTCATCACCCCCCACGGTCGTGTAGGATGAAAACATCGATCTGTTTGCACAGATGTGACGAGTTGCTCCAGTATCAATCCACCACTCCTTGGGGTTTCCCGCCATATTACACTCGGATATCATAGCAGTCAGATTGATATCATCAACACCATTGGAGATCTTTTCCACCACATTAGCCTGCGTTTTCTGTCTTTTCTTGGCTCTGCAGTCTTTGGCTCGATGTCCAGACTTGCCACGGTTGAAACGCGCCAGCGAACTTCTTCGGGCCTTGGTTGAATCCTCTCCGGAGACTTGCTAGGCATTTTCCTCTTCTTGTTGGGTTCGATCCTTCTTCAACAACATTGGCCTTTGAAACCACAGATTCTTCCCAACTTTCTTCTCAGACGACTGTTGTCTTATCGATCCTCGACCGAACAATCAAGTCTTAATTGACTCTTTCTCTTGTGTTTGAGATAAATTTTTTGAAATCCTCAGGATGGTTGCGACTTTTCAATGAATGCGACCACTTGGAAATGTCTCACTTAGGTCATTCCTTGACATGAATATCATGCACAACCACTTGAAGCTCTTGAGGCGACTTAAGACGGTCTTTGAATCAACCATCTTGAAGTCTGAGAGATTACCGACAATAAATTTCTTCGGTCGAACATCTTGAGATTCTGTGCTTCTTGTCGGGACTATCCCATAACTCCTTAGTTGTTTTCAGCGGACTATGAGCGTTATGAGTATTTTCCATTGCAGTTGAGGACATGGTTGTGACACGGGAAGTGGTGATTCCAGCCATCCCTGGCTTGATAACTTTCTTTATCTGTCTTTCCAGCGTCAATTTAAGACCATCCTCATTGAGGGAATCTTAAGTTCAAGGTTGTGAGATAGAACAACATCTTTTTGTTGCCATCTCTTGAAATCGGTACCATTGAACCTTTACGGCTTTTCTCCATGATTCGAATAGGGTTAACAGTCGGCCAAGCCATTTCTTTGTATAAAATAGAACATTTTCACGAAAAAAATCGATAAAGCATATATGTGTATCTGAGAAAGCAGTGAGGCTTGAAAAATTGTAACAAATGTTTGTAACGGAAACAAGCAGAAGCGTTCTTTCAAAATGTGAATACGAACCGAAATGAAAAATTGGTAACAGAAACGAAAAATTGTAACAAATATTTGTAACAGAAACGAACAGAAGCGTTCGTTTAAAATTTGAATACGAACATAAACGAAAAAAGGAAATTCGTCTTAAGATTGTTGTCACTGATGTCCGTATACTAGAAACATAAACTAAAATGTCAAGGAAACAAACTTGCAGTACAAACAAACAATCAGAATTGATCCGAGCCCAACAAAATAACGTCGTGCCCTTAAAGCGGTGGCCTCAATGAGTACTAAGGATAGTGGACAATCGTCTCCCAGGATAGAACGGACCTCGTTCCTCCGAAGCGGTACGTAGTCAGAGGACTCCGACGAACTCAACTGTTTGCAGAACAATCGCACAAATGGTAATGACGATGAAGTGAAGTGAAATGATTTTCGTTAAAAAATGAAAGAAAAGGAGTAAATATATATGCGAGAAGTGTCTCCGCGAGCAGGACATGTTGGTTCGAAAAAAATGATCTAAACAGCATTAATACGTTCGAAGAATGGCCCGATGGGGTGGACCGGACCGAAATCGAACCGAACCGAGCCGGCCGGCCGCGGTGGCAACGTGGGGGACCTTGACCTAGCTTAGGCGTCATCCTCTCCTTCCCGCAGTGGGGTGCCCCTTGGGGCTTGAGCCCATTGAGGCTCAGCTATTTAAACCTATCTCCTTCTTGTTTCTGATTAGATGTGGGACACTTTTAATTCAATTATGGGTTTTATTGGATTCAAGTCCCCAACGGAATGCCATGGACAATTTATCTCATGCATCATGGACAATTATATTACATGCATATAATTTCCATCACAACATTCATTTCAATGTCAATATATAAGCACACATATATCAACATTCATCAACAACAATCAACCAAATCAAGTTATTACAAAATCAAGTAACAACCACTTTAGCCTCTAGGTAATTGTGGCATATCTGATGCCTGGCAACCCACACAAGAAGCCCCAAACAGGCTCTTAAACTAGCCATGAAATCGACCAAAACAAGCCTTTAAACAAGCAACAATCCTGGCCAAACAGGCCCTTAGCAATCCGGATTAATCTTTTTAACCCAAATAGTTCCTAAACACTTTTTGGGACATATTACACACAATTCACACAACTTTTGGGTTGTGCTCTCATATCATTAGAAGTACAGTAACGAGCAGCTGCGGGGCTCTCGGCTTGGGCTCGGCTCGTGAGCTAAGCAGTAGAGCTTGAGCCTTAATTTAGGCTTGATAAATTTGAGCCCTAAGCCCAGCGAGCTTTGGACATTGAAATGACTATGGGGTACTAACTATATAGGGGTTTTGGCCTCCTCATGAGGTTGATGCGTAGTGGACCGTGGGGAAAGAGGCTTTAGGTGGGACCCATCAGTCATTTGGAATGAGGCTTCCGCCTCGGTCTCCGTGGTGGGATCCTGGTCTTCACCGGTGTGATCCGACTCGAGGCTCAGGAATTGAAATGCCTAGGTCATGTGTCGGTCTCCGATGTAATGGATCCTCGAGCTCTAGATCCAGTTGACATGGATGGCAAATGCGTGAATCCTCACGAGCGGTGAAGGAGCCCGGCGGCGAAAACCATTTAGTGTACCCATACCGTCGCTAGAGGGGACTGTACCTAGATCTCAGTCTGCTCGGTAGCGAAAAATGGGTACCCACGATAGCAGAAGGTGTAGTCGGCGACGGTATGTTCCAGTGTGGATAGCGTGAAGAAGGTGCCGAGGGGATGTCGGGGAAGGACATGGATGTTGGGTATGACCCACTGGTACGATCGGTCGATCCTGGTGTACAAGGATCCGATTACAAATATGAGGGTATTGGGGCTCCTGTGGAAACTATAGAGGCTGGTGGCCATGAGCTTAGACAAGGTTTGCCGATCTTGAGTAGCATTGAGGGCAAATGCACGGACCCACTGATACGATCAATTCAGCCTGATGAACAAGGATCCAATCTCAAATGCAGGGAGTGTGAGGCCCTTTGAATACGATGCTGGACTTAACCAGCGCATCTAGGCGTGGGTATGGGGTAAAGGCATCAAGGGTGATCATGGGGTGGGGTTTCATAGAGAGCAAGGGGAGGCCGGCATCTGGGATTTGCCCGAGACAGACTGATTGTAACTCGGGTGCCACGTCGACCTCTTGAGTATGAAAATTTGGGCCGCCGGTTCGACATGGTGAAGCGGTGCGGATCTCGGTCAGGCGATTAGTGAAGCTATAGGTCTTGAAATTAATCATGCGCAGTTGGGTAGTCAGGAGGGTGGTGGCCAACTTAACCATGTGCAGTAGTATATTGCCAAATAGTTTCTGTTGTTACTAATGAGTTTGCTTAGCAGATCTTGTTGATATATTATTTCTTTATTTAGATAATTGATTAAAACCAATCACGTTTCTTATTCAATGATTTCGAATTATCTTATTTCTTCGCTCTGCAATTTCTACTTGTTTTAATTCTATTTCATAATTTTTCGATTGCAAGCTGTTTGATGGAATTCTCGTAATCGGAAGGGAAACAAATGTTGAAGGAGGTGGCTTTACTTGACTTTAGCATCAATTGCTAAATCAATTAGATAAGCTAGTCACGAAATTGTTTGTAATTGATGTATTTGTTATCAGATTGATTATAAAAAGTTAAAAAGTATATGGACTGAGCTCGAGGATTGATTACAATACAAACTTGTATAGGCTCAGTTGAGCCAGGCTGAGGTTAAGCTCTGAGCTCGTTCATATCGGAAAACGAGCCTAATGAGCTCAAGCCCGAGCTTTCTTTTAAATCAAGCCAAAGAAGCTTGAGCCTGATTTTAAGCTCGTTCAAAAGCTTGGCTCGGGCTCGAGCTTGCTCATAAATTAACAAGCCTAGCTCGGGTGTTCAAAGCTCATTTCGGCTCATTGACTCGTTACTGACCCACCCATATCGGGCTTTAGAGTACTTCTTTCATGTCGATTAGATAGACCACCATTTCATCTCTTCTCAAGTAACCTTGGCCTAGGATCTCTCCTTCCAAACTAGGTATTAATAGGAAAATTCTATAGTTCCCAAGTCTAATCACATCCGTTGGATCTGCATCTTGCAATCTTAAGAAATTTGTACATTGTGGATTAAGTAAAAGAAAACATAAAAAAATATCAACAAAAAGAAGGGATCAATGGGTAACCAGTTTCATCCTTTTTCACTTCTCCTTTCTCATCTTGATTTGTCAATGTTAGCCAATGTTTTAAAAACCGAACCGGTGACTGAATCTGAAGAGTTACCTGTTCACGATTCACTAGTCGGACAGATGGTCGAATCGTGGTTGAACCGGTGGTGTACTAAATATATTATTTGTATTTTATTTAAATTTTAAAATATATAATTAATAATATTTGAATATTATTTATTACTTTTATATAAATAAAGTATTTTAAAATTTATTTAAAAATATGTATAATGTTTAAAATATGAAAACATATTAAAAATAGAATAAACTTATTTATATAAATATATATTTAATTAGTAGTAATATATAATTTGTTAACATCTAAAATAATCACAATAGCGACAAAGTGGTAAGTGGTTTCCTTCTTCTCCCTCCCATATTTGAATCCAGGCTTGCGGTATTTGATTAAATTTTTTATTTTTGTTACAAGCCTTCCTAACACTAAGCTTTCTAACCTAAGCAAAGCAGCGTCATTAGATGTAAAAGCATCAAAGCGACAACGTTTTAACTAAAAAATAAAATAAAAATTTTGTGAAATTAGGCCTTTCGGTTCATTGAGAATAATAGGTTCATTGGTTTAGATAAGTTTCTCGTCGATTGATCCTAAGCGGTTTTTACATTGAAGCCGGGCCCGGATTCAGAATGCGTGGTGATCTGATCAGATTACTCAAGCTGATGATGTTAGCTTGTTGCCTTATGGTTGTACAGGTTGACTTTTCACGCGCTCAGTAGGTTCATCGATTCACCCGGTTTAACCACCGGTTTGAAAGAAGCAGTTCTCATCGATTCGATCTAAACTGTTTTTGCATTGGGCTGATCGGTTATAATTTGGAAGTCGGCGGTCATTGGTTTTCAAAACATTGATGTTAGCCTTGTTACTTCTATGGTTGTACGGGTTGACTTTCACATAAGTAATCATTAATTCATATATGAAATTTTAGCATTTTTATACAAATCTTTAAAAAGTGAAGTACCAAATAGCCATCCTCGTTTTTAAGTCAACCAAAATCACACACCCAGCCTAGCCCAACCCAATCCACCCCCAAATAAGCCTCAAAATCCCACTCACTAGAATTGAACCCATGTACCTTACGTTGAAGGAATGAATGGATGCACCACTCAATTATATCAATTATTATTAAATATAGTAAACAAAATAAATATACTATCTAGTAAAATAAATAAATAAATAAAAATGATATAATATTTTAAGAATATAAAATTATTTCTATTTCATTTATACATATTATTTCTCCTCCTCCTCCTATTCCCATCCCATCATATATAATTTTGATCCATCTACATAGAAACCCATCCCCACATACCAAAATTCCATCCACTGATGATTAATCATATCAAAAAGAGGTGGACATGTTGGCGATGTATTGTCGTCGACTTGATGGCTAATTGAATTTGCGTTGTCGATGATTGGCTTCTTCGTGGATTTTCACATTGACAATTCAAATGATAAAGTTTGATCCGATTAACTTAGATGTTGCGTCATCCTCTAAAGTTTTTATCACTTTTCTTTCTGTGTTAATTGTATTGAATCAAATTATGTTCGTCAATATGTTACAGATATAGAATCATCATTTTTTATATCAACCGAATCTTTCGCCCTCTCAGTTTTTGTACTTTTCATTATGTGTTAATTGTATTGATAAACTGAATCTATAAATTTATATTCTAAAAACAAAATCATATCAGAAAAAGCAGCTTGAAATCCACAACTTAATATGGAAAAATCATGTAACTAATAACCAAGTTGCTCTAATAAACTTCAATAACGATTATTAGAAGTAACTAATTATCTAAAGTGTAACTAATTATCTAGGTAAGAATGCAAGTTCACTACACCACCATCTCTTTTGCAATCACCTAAATTTTCTGCTTCTATACCAATAGACTATTAGTCAGTTCTTTACCTTCCATCTTTTACCTTCTTACTTCCAGACTATATATATTTATGTATGACTCATAACATTTTCATTTTATTTATTTATATGAAATAAATAACTAAATTCATATATATTTATTTTGAGAATTAAATAAAATTAAAATATAATTTTTAACTCATTTATATTAATATGTTATATATTTATGTATGACTAAAAACATTTTTATTTTATTTACATGAAAAATAAATAAATATATGAATTAGTTGCTCAACAAAGATAGGGCGTTGTTTTTACTTAATACTGAATAGAGCTTTTATTTGGTTGAATGTTGAATAGGGCTTAACATTATTAAGTGTTAAATTGTTTTTTTTTTTAATATTGTATTTCTATTATGAATTAACTTGTTTGTTTTTTATATTCTTAAAATCAACATCTTAAATATATTAAGCAAAAAATTTGAAGTCCGATACTTTAATTTGTGTAAAGGATGATATAAACTTTACTATTATGATAAAATGAAAATTTTATATAGTATGTATAACATATCAACATATTTACAAAAAGAATAAAATAAATAAAATTATTATAAATAAATAATTTATTATTATCAAATTTTTACCAAAAATAAAAATAATTTTTATTTATTTTATATAACTGAAATAGAATATAAAAAATTAATAATTTAAAAAATCATAGATTGATGAAACCAAAATTAAATATTACATGTTTTTGAAATATTTTGCATGGATTTTAAAAAAATTTAAAAATATTACGTGGAGATTCCTAAAATATAATTATTTATTTATTAGAAAATTTTAGAAAGAAACTTAGAAATAAGTGATGCAAAAAAATTAAAATAAAAACTGGTATAAATTATTAAACAAACTACTTTCATAAAAGCCAATAAAATGACCATGGTTGGATGCTGCATCATTCGTTGATGTTTTTAGCAAATTGAATTTTGTGTTTCAACGGAATGTATGACTAGTTTGATAAATTTTGTGTTTCGTTGGAGTTTTCCAAATTAGATTGCTGCCAAAGTTGACCATTAATAAATTTTACAAATTTATAATGATACGAAAATTTTATAATATTTCATATTATTTATAATTTATGAATAAATTTATAATATTATTTCATAAACAAAAAATAATAAGAAATTATAAAAATTAAACCATCAATAATATTATTTCATAAAAAATATAAAAATTATCTATGATTATTTTAATAAAAGCGGATAAGAAAATGCTACAATTTGTAGCTTTATAGCTTTTTGCCATCAAGAGTTGTTTATCCATAATAGTTATCAATAGCGGATTATGAGTCTTTACCCAGCAGCCTATAAGAGATGATTGGTGGAATCAACTTAATCAGCTCAACCAAATAAGACCTAATTAGGAGCTCAAATTTGACGCTCATAATTTACTACAGAGAAATGCATATCTATACTCTAATTTCTCTTGAAGCTTCAAATATAATAGACAACTAAAATCAACTACTATGCTGTGAAAAAATTAAGTAACTTCAAATGGAATACAACAAAAATGCAAATTTACAATGCTGCAAATGGAAACTGGTTCCATATTAATTAATGTTTTGAGTTTTCCTTTCTTAATTAAGACTGCATTGTTTTTGTTTTGTGAGAGGGAGGGAGGGAGGCTATGACGCGAGGAGCTAGATTTGAAATTAATAGATGATGACATTTAGTTTCATCAGATGGAATGCTCTCAACTCAGATTGTTCTGATGTCCACCTATGTCTGCTTACAAAATGTTCACCTATGTCTTAAGTTTCCAAAGGCTCATAAATCAGGTCATTTGGACTTTTAAATTAGGAGGTATGGACTAAACATTCCAAACTGCTCCTGGACAGTTTCCAAGAATAGAATATGGAATTGTGTCCTATATTTGAAAATTTTCTGGGAACAATAGGGACGTAATTTGACAATACTCTTAAGACTAATGAAAGATAGTAATATAATAATAAAATAATAAGAGAATATCATTTTACTAAAATTTAGGTCTCATCGTTTCTATTTTAAAAATAATTGGAGTGTAGTTTTGCCTCGAAATATCTATAAATTGCGATAGAGTAAAATAAAGCATAATTAGGATGCTATTAAAAACTCATAGTAGACATCTGTGCAGCCTCTGGAACCTCAGGGACACTTTAACTAATTTAGAGTTGGTGATGAATTTTCTTCATTTCTAGCGGACAGATTTTGGATTTAAAATATGTTAAAGTTCTAATATTTTTAGTGGCACACGACTCCTGTGATTAGAACTTTTAATTCTTCTTTAGCAAAGAAAAAAATGGTTTTCAAGATTTTAGTTGTCCTTTGTGTCTCCTAGCTTATTGTTTTGTGATAACTAGGTTATTTATGCATATTACTACCAACTAGTGCACTAAACTACGAGATTGATAGTCTCTCCTTGTTAGGACAATATATCTCAGGATTAATGATAAAATTGATCATGATGTACACTATTATTTCTATTGGTTGGTTGTTAATTTCTCGGCTATTTATATAGGCACCTTGTATACCCCCAAACATGCAAGCAAGCAACATTAACAAACGATTCTATGATTTCATCGATTTGTATGCATTCGAGTGATGTGCAAAAACAAATAGCCATGTAAAGTTTTGCTGATGCATGCATGTATAAGCACAAAATACATCAAATTAAGGTCTAGACCACGCTAGACAATATTTTTCAACATTATACATACTTCATTAATAGAGGATTAGAGAAATTTGTTATTTATGATATATGATGAAATTAATTAGGTAAAATGCAGATAGCAAGAAAAACAAGGAAATTTGAAGTGGACATTGTCATTGAATTTGACTATTTGAGATGCATGTTGATAGTTGAGATGAAAGAGGCAGGGATCATCATTCGTCAATGGGGGAAGACTGAGTAGTAAGTCCAGACGAAAGTAAGGAAAAGTGCAAAAAAAAACACCAACCCAAGCTATGATTGTCCAGGGGCTGCCAAAGTATGTGTCTAGGCATTGTGTCATCTACATTTTCTCTCTGCTGTTATAGTGAGTCTGAAGGTGCTTTCAAATTTTCACTCTCACGTCTTTGTAAGCATGGAAGTTTGATTCCAAGTTTGCCGATAGTGTTGAAAAATATTGTCACTTCTTTGTGAGTGCCGAGATTGTTTTGGAGTATCCCGATGGACTGCAACTCCCTAATGTCGTCAGCATGATCGATGAGAGAATCGAGGAAGCGAAGGTAAGAGATGATCAAACCACATCTGAAGCAACTATAAGCTATCAAGTTTAAGAACATAGCCTTGGTGGAGCTGTCGATGATGATGGGAGGAATTCTCAAGCAGGCGGTTATGCCGTTTGATGCGGATTCCGGCGTCCATTAGCTCCTTCATGTCTCTAATCGACACCCCACCCACCTTTCTCCCTGATATTTCAGTGTCCGACGAAGACGGACCTTCCAGTTTTTCATTTCCCGTTTGGCTGCCGGAAGAACTCGAACGTTCTTCGAGAAAATTTCTTTGGTTATGATCGAGGAGATGATGACAAGGCTTTGAGTCGTTGTTATCAGCACTTCCCGGGAAGAACAGGCTGCCGGGGTAGCAATAATTCTTACCGGCTCCTTGCTCTTCATCCCCATGAATTCCTGAAAGATTGACTTGTCGTTGATGCCGAAGAATTCCCCGAACTGGCGATCCACGCAAATCATTAGCGATTCGAGGCCCATCATCTTCATCAGTTCAAGGAGTAATTGATACGAGAGTTGGTTCTCCAGCAGCAAAGCGTCCCGGTGAAGAACGCTTATATCTATTCATTTGGCATTACAAGGCCTAGAGTGGGTTAGTGCATTATTTAAATAAGCATTAACAGGAATGAAAGAAAGAAGGAAAGAAAGAGAAAAAGAAAAAGAAAATTCCAGTCATGATATTAATTAATAGCATAGTAATTAAACCATTAATATTGGGAAAGTAGAAAGTATATAGCAAAGATGACGCCACACATTCAGTCTTTACTTATGTTAAACACGGGGAAGGGAGGGTAGAAAATAGCTAGCTAGTTCACTTGTAGGTAGCTGTCTTTTGCAGAAGCACTGAGTAGATTAGAGAGCAATAAAACAAGGAAAAATCTGGAGTGGCTATCACCAATTATCGGAGATGATGCATGATAGTTGATGAAAGGGCCAAGTATTAATTCATGAACGAGAACCAGGGAAAACTGCTAAGTCTTGACGACAGTAAGGAAAAGGGCAAAAGCAGCACCAACCCAAGCTATGATAGTCCAAGGGCTACTGAAATAGGTGTCCAGGCATTGCCCCATCCACAATTTCAGTATGTCGTCATAGTTATGTGTCATCCATGTTTTCAGTCTGCTGTTATAGTGGCTCTGCAAGTGCTTTCTAATCCCCACTCTCACGTCTTTGTAAGCATGGTAGGTAGATTCCAAGTTGGTGGACACGGTGTTGAAGAACTGAGCCACTTCTTCATGAGTGATCCCATTTGAACGGAATGAAATGTCCCTCAGAAAATGTGTAGGGTTATGTTTGATCGCAGTTCCAAATATCAGCTCCTTCATGTTTTAACTAACGAAAAGGACCTTTCAATTTATGAGGGAACTCGAACTTCCACGTCTGAACTCCAACGTTCTTCGCCGAGGAAGTTTCTTCGGAAAAGATCGAGGAGGTGATGACAAGGCTTTGACTTTGACTCGTTATGATCAGTACTACTGCTACTATCAATTGAGAGAGGAGGCGGAGCCACCATCACCGGAGGTGTGGAGGGAGGAGGCGCGGACAGTAGCTCAAGGTTGCCAGGCCGGGGCTTGTGAGTGGCTCCCGCTTGTAAATTCACCACCTGATCCCACATCCACAATCCCACCAACACATAAAAAACCTAGTAAAATAAACAATAATTTACTTAATTAATTCCTCCATACTTATTTTAATTCCTTTCCTAAACTCTAAACCCAACTAACCCTTCTTTCCACACACAGTGCAATAATATTTCAAGCACAAGTTGGGAAGAAGATGAAAAACCCGACCATCTCCTCAATAACAGCAAAATTTTCGAGAAAAGCAGAGAAAAAAAATTGTACAATGTGGGACACCATAGTAGGAGACGCCGACCGCATTATAAGTAAATGAATAAAACAACCTCTAGATTTTAGTAACATGTATAACTTTATGCTTTGTTTTCCACCACATGTCCACCCCCTATACCAATTCTCATTGCTTCTGTATAGATACTTAGAACTGTAATTGAACTATGTCAACCATGAATGGATGATAGCAAAACGGTCTGTCTGATTTCTGAATATCTAAGGTAGGAAGAAATCGGCCGTTTGTATACCTGTTGCTGGAGGAGGCGAATATGTGGGCGGCGCAGCCATAGGCGGGGTCTCGTAGGCCAGGCCTCGTAACCGTAGTAACCCAGCAGCGTGAGCACGTTTGCCGGACGGGAATATGGCCGAGCAGCTTGGAAACGTTGCTGGCTCCGAACACCTTGTGGACCGCCGCAAAGTGGGCTGCGCCTTGCTCCGGATCAAAATAAGGTGCAAATATGCACCCCACCACACACTTCCTCCTTAGAAACTTGCACGCCCCACAGGGCCCCGCCTGCAGGCAGGACGAGAGCGACGGCTTGCTGCCTCCTCCTCCTGCACTGCCACTACCACCACCTGCTTGTTCCTCCTCTCTTAATTTCGGGTTGATTGGGAGGAATAGGCAGGTGCAATAATTCTTCATTTTTCACCAGATGGCTCCTTGCTCTTCCATTCCCATAAATTTCCTGAAAGATTGACCGTCGTTGATGCAGAAGAATTGCCAGAACCATGGTTAGTGTCACAGTTTTCATAATGCAGTTAGTAGGGCCCAACTTTAGGGCTTAGAGTGCTAACTCACTACCGTACCTTCCTAATAGGTAACATGACCTCCGAATTTGAACTCGATTTTTTTCAGACCCGCTTTTTTTATAAGTAGTCACATTTAGAGTTTTTTTTTTTATTATTTTGTTTTCCCTTTTAAAATAAAACAAAAATAAATGGCGACTCCAAACCGTTTTCTGAAAATGGTTTTTCAAAAAAAGAGTAAAAACTCGTCTTTTAAGTGAGAAACGCATAACAACTGAAAATACAGGGTCCACGATATCCTTTTTCTTAAAAGTAGATAATTTCTTCATAAAAAGTTAAAGGATTCTATGAGGTAATAAACAAATTTGAACAATGGACCAATTCAAGTTATTAAGGAACCACAAAGAGACATGAAGGTGATGGGTCCAAGGTTAAATCCCAATGTGAGAGCAGGTTCTTGTGTCGAGTGTTAGTTTATATTTGTTAAAATATGAGAGGGTTATTTTGTATCTTTGCCCGAAAACAAGAAACATTTGGAGGCTATTACCAATTATCGGGGCGGTGCATGTATCTTTTCTCCTTTGAGTGCTGAACAGATTTGCCCTCCTTTCGATATTTAGTCAAAAATAAATAAAAATTTCTTCAAATACAAAGGTTGAAATATTTCTAAATCTAAAATACTTTTTTAACCTATATCAAAAAATTGTTTCATATAATTAAGAATCTGTAAACTGATAATTTAGATTGGTTATCTTCAAGACATTTTCATAATTTTGAAATTTTTTTTAGAAGAGACACTTTTACTTTTTGAATCTTCATTCTACATGGAAAGCTTATATGAAAAAAAAAAAACTACACGTTAAGATTATTTTAAACCAATATTTTTCTTAGATTTGTTTTTAATTTTTGTATTATTTTCTATGAATCCTAGTAAAACCTTTTAAATTGAAGTCGAGCTCCAAGGTTAGAAAACTTGAATATGGGCTATGGGCTGCCAATTTAAAAACTTAGTTAATGAGGGGACTTTTGGTATGTTTGGTTTTTGTTTTTAAAATTTCTTTTCATTAATTCTTAAAACAAGGATAATAGGAAAACATATTTGGGTTCACTTCTTTATGTTCTTAAAAACACAAAAAAAAATAAAAATAAAATAAATGCAAAATTAAGAGAACAAAAATTTCATAGAAAATAGAAATGGTAGTGTAAGTTTTCAAAAACAATAACAGTATTTAAAAAAGATGGGCCAAATAACCCCCAAATTGAGGCTGTATTTTTAATATGCCGTACATATAAGAAAACCCACATATTTCCTGTATTAGCTACCAATAATTTAAGGGAAACTATGTTTATATCTCCTAAGGGAACATGAATTAATGTTATAAATGAAATTTAATATTTTGTTAAATTGGTAAGGGTATTTGCAAATGTTTTAACAAACACGGCTTTATATATATATATACATATAATACTAATAAGGTTTTCAAATTATTCATACCTCCTGTATAGTATTTAGTAAATGTTTGAAACCTATTAGGTTTGGCTTAAGCGGTAATAGAGTGAGATAAGTTTAAAATATGTAATGTAAAGTGAATAGAAGTAAAAAAAAAAAAAAAAAAATCTTTTTAAAGATGTTGTACTCCAATAGAAAAATTCACAAATTTTCTCAAGTATCAAACAAAACCTAAGCGAGATGTTGTACTCCAATAGAAAAATTCATAAATATTCTCAAATAACAAAACTAGAAACTAAATCCGTCTTAATAGTTCATGTGGTAGAGTGTTTATAGACAAGACATAGAAAGAGGAGGGGTCTCGGGTGAGGACAGTTTACTATAATGTAACTAAATTGTTTAGTTGCTGAAAAAAAAAACCCCTATAAATTCCATGACATTATAACGTTTGTTCCATTATATGTGCAAAACTTACCAAAAAAGAAAAGGAAATTTAATTAATAGAAGAAGAAACATAAAGAAATAAATTCTGAGTGATAATCTTACTTTAGACGAGGTGGTTTGGAGAAATCCAAAGTACTGATCCTGGAAATTCTAAATAAAGCTTTTGAGGGGTCCTATTATTATCTAGACTGAGGGAAGACTATGTAGTAAGTCTGGACGAAAGTAAGGAATAGTGCAACAAAAGCACCAACCCAAGTTATGATTGTCCAGGGGCTGTCGAAGTATGTGTCTAGGCATTGTGTCATCCACATTTTCGCTCTGCTGTTATAGTGGCTCTGAAGGTGCTTTCGAATTTTCACTCTCACGTCTTTGTAAGCATGGAAGTTAGATTCCAAGTTTGTTGATACCGTGTTGAAAAATATTGCCACTTCTTCATGAGTGCCGAGATTGTTTTGGAGTATCGATGGACTGCAACTCCTTATTCGTCAGCATGATCGATGGGAGAATCAAGGCGAAGGTAAGAGATGAAGTCATGGGGGACATTTGAGCTCATCTCATAAGCTATCAAGTTCAAGAACATAGCCTTGGTGGAGCTGTCGATGGTGATGGGAGGAATTTTCAAGCAGGCGGTGATGCCGTTTGATCGAAATGAAATGTCCCTCATGTGACGAGTTCGACTGCGTTTGATCACCCAGTTCGCGTCATCAGCTCCTTCCGTTTCTGAATGATGCCATCACCTCCTTCCCATCTCTAACCGACCGCATTACTTCCAGTTTTTCATTCCTGTTTGGCTGCCCGGAAAATTCAGGCGTTCTCGCCCGAGAAGAAAATTTCTTCGGAAAAAGATCGAGAGATGACAGGGCTTTGACTCTGACTGACACCCGCACTTTCCAGGTCGATTTTCTGGCTTGCCGGGAACAGTCGCCGTGGCAGGAATTGCTCTCATTCCATGATTCTGAAGATTGACTCGTCATTGATGCCATGAGAATTCAGGAACATGGCCGTCCATAAATCATTGGTCCATTCGAACCGCATCATCTTCATCAGTTTCAAGGAGTAATTAATCACGGGAGTTGGTTCTCCAGCAGCAAGGCGTCGGTAAGGGCAACATATCTTGGAATCCTGATGCTGGAAACTCCCATATTTAGAGCCTAAGCAAACATTTAAAATGTAAGAGTAGAGCACAGCCGTCCACCACCATCATCACAGTGAACTCGTCATCGTCGTATTTCTTCGTGGACATTTCATCATAATAGTCCTTCAGCTCGGTGATGATACTGCTGATTTTGTCGTAGAAGGCATCCACAATCTCTTTACAGTAATTTTGGATGTAGTCTTTAGCCAATTTAAGCTTAAGCTCTTCTCCCTCGGCGAGGCGGGATTCGCCATGATAGTAAGGACCCAAGGAAATGAGTTTTGGGGCGTAGCAGTCTTCAGCACCCTTCACCATTTCTCGCAACCTCTTTGGAACTTTGGGACACTTTAGCTTTGGGCTTGATGAAGATGGAGACGAAGATGGAGATGTTTCAAGTTTGGATTTTAAGATTGCCAAGCCTTTTCTACCAACACAGCTGCCATCCCCTGGTTTCCCCTGATGCTTCTCCATTAAAATCGCCACTTCCTTCACAGCCATCGTTATTCGATAAATATTAGAATGTGAAGGAGAAAGTGAGATTGAGCTACTGGCTAAAGGTATATCCCACATTCCGTTGTGATGGGAATTGGTTTGTGGAGCGTTGAAAATTATTATATGTCTTAATTGAAATTGGGAGTCATATAGTGACAACTTACAGGGTAAGATGAATTAAAATCCAATGAATGGCGTTGAGTGGGAGAGATATCAACGCCATTCATTGGATTTTAATTCATCTTACCCTGTAAGTTGTCGCTATATGACTCCCAATTTCCATTAAGACATATAATAATTTTCAACTACTCCAATAAAACTAAATTCCCGTAAGTTGAGATCACAAAATATTGGAGTCAAAGCTTTGTTGGCTGTCACATCTAAGCCTTGTGGAAACTTGCATATTGACATCATCATTTTGTGAAGAAAATTGCAGGCCGCCAGTGTTAAAGTTATTAGTTGCTCCATAATGTTCCGCTCGCGTTATCAAGACCAAAAGTAGCCATGTGGTTCCACACAGAATTTCTATCTCCTCTTGTAGGTTGGCAACTTTGCAAGTTTAAGATTAAAAAGGAGTATAAAGGTTTGTCTTTTGGAAGTGGTATGTAAATGTCTATTTAAGGGAAGTGAGACACATTGTTGGAGAGCAAGATATGGCGACACAACCATAGACGGGATCCCGCATGCGGCGGCGAGGGCCTCGTAGGAGATGGTGATGGCGGCCGCCTCGGTTATGCGGGAAGGTGTAGCAATAGCTTAGAGACATTCGGCACCAAACACCTTAATGGGTGCACCACGATCATAACGAGAAGTGAGGGCAAAAACCACGATCCATTAGTGCACCTTCTCCTCAAGAGCACCTTTCATAGAAGCACCAACCCTGTCATTATCTTGAAAGCTTTGTGCGATATACGCAGATAAATTACGGTCTTCATGAGCGAATGAGAGGTCGAGTTACTCTTTATAAGCCCCCATCCTGATATGGCTCAAGTTTTAGAGAGATTATTATTTAAGCTCCTAATTGATGGTGAGAAAGACGTGGAGCTAAAGAATTTCATGGAACAAGTTTAGAACAATCCTAAAATTTGAGTTTTGGATAGAAGCTAGAGGGTGTTATATGAAGTGAGATGTCCTCGAGCATGGGTTTCATGTGCGGTCTCACTTTGAAGTGGGGCCTATATTGGTTGAAGCTTGTCCTATAGGCGTCCTCACGGCCTTCCAAACCGGATGCCTTAGGGCCCTGGCACGTCGGGGAATTTCGGAGGCGAAGTATGTTGCGATATCTATAAAGAGGTCAGTGGAAGCAATTCTTAAATTTGAAACAAAGAAATGTCGATGGCTGAATATGAGAAAAGAGTTTAGCCACTTGATAAATATGCACGGAGTAGTCCTTCTTGAAGCATTCGTTATGTAAACAATTTGAGGATGGTTTAAATGAATCCATAAAAGGGTATCTAGGGCTGTTACTCTCTGACGGGTGAATTTCTATCGAGCTAGTACGACAAACTATGAAGGTGGAAAGTGCGAAATGAGTAATCGGAAGAAATCATAAGAGAAAGTTTACAAGGGAGGCTCTTCCTTGGGTAAAGAATTAGAGAGTCTCAAGTTGAATTGGTGGCATAGCTCTAAGGCTAGGGAAGAAGACAAGGGCACATGGCGCACTAGTTCATTTAGAGCCTTGACCGAACAAGGTGAAATCCCGGAATGCCCTCATTGCCATAAATGGCATTCGGGTATTTGCTGATGGTTGACTTGAGGATGCTTCAGATGTGGAAGCATAGACCATCTCTTGGCGAATTGTCCAAGAGAATCTGGAGAATTTAGGAATCCAAGGTAGTGGTCGGGGAAGATCAAATGCTGATGATCGAGGTGGAGGTCGAGGTTTTGAGACGACAAGAGGGCGAGTACTATATCGAGAGCCAATTATATCGCCTTATTTCTACAACTGACACAAGCCTATGCTGAAGGCCATTGAGAGATGGGATGCTCCGAAGTTATCGTGGGATTTTCTCTATGGTTTGGAGATACATGTTTTAATAGATCACGGTTCTACTCATTCCTATATTTGCATCAAGCATTTGTTTGATAAAATGGCATCGGTAGAGCAATTGGAATGACATGCATGTGACCAGTCCCCTAGGCATAGTGTTAATGTTAACCAAGTATATAAGAATTGCTCAATAATGATTCATGATAGAAAGTTCTCTGTAGACCAGATTGCTTTGCCTTTTCATGAGTTTGATTTGGTTTTGGGGATGGATTGGTTATCCAAACATCGGGCTATAGTTGATTGTGATAAGAAAACAGTAGTGCTTAAATGTTCTAACTTGTTAGAGGTAACTGTACATGGTATCCGATTTAGATCAGTGTCAAATGTAATTTCAGCTATGCAAGCCCTGCTTTTTCTTAGAAAAGGTTGTGAAACCTTTTTGGCTTTGGTGATTAACTCTAAGAGGGGACAGGTGAATCTAGAAGATATTCCGGTGATAAAGGAATTCCCTGATGTGTTTCCCGAGGAATTACTGGGCTTACCACCCGAAAGAAAAGTATACCTAGTTATTGAAGTTTTACCTAGAGTAGTTCCTATTTCTAGGGCACCTTACCGTATGGCTCCAACTGAACTAAAAGAGTTAAAGACTCAATTACAGGAGCTATTGGACAAAGTTCATCGACCTAGTCTGTTTCACCTAAGTGCGCTGTTTTGTTTGTCAAAAAGAAAGATGGCACTCTCGGATGTACATTGATTATCGACAAATAAATAAGGTAACAGTGAAAAATAAATATTTGTTCACTTGATAAGCGAGAAGATGCTTTTACGATCAGGTTGCAGGTAGTGTCTTTTCAAATATAGATCTGCGATCGAGATATTATCAACTTTAGGTAAAGGATGTTGATGTTCAAAACAACCTTTAGAACCTTGGCATATGGTCATTATGAGTTTTTAGTAATGCCATTTGGGTTGACTAATGCACCGGCCACATTCATGGACTTGATGAATAGGGTATTCCACCCTTATTTAGACCAATTTGTAGTGGTATTCATTGATGACATCCTGGTGTATTCTAGGGATGCACAAGAACATGAACAACATTTGAAAATAGTGTTCCATATTCTGAGAGAAAAATGGTTGTTTGCAAAGTTAAGTGTGATTTTGAGAAGCGAGAGTGTCATTCCTAGGCCATGTGTATGCAATAGAGGGTATTAGAGTTGACCACTGTTAAGTTGGGGCGATTTTAAAGTTGGAAACCCACCTCGAAATGTAACAGAGGTGAGAAGTTTCTAGTGTTTAGCTAGGTATTACCGATGGTTTGTAAAATGATTCTCCGTCATAGCCTCTACACTTGGCCAATTACTCTGAAAGAATTGAGAATTTGAATAGGTGACAAATGTCAGGTCTAGTTTTGATCAATTAAAGAAAATCTTTTGGTTGAGGACTTATAAGGTAGCACTCGATGCACTCGGGTAAAGAATATGCCATGTATAGTGATGCATCAGAAATGGTTTTGGGATGTGTATTGATGCAAGATGGAAAGTGGTCAATATGCCTCAAGGCATGATTGAAACCGTATAGGTAGAATTATCCCACACATGATTTGGAATTGGCAGCGGCAGTGTTCGCTTTGAAAATATGGCGACACTACTTATATGGTGAAAAATGTAGAATATTTACAGATCATAAAAGTCTTAAGTATCTGTTAACTCAGAAGGAACTGAACTTGAGGCAGCATCAGTGGCTAGAGTTGTTCAAAGGTTATGATTGCATAGGTTGATTACCACGTGAAAGGCTAATGTGTTAGGGCCTTGAAGTAGAAAAACTGTTTTGTCAGCGAAACACTATGCATATGGAATTTGTATATGATGGGGAGCTTGTTCGCTCAATTCAGAGCTATGCTTGAGTTGAGGCATATGATGATTGATGCTCAGAAAAATGATGTCAAGTTACAACAAAGGGTACAATTAGTCAGAAATGGAGACAAGACTAACTATTCTATAGAAGAAGATTGTAACACTCCAAATTATACCTTGATAGTTTTATAGCTTTTATGTTTTGGGTATAATAAAAGTAATGTATATTTTTCGAATAAAAATAATACTAAAAATAAAATAAAGCAAAACCAGATTAATACAAAAGTCAAGGAGTAAATTAATGTTCCTGGTCGGGACTAAGGGTCATAATTTAATAGTTCATATGCCAAGAAATTGAGAATGTATGCATTAGGGTACAAATCAATGAAGATGAGGCCAAAGTGTAAATAAAAGGAAAAGTTAAAATAAAATAAAAAAGGAATAAGACCAAAAGAAATATCTTATTTTGGTCTTTGGAGGAGAAACAAAAACGGATGAGAAGAAGAGAGAAGAGAAGAAGAAGAGAAGAAGAAGAGAAGCGAAGGAGAAGAAAGCGAAAGAAGATTATGGAAGTCTAGGTTTTGTATGGAAAAATTATGGATTTAGTATGGAATATTTAGAATTTGTGTATGGAACTTTGGATGGGTGTCTATGTTTTGTATGGGAAAATCAAACCATAAACCCATTTTTGATGAATTGGGTCTAAGAACCCTACTTGGTATATTGGTGGTGTTTTGGATTTGGGTTGGTTGATTGTAATCCTCAAGTGAGGAATATTTGTATTAAGGAAATATTGGGGTTTTAGGGGAGATGCTGTCAAAATTTCTCCAACTTCGGATGGTCATAATTTCTTTGTCCAAACTCCGTTTATGATGTTCTTGGACTCTATGGAAAGCCCTTTGAGTCTAAAATCCATCAATATATAGCTTAATAATATTGGAACTCATATTAGGTCCATAAATCACGAACATGATGGGCACTAGTTACCGCTCGGGTCACTGTATGGGAAGCCTCCAACTGGACGATCATAATTTCTTCATCGAACTCGTTTTGGATGTTCTTGAACTCTATAGAGCTTGCTGAGTCCTAAACTTCATCCATATATAGTTGGATAATATTGGAACTCATTTTAGGTCTGAAATCATAGAAAAGCAGTAGGCCTACTTGAGATGCAGCTCAGGGTCACTATTCATAAAGGAAGCCTCCAACGATTATCATAATTCTTTGTCAAACTCCGTTTTGGATGTTCTTTGACTCTATGGAAAGCCCTTTGGAATAAAATTCATCCATATATAGATTTTGACATTAAGGATTTATATTTGGTCCATAAATCATGAAAAATAGTAGGCCTGCGGGTTACGCAGGTCCTTTTGTTTATGGGAAGCCTCGACTTGGACGATCATATTTCTTGCGTCCGAACTCAGTTACCACCCAGATGTTCTTTGACTCTATGAAATCCATTTGAGTCCTAAAATCCATTAATATAAACGATATGTGTGAAACTCATATTAGGTCAAACACAGAAAATCGGTAGGCCTGGCAGGTATTTGCTCATAGCAGTGTTCATGAAAAGCCTCCTACTTAGAGACGGTCATAATTTTCGCCGTCCGAACTCCGTTTTTATGTTCTTGGAGCTCTATTGAAAGCCCTTTGAGTCTAGAATCCATTAATATATAGGTTGATGATATTGGAACACATATTAGGTCCAAAAAGCACGAAAAACAGTAGGCCCTGCTGGTGTTGCTCATAGCCACTATTCATGGGAAGCCTCAAACTTCAGATGGTTATAATTTCTTCGTCCAAACTCCGTTTTGGAAGTTCTTGGACTCTATGGAAAGCCCTTTGAGTCTAGAATCCATCCATATATAGTTTGATGAAATTGGAATGATAGTAAATACATAGTTATCCATGCATATAATGAGATATGAAAAAATGCAAAGATACAAATAAATAATTGTAAAATCGCATATGATCATCGGATGACAATAATTATTCGGGAATATGAGATATGTACTGAACATAAAATACACATGGATTTTCTGCTTAGAACCTGGTAGAGGGATAAATAGGCATGCCTATTAGGGAAAAATAGTGCAGCTATCTTGATCGAGTTGGCCAGTTTAGGTCATATTATAGCGTCTTTGGCCCCTTATAGATAGTCATTGTCTCGTACAATGATAACAGTGCCTTTGGGCCCTTATAGACCACTGTTTCGTACAATGAGTACAGCGCCTTCGGGCCCTTATAGTTTCCTTTATCCACTTCTAAGGTTTATGCATGCATGTAACATAAAACAAATGACTTGAATATGACATATGAAATGATTTGATATGATAAGAGAAGCACAGCACCGCTATGCGATGACAAGTATATTGTGACAAGAACATGAAGCAAAGTGTAAAATGATAAGAAATGAAACATTGTATGATAAGTAAATATGAAATATGTATAAACTGTTTTAAATTGTATGATGATATATTAGATGTGTATGCATGTGTATAGAAGTGTGATGACCATATTATAGGTCATCCATATTAATTCCACTCGCTATAAACTTAGTACGGGTGTTTCATCCAAGTGTGGGTGAGGGAGAAGCCGAACGTGAGTCGGACCTCCATCAACAACCAAGGCCAACACACTACTAGGTGCCCACTAAAGACCTTTGGTCTATTTTTGTATATGTTTTGTTTTTGTAAACAATGTAAATATTGTAAATGTTGAACACTTCCATATATGGAGCTTGTATATATTTTGTAATCCATTGCTACAGAATATAGTACAAGTTAAATGTTTAACGAGTATATGAATGAACAAGCAAAGGTTATAAGTTTATAAAAAAAATGACACTTGACGACAGGTGTGCGAGTTGGGGGCATCACAAAGATGGAGGTTTATATTACGAGGCAAATTATGTGCTTGAATTTCCGAATTATTGAAAAGAAGTTGATGTATGAGGACCTGTGCAGCAACTCTTTAATTCGAATTATTAATTTCGAGGGCCAATTATTTTGGGGGGGGGAAGAGAGAGAGTTATAACACCCCAAATTATACCCTAATAGTTTTATGATATGTTTAGGGTATAATAAAAGCTAAATTAAGTATTTTGATTTAAATGCTAAATGTGAAAAATGACATATCAGATTTTAAAAGAAGTCTAAAGGATAGTGGTAAAATTTCAAATTAAGGACTCAAATTACATAGAAGATTGTGTGTTAAGATAAAATTTTTGATAAAGTTAGATTCTTAATTGATGGGAGTTGGATGCGAATTTTGATAGCTCAAATGTTAAGATAGAAAAATATCTAACTCTCCCCTTTGTTTTTGTTTTTTGTTTTGTTTTTGTTGGTTGTGTTGTTGTTTTTGTTGTGACTTCTAATGAGGAACAATTTGTGTGAAAAAGGTAAGTAGGGTTTTATGGGGAGATTTTGTCAAATTTTCCCCAGACCCTATGTTCTTGTTTTAGCCATAACTTGGCTCACCGACCTCTAAACTGAATGATTCTAGTTTTTAAGGAAATTTAAGACCTATGGCTACATTTTCCTAGAAGAGACTTAGATCGAATTCATGTCCTAAGATCCCTAAAATTGGGTTTTGAAGTCGAAGGTATTTGAGCAGTCCCTGAGGCTGGAGTAATTCGGTTGTTTGAATCATAACTTGAGTTTGTTGATTCAAATAGTGTGATTCAAATTTTGTCAAGACTAGACATATGGGAGAATAACTTTAATGAAGTATGGCCAAATTTAGTCCCCATTGTTACGAAATTCATGAGAGTAAAGAGGAACGGTCTGTCACAAACTTGTCTTGAAACAGTCCAGAAGTTAGGACTATATCTTGAGTTATATTGATCCAAATGAGATGAATCAAAATTCCACTTAAACTAGACATTTGGGATAGTAACTTTTATGAAGAAAATATGGTCAAATTATGTCTATAGTTCCCAAAAGTTTTCCAAATATAAGACACAATTCCGCATTACGTTTCTGAAAGCTGTCTAGGAAGTCCGAAAATGTTTAGTCATACTTCTAATTTAAAGGTCCAAATGACCTGATTTATGAGCCTTAAACTTAAGACATAGGTGACCATTTTGTAAGAAGATCACTTTATCTAAAACCCTTGTTTCTGATTGAAATTGTGATTGGAAATTATCACATTTTATTCTGGTGCCTTGATTTTACGGTCTTGATTAACAAATCTTAACAGGGGTGATAGGCATAAAATTTGGCTAAGAGTATAACATGAATGTTAATAAGGATACTTAAAATAGTATACGAAATACATAAAATTATGTGCTTGCTTAAGATCGGATAGTGAATGAATTTCCATGTCTAATTAGTGCTTTGACACTCCGGTCTAGTGCTACGACACTTTTGTTTCATGTGACAGGCACGTCTGTTTAGTGCTATGGCACTCCTGCATAGTGCTACGACACTCCTGCATAGTGCTACAACACTTCTATTTCGTGTTGCAGGCACGTCGATCGGTCGCCGACATACGTTCGGTGCTATCACAGGTACAACCGAATGCCATTGTCATGCATCCCTCATTCATTATTCTTGGTCTATCTGGGTAAACATTTATATGATAAGTATCTAAATGAAACCTTTTATATGTACAAGTCAACTCGATGCTAAGGCATAATTGATTCGGGATTAAGTGGTGTACCTATGGGTACCTTATGTTACAAGATTAATGTTATGTACTCGTGAGATATGAATATTATGATATCACGAATTATTTTACATTTACTGTAATTGAGGACCACTACAAAAGTGATCATATATATTTATTTGTTTTCCTACTAGCTATAGCTTATCATGAGTGTTTAAAGTGTAGGTACTAAAAGAGTTCATCGAGAGACATCCACATTAAGCTAGAGCCAACCACTGACATTGGAGTCCACCTTATATAGGTTTTTATTTTTATTTTGAAATGTAAATGCGATAATTTGTAATAGTGGAACTTGTATAAGTACAGTTTGTACTTTTGAAATACACTCTAGTCGTTTTTAAACATAATTAGGGTATTTTGTAGGTATAATTTGAATTTTTCGTAATTTAAATTCAAAAAGTGAAAACTGAGAAACCTGGAAATAAGCAAGGGTAAATTTGTAATTTGTCAAAATAGGATATAAAAGTCATAAGATAAGAAGATGAGATGCTATTTTAGAAATGGCATAAGTTATTGGTCTGAATAGAAGGGAGTTTGAGGACGAAGTATAATAAAGAGAATTAAGACTAGAGGTGGGACAAGACCAATTAGGGTCTCTCATTTTGGGGATTGTGGGGAGAGCAAAAAAATGTAGAGAGAGGGAGAAGAAGAAGAAGAAGAAAAGAAAGGAAGCCAAGAAAGGTATGGATTACTATGGGTTTGTATGGATTTTTGGACTTTTGTATGGATATTAGTTTGTTCCATTTCTAGGGTTTAGTTAGGAATTCATCATAACCCTAGATTTGTTGAAAGTTGGGTTGGTAAAACCCTAGTTTGTATAATATGAGTATGGAATCCTCCCTTTGAGTATGGATTCTTAGTTTATGATGTATCTACCTATTTGGGTGTTAGGAAGTTAACCTAACTTAAAAGTATTTGAGTTTGGGTTTGGGAAACCTAATTAATCTTTATGTTTGGTTTGGTTGGGGTTACATTTGGGAGATGTTTTTCTGGAGAGTATACCAGTTTTCTTTTGGTTTTTGGTTGGATTTATGGAAAAATGGGCGAAATCAGCAAATCTGGGCAATTTTGGGATCCTCTGGCGCGCGTGAGGATCCGCATAGCAACCGGTGGGGAGGCTTGGACAGGCCTCGAGTGCGCTCCAGCGTAGCAAAGACCTCCTTTGATGAAGGCATAAATGCAGTACCCGGTGCTACGCGTGGTGTAACTGCTTGTTCACAGACATGCGTTTTTGTCATGTTTTGCTATTCCGTTATTCCGAGGACTTGTCTATTGGACTAATGAGGACCCTATAAGTGTATGAAAGGGTCCCTTCATGTTTGTAAGGTAAAGGAAAAATTAGACGGTATCTCACCGCCTTAGGCGGATTTGATGTTGGCAAACTTAATGCCCCTAACATCGTAAGTTCCTAAGCTTTATATAATTTGTATAACTTCCTAAGACTGGATATTGAATGACACGGCACCTTTGTTACGTGGGCAGACACGTATAGTACTTCGGTACTCTCTGATTAGTGCAACAACACTATCTGACCGTGCTTCGGCACATTTAGTAGTTCGATACTGTCTAATTAGTGCGACGATACTCTCTGATCGTGCTTGGGCACATTTAGTATTCCGATACTCGATTAGTGCGGCGACAATCTTTGTCAATGCTTGACACTCACCTTTGTGCTATGGCATCTGATGCTTGTACCTTACCTTGGGTGTTATTGTCGCGTGTCCTCTCATTTCTTATTATTGGTCATTAGGCAAACGGTTATATGATAAAATTACGAATAATAATAAGTAAAGTAATGTACCTCGTTACGCTCTGAGATATTTTCTGGGTACCTTTGTACAAATATAAGTTATGTAGTACCTACAGGTACCTCTGTACAAGTATTATAAACTCTACCATGTGGTACCTACGGGTACCCAGCCATTACAAGTATAAGCTCTATAACTCCCTACGGAAGTCCCGAGACAAGTATAAGTCACATATAAGTATAAGAATTATGTGTATAAGTTTGTTATGAGATTCATGAAAATTATGATATACACTACGTATATCTATTACGTTATATGCTTCTCTTTGTAAATGAGTATTAGTGCATGTGTATACGTATAAGTCATATGTTTCCCACTAAGCATTAAACAGCATGAGTTTTTAATAGTGTAGGTCTGACGGCGTTCGCGATCTTACACGCATCTTTGCTTGGGCGAGCTAGTAGGGTCCATCAAGTGGGTTTGCGCTTGATTATGTAAATGTAAATGTACAGTTTTTGTATATGTATATATAAATGGGACTGAGTTGTATGTAATGACATTGTAAACACCACTACGGTGGTAGTTTTATTTGTATCTTTGTATATGATATTTTGATTAAGTTATAAGACTTGGAGTCCTGATAATAGAAAAAGTAAGTAAAGAGTCTCAGTTTAGTTTTGCACCCCTTCATTCGCCTAGGCGGGGGTTGGGGGTGTGACACAAGTAGATGGACTTAGGCATATATGTATAGGACACTTTAAACACCACTACGATGGTAGTCTTGTAAGTTGATGTCATTATGACTTTATGATTGAAATGGGTCCACTAATGTCGAAAAATCAGGTTAAGAAATCTCTGTTCTGTGTGGTGTCCCCTCACTTGACGCGATTAGGGGAAGGGGCGTCACAACAGGTCTATCCCTAATCATTCAACGTCTAGCTACATCGATGAGTAACTCATAAGTCAGCAGGAACTTTTTTTCATTAGTGTTAGTGGTGGTGGTGATGGTAATATAATTCAATTAACATTTTATTGGAGACTAATTATTATATGTGCCAAAGTGAAAAAGAGAAAGACTTATGAAGACATAAAATTAATGTAATATTAATTCCAATTACATAGATAAGTATGATTGAATCACATTAGAAATAAATAGAGAAGGATATAAAGATATTTGACATATATATCTACAAAATATAAATGAGGTATTAGGAAATCATTGAATGGTGCCCTATTGCCATTTATTTGGATAAGATGGTCCTCTGATGATAAGGCTCGGAAGCCCATCTGCCTTGCAATTTGATGGAAAGATTGGTTGTAACGATCAATAAAAGATAGCTTGATTTTGATCGGTACCCCTTTGAAAAATTGGGGATAATGGACAAATTAAAATGTTAATCAATCAGTCAACGTCTTTGAAAATTTTATAAAAAGACAAAAATAAATTACAAGATTGAACAAGAAGAAAAACATTGAATTAAAGTTTTTTAATGAGATATGTTGTTGTAGTAGTAGTCGTCTACAGAAGAATTTTGAGAACATTTTTTTTTTTTTGGTTAAAAAGGAATTAACATTTCTAATCGGGGTAGGCGTTGTATCTCAAACTCAAATTGGCTGGGAACGAGGTGATACTTTCAGAGAAAGATCTGAAGAATCTTGCTAAGGCTGAACAACTTGAAGGTGGCGGCGGCAGCAGCAGTGGGTGGTGGTGGTGGTGGTGGTCTTTTGCCCCAAGTCGTGTCTTTTGGTCCTTACCACCATGTAGAAGCTCCACCTCGGAGGAGAAGCCCTCAAGTTTAAAGTGTAGCGATTACTTCCGAGAATATGAGCTGTTGGAGGGACGAAATTTACTAGAATTCATAATGACATTGAGGCGCTAAGGAATGTTATAATCGGAAGTCTGACAGAAATACAGATGAAGAATTGAGCATGATATTTGCTGTTAGACTGATTGTGCTTTACTCTAAGTGCATCTTATGTGTTTGCTTAGGTGGTTATTTCGACAATGAGAATACGATTATCAAATATCAGGATTCTAAGCCGTATACAGAAGGATGCGTTGCTGTTGAATATCATAATAGATATCATGTCCCCTATCAAATTCCCCTATAATTTACTCCACAATCATGATGAATATCATGTCACTGATTCTTGTACAGTCATTTTCAGGAATTCTTCGGCATGACCGATGAGTCTTTCTTCAAAAAAATTAATCTTTGGTACAGAAGAGTCGTTCTTGAAAATTTAAAATTATTGTTATTTGCCTATTCTTGTTCCTCCAACCAAAGTCGAACCTGAAATTTGAAGAAGAATCAAACCACAATAAATCCATCTTCTCGATCTCTACCGGATAAGTTTCTTGGGCCATGAACATTCTTACCCAACGCTCTCGATGGAGTCGGAGTCGACAGCAGTCAAGGAGCGGGATCTACTGGGATCAGTTAAAGATGTGAAGGAACTAATGGCATCATTTAGAAATGTGAAGGAACTGATGGCCACTGGAATCCGGATCAAGCCTAGTCTGTGTTGGCAAGGACATTTCTTTCACTTCAAATGGCATAACCCCATGCCTCAGACTTCTTCCCATTATCATTGACAACTCAACCAAAACATTGTTCTTGAACTTGACAGCTTTCGAGATGAGCTCAGAAGTCCCACATGACTTCATCTCTTACCTTTGCTTCTTGGATTCTCTAATTGGTCATGCTGATGACGTTAAGGAGCTGGAGTCCGCTGGGGTACTACAAAACAATCTGGGCACTCATGAACAAGTGATTGAATTTTTTTCCTTGGTGTCCTTCAACTTGGAGTCAAATTTCAATGCTTACAAAGATGTGAGAGTCAAAATTCGGAAGCACTTGAAAAGTCACTATAACAGCAGACTGAAATTGTGGATGAGACAATACCTGGACTATCGCAGCTTGGAGTTGGTGTTACTTTGGCCCTTTTCTTTACTGCTGTTCAGACTTACTTTGCAGTCTTCCATCCTTAAACTGATGCATGCACTCCAATTTCCTTGTTTTCTATGTTGTGTATTCAGCATTCATTTCTTTTCCATTCCTAGCTTAATATTTTCTACCTTCCTTTCTGTTTTTAGTTTACCTCGTTATTTGTGCTTTCACTATAGCGTACCCATGCCAAGGGATGTTATGTCATGTTTGATTTAAGTAAACAAATATTAAAATAGGAGGATTTTTTTTCTTTCCAGTTCTTAGGTTCCAGTTAATGCTTAATTATTATTTACTGCAATTTAAACTCATGATTTGGAAAGATGTGGCAGACTTTGAAAAGTTGTTCCACTCTTTGGTCTTGGATCTCCTACTGCCATGGTGGTTCTCCAGGCCACCTTACCTCTTTTTTCTTCTATTTATTTCATTTATTCTTATCAATATGATTTTGTTATTTTTGTTGACAAAGATGGGACAAAGATTCTTCCTTAACCTTCTAATGTTTTAATTGCAAAACCATTTTACATTATTCAAACTTAGGATAAATGATTATAAATTCACAACTCATTACTAAGAAATAAAAATGCTTTAATTTTATTCTAAAATATTAATATATTTGTTTATAACTTGAAGTAAACACCTTTAAGTTTTTTTTATAAAGAGATGACTCAGTAAATCCTTTGCTGAATAGCGCTTCCGTAAAGAAATAAAGACAAGAATGCCTTCACAATGAAGAGAAGAAAAGAAATGGATTCTATTTATATAGTAGTCATGAACATAGGAATCGCTTGTGACCCAAGAAAATCATACCATCGCTTAATTTCTAATAAACAAATGAACAAGGGAAAAAAGTTAGTTTCTCTGTCTACTCGATAATGTTAAATAATATTATCAAAATTTTAAATTATCATTTTGAGTTAGTTAAAGTATATCATTAATTAAATATATTATATAATATAGTAGAAATTATTGAAACAATTCCATCATATATCACAAATAACAAATTTCTCTTAACCTCTATTAACAAAGTACAGAGTACGTATAATTAAAAATGTTTTAAATAGATTTAAATAAAAATTAATTTACATTGTCTCTTGTTTCTATATTTTCAAAAATATTTTAACCAGCTCCTTCAAAAGGAAGGAATAAGGGAAAAAACAGGCATAATATATATATATATATATATATATATATATATATATATATATATATATAGTGAAAGAAAGGATACTTTTGCCTTTAAGCAAGCTTAGAAAGGAAGAAGGAATAAGAATATAAAAAGAGCGCAAATATACGTACCATGTAGGGAAGAAAATCTTGCCCTGCCTGCCTCTAGAGTGATGTTCATGGTTTCAAAGGAAGAAAGAATCAGAAGAATAGATTAATATTGAAAAAAAAATTGAACAGTTATTTGAGAGGAAAAATGATATCTGTGTATATAAAACCGTTTAATTTCAATCACTGAAGGTGGATAAATTTGCTCAAAGCAATCTTGAAGACTGTTAGGACATATCCTTCATATTTACAATGGCTCGGGACGAGTGAGGCTTTCGAAGGATCTGTGGAATCTTACTTAGGGCTAAAGAGCTGCGGTGGAGGCGGAGGCGGAGGTGGAGGAGGCGGTGGTGGTGGCGGCAGCGGCATTGAGGAAACTAAAACCTTGGACGATGTAAAATCCAAAATTAGTGAACTAGAGAAGGAAGGTTCCACAGAGGTTGCGATCAGACGTGAAGGATGCAGAAGACTGCTTTGAGGCCAAAGTGATTTCTTTGGGTCCTTACCACCATGGCAAACCCCACTTCAAGGAGGGAGAATCTCTCAAGCTCAAATTGGCGGCAACCTACATCCAATTGGCCGCTGGCCGTAAAGAACAGGCGTTAGAGCAGTCGATCTTGGATGACATTTACATGCAATTAGCAGCAAAGTTGAGGAGCTGAAGGCATGTTATGATGCGGAGTCCATGGAAGTTTGGTATGGATGACGACGATGAAGAATTCATAATTGATGATGATGTTGGACGTCTCGGCACCTCTCTTACATTCTATGCGTTTTAATGAGTTTTCCCCATTGATAAGTTCAACATCAGGTTTCAGTTTGGGATGTGAAAGAGGCAGGTGATGAACAATAATATTACATGGGCCTCAACCTCCGACTCAATCCATCATAACTAACACAGTATTTTAGTTTTGCATGCACTTGCCATTTATTCACCCAAATATCCTTCACTTGTACCGTTGCCCAGGTGGCCCTTTGTTTTTTCATTATTTCCACTTATTTACCAAACTATTAAATATGTTGTGGTGGACTTGA
The DNA here is from genome assembly GCA_016808115.1 of Tetrastigma voinierianum. Classification (NCBI taxonomy): domain Eukaryota; kingdom Viridiplantae; phylum Streptophyta; class Magnoliopsida; order Vitales; family Vitaceae; genus Tetrastigma; species Tetrastigma voinierianum. The sequence continues at coordinate 45,287 of JAEQBH010005061.1, forward strand.
ATTCTTATGTTTTATTTTTATTAAACAAATTTAAAATATATGACCACCCAATTGTCGTTTTTAATTGCACATTGGCAAGCTATAACTTCGTTTTTTTTTTTTTTTTTAAACGGTTTTCTTTTGAAACGGTGTTCTTCATAGTTGTTGATGATGCTTTTCATGGAGGCTGGGCTGGAGCGTGTGGGGGTCGTTGGGCTGGACCCGGATTGTTTGTGGGCGGGGATGCAGGCGTCTGGATCGTCTGGACTGAAGTATGACTGCTGCCATACCGATCTGCAAACCTTGGTCGTAGCACTCCTCTGCAAAAACAAAGAAGAAGGGGGGTCGGCGAGGGCTTTCATCGCTGGGGTGGCCCCAATAACTGTTTTACTGAAAATGCTACGACAGGTTTGCGAATCGATATGGCGGCGATCGCCTCTCATTGATCTCGAAACATCTATCCGCCTGTCAGTCAGCAAATTCTACGCTCAGCCATTCCGATTAAAAGCATCATCGGTATTTTTAATGAGATAAATTTATTAATTCGGAGTAAGTAATATAATTTATAGAAACACATAATCAAGAGTGTGACATAATATCCACATTAATAACAAAAATAATTAGTCCTAAGTTTGCATATTTGATAATCTAAGTTTGCATATTAATTATAAAGTAATCCTAATCATGTTATAATTTTAGTGTATATTCATTTATATTAATTATGAACCATTTATGAGATAATTTAATATTCAAGGACTATTGGCTCATAATAAGCTCATTGGTCCAAAACCAAATAGTTTCCTTATACTCTATATATAAGTAAATAAAGTCTTTTAATAGGGTTTTGTATAGCACGCTTAGAGGAAAAAGAAAAGGTCATCTCATTCCGAAGACAAATGACAGAACATGTATATTTTCTATAGACAAATGACAAATGATATACTTTTTTGTACCATTAAAGTTTTTATTTGGTAATGTGTTTTGAAAGAATTGGTTTTCCTTGATTCTATTGATTCACCCGTAGGTCATATATATAATATTACAAACTAAAAGTCTGGCTACAGTTATGCGTATAAGCTATAAATATGGCTATAATATGGCAATTATACCATTGACCAAATCAAGCTATAAATATGGCTATAATATGGCAATTATACCATTGACCAAATCAGAATATACATATTCTAAAAATAGAAGATTAGATGTTTCTAGTATAAATCATATGCCCCCCTCCAAGTTGGAGCATAAGGTCTAAATGCCCGAAGCTTGCCCAGTAAATCTGAAACTGCGCTTGCCAAGAGCAGTGAATGTCGGCAAGCTGATCTTCAGTAGACACATGAGACGCAGAAATAATACCGTCACGGATGGCATCACGCACATAATGACAATCAACTTCAATATGCTTGGTACGCTCATGGAAGACAGGATTTTGAGCAATGTAGATTGCCGACTGACTATCACAGTATAAGCGCATGGCTGGCGAATGTGTGACACCCAAACTCACAAGCAAAGCTTTGAGCCATTTCAACTACGAGTAGGCGTGGAGCGATACTCGGCGAAGGCTAGGGACACGTATGTTGTTTCTTGGTCTTCGAATCGGAGAAGATCCAAAACACTATCCAACCCCGATGAAATTGTCTAGTCAAAGGACCACGTGGCCCAATCCCGAGATAGCACCAACTGTCGGAGATAACTCACAATCAGAGCAAAGAAGAATGCCTTGACCGGACACCCTTTTTAAGTAGCGAGCCGTCTGAGCGCGCATCAAATGATCTGACGAGGGTGTTATAAGCTGAGCCAAGATATGAACTGTATAAACAAAGTCAGGACGGGTGGAGGTTAAGTAAATGAGACGACCCACAAGTCGTCTATACCTTTCAGGATCGGCGAGCAAAGGGCGCTGGCGAGAGCCAATGTGGTGATCTGCTCCATGGGAAGAAAGCCCAGCGGGCCAGACCCCGATATCGCGAGTTTGATAATATCAAGAGTGTATTTTCGTTGACACAGAAGATGCCCTCTGAGATTACGAGCAACCTCAATACGAAAATACTTGAGCACCCAAATCTTTCATATGGAAACACTCGTGCAAATAGGCCTTGAAATGGTCTTGTGGAGCTTATCATTACCAGAAATAATGAGATCATCAACATACACAAGAACATTAAGTTGTACCGATCCCTGATGTAGAGTAAACAGAGAATAATCTGAATAAGACTGAAGGAAACCATAAGTCTTCAAAGAAGCAGCTAACTTAGCATACCAGCACCGCGGAGCCTGTCGTAGACCATACAAAGACTTCTTGAGACGACACACTAAACCGGTACGAGCGTTGAAGCGGGAGGAAGTTTCATGCCAAACTTCTTCATCGAATCACCCGTGAAGAAGCGCGTATGAACATCCATCGATCTGAAGCGGATTCTTGACCATTCTGAATGCTAAGAAGGCCGCGAGCAGTGACCATTTTATGGCTAGACAAAGTTTCATTATAATCAACCCCCCTCAACTTGATGATTGCCAAAATAACCAGGGCCAGGCCTTAAGGCGCTCTACTTGCCCATTCGCATGATATTTGATTTTGTATACCCATTTAGAACCCGAAACCTTTTATGAGGAAATTAAAGCGCATGTCAGTGCCGTGGCTTCTAAGCGGCAATTTCTTTACGCTAGCCTCGTGCCAACCTTCATCTTTCATAACTTCTTTAAAAGAAGCGAGGTTCAATGCCTTAGTGATTCTTTGCAAGAAAAACACGATTGTCGTGGAAAACTTACAATTTATAATGTGCTATAGGATAAGAATTGCACGAGGAGGCTAGTAGAGACGACCGAACACTTTCGGATGGACTCGAAGATTATCTGATGTGGGTAACAAAGTCACGAAGAAGAAGGGAGGGACGCTTATTCCACAACCCGCGCCCTAAGTCATCGGTGGAGGCAGGAGGAGACAGAAGTGCAGGGGGCACAGGAGGCGATGTGGGATTCAGCACAATCTCAGTCCCAATTGCAGGGGCTGCATGATCATCCACCAAAGCAGACTCCAAGTCTTCCAAAAAATCAACATCAATCCTCGCATTAGAATCAGGTGGCGACGAGGAATAAGCTGGCACTTGAGAAGTAAAGCTTGATCGTAAAAATTCATTTTCATGAAACTTTATCTCTGGAAACAAAAAGATGTCACTGTCTGAAAGGTCATATAATTTCCACCCTTGCACCCATGTGGATAACCAATAAAGACACACTTCCTACTTAGGAGCAAATTTATTACCTTTGGCCTTTTGATTGTGGGCTAGCTAAACAACCAAAAACCTTAAGTTCATCGTACTCAGTGCTGGCGAAAATTTCAAAGGGAGTTGTATTATGGAGCAAACCAGAAGGAGTTCTGTTAATGAGATACATTGCACCAAGCACACATTCTCCCCAAACAGTAATAGGAAGATTGCCTTGAAACATCAAAGCACGACCCACATTAAGAATATGTTGATGTTTTCGTTCCACACGACCATTTTGTTGAGGAGTCCTAACACAATAGGTTTGAAAAATAATGCCATGTGTATCAAAATAATCCAACATACATTTAAACTCCGTACCATTATCACTGCAGCACTATTTTGACATGTGTTTCAAGCGGCGGGCAATCATAGCAAAAAAATGAACAAAAACTTGATAAAGCTTGTGTTTTTTAGACATAATAAGTAAACCCATACAGCTCTTGAAAAATCATCCACCAAAGTCAAAAAATAATGTGCTCCAGCGAAGAGGTATCTTATTTGGGCCCCATAAATCACAATGAATAAGTTCAAAGGTCGACCGGCTTTACTATCAGCGAAAACTATCACGTTTTGCTTTGCTTAGGGGACAAACTTACGCTGCTTTATTCCAGCTGCTTTCTAGAAGTACTGGAAGAAATAGCCGGGAACTAACGGCGACTCACATCGGCCGGATGCCCAGACGGCGATGCCCGCAAACTCAAAATCTGAAATCTCTAGAACCGTTACCGCACACATTGTAGGAATTCGCCGAAAATAATAAAGTCCATCCTTACGTTCACCGGCTCTAGTCAGACTCCCCGAGCGTAGGTCCTGTATAGCACATAATGAATCAGTGAATTGTAAAAAACATTTAGAATCATCAATTAATTGTGACACTGAGATTAAGTTGCAATCTGGCGTAGTACAAATAAAACATGTTCAAGTATCAACCCATCAGTCAACAAAGCGCGACCGTATAGTAGCAATGGCATGTGCACGTTCGGTAACCGCTGAACATTAAATATGATGAGTGTCGATCAAACATGATTCGATTACGATGGCAACATGGTGAAGCACCCCGATTATCGATAATCGAAAAAGGAAGAAACGCGCATCATCTGATCATCTTTGGCGATTATTTATCATATTCAATAAAATTTGAACTGCTCCGGTTTTAAATTGGTGAAATGCGGAGGACCCATGAGAGAGGCCAGGTCGGTCCCCACCAGCCCACGACATTGGTAGCCCGCGGCGTGAGATGACTTTGGGCCGACCACGGAAGCGGTCGGAGGCGTAGGAGTGGTTGTGCATTGGGCCGTGCACTGCCTTGGACTCCACGGTTCCGATCTTCCCACCAATCCGGATATCCATGCGTTTTGAAACAAGTATTGTCATCATGACCCGATCGCTTACAAACAGAACAATACAATTTTGATTTATCGGGACGGGTAACACGAGCCTTAGGTCGTGCGGAGTTTAATAAACAAGCATGGATTTCCTTGTCAGCTCTATCTCGAGCAATACCGAGACTTTTCTTCGAAGACATGCTTGATATACGATCGAGATCGAATTAAAGGAAAGTGGACAACAAATTAGAGCGTACGGTGCATATAACTCGTCGTTAATGCCAATGAGAAATTGATGGAGTTTCTCACCACTCCCTTTTCCGTAGCAAGTGGTAGCAACATCACAAGTACAATTACCCGCGGGCTGCATGGAGAGGCTTGAGAACTGATCCAATTCATCATACAATCCCATCAAACGGGTATAATAATCATCATTAGACATATTCGGTTGCTACGGTGTGTCTCCGGCCCTCGAATGTTGAAGCGAGGACCATTAGCCATAAAGCGACTTCTCAAGATAATCCCAAAGTCGTTTGGCTTCATCATGAAAAGGAATGGAGGCCGCCAATTTTGGATCAGAGTCAGTGTGATCCATGAGACAAACATGGTGTGATTAATCCCCGGTCGAGTTGTTTGCTTCTTCTCAGTTGGTTTGGTGAATGTCCCGTGACAAACCTGAGCTTTCGGCGAGCTTTCAAAGACAACTTAATTGCACGTGCCCATGAAATATAATTGTCATTAGAAAGGATCACGTGGGTGATCATATTCCCGGGTTGATCTCCAGACCCAAGATAATAAGGAGAATGGGGATCTATTTTCCCATCGTCGTATATGAAGAATCGGAGAGAGAGGGCGTGTGGTTGAAGAAATCGTAGAAAGAAAATAAATGGGTAAAAGCGCTAGAGCATAGAATCGATACCATGAAAGAATTGGGTTTTCCTTGATTCTATTGATTCACGTAGGTCATATATATAATATTACAAACTAAAAGAATGCGATTTACGGTTATGCGTACAAGCTATAAATATGGGCGCATAATATGTGATTATACCATTGACCAAATCAAGCTATAAATATGGCTATAATATGGCAATTATACCATTGACCAAATCAGAATATACATATTCTAAAAATAGAAGATTAGATATTCTAGTATAATCTTAATATGTTTATTGGCTATTATTGATTGTTGATTAATTGTATTTAGACTCAATAAATACTTTGATTTTACGAAATAATTTTGCTCACATATCATATGCCCTCTTTTCCTCGACCAGGCGGGCATGAGTCTCAAATCTCTGGTGGTGATACAAACTCAGATTTTCTTGTTTTATATTTTGCTTTATCTATTTTGTGTACGCTTCTTAATTCTTACCAACCCAAAATTCATGATCATTCATGTAAGCGCAAGCACTACCTACCCTATGTAAATTCCTCATTTCTTTTCGTTTTTTAGTGATCTTATTTCAAATAGGTAAAAAGAATGAATGCGTAGTGAGGTTATTTAGTGTAAACATCGGATGATTATATATCTCAATAGCCAAGTAAGCTAACCGATCCTTATTAGATTCAATCAAGTTCAATGCATTGGACTTCCCCCATTATTACAACACTCACCATACCCAGAAAGGCAAAAGCTCATTTCATTTACCCCATCATGAAAAAAACAACTAAACTACCAAAGCGCATGTAGAGGAAAATTAAAAAAAAAAAAAACCAAATCCAGAAGCGGCATGAAGTTGTTCAAAGGCGATACTCGTATATAGTTTTCACCTTATTACTCTGTGTGCACGGTAAGCAAGCTTTAATCTCGAGCCTGCCATTATCATTGTAATTGATTCAAGTCAACAACATTTAGATTCTCAAGCTCTTCTTTTAAGGTGGTTACATCCATACTTGACAAAGATTTGCTCCACGGATCTCTGCTCAATTTCTCTTGTTTCTACCTTTGGACCTTTGCTATCTCTGCTCTTAACTCCTGATTTTCGTGTAGACCCGGTTACATTTATAGCTCTTTTCGATTCCTTACCAATCTCCTCGTTCACCTTCGCAATGTTTTCAGCCAAATGCGGAGGTGGAAACGTTCCTATTCTTCACCTGAGATATGATCTCAAGTGGGCGACTTGGAACCTCTATCGGCTCATTTTTGCCTTTCTACTTCCTCCGCTAACTCCTGCGTCAAATGGAACTTCCATCATGTAATTTATAAATTATAAAATTTATAAGAATCCTAAAATTACATAAATAGGAGAGAATGATAAAGAAGGGGAAATTTGTTATTTTAACAAGAGCAGATAAAGAAATGAAACAATTTGTAACTTTATAACTTTTTACCATCCTGACTATTTATCCGTATGCTTTATCGATGCTGATTATAATTATTTATCAAAAACTGACCTCAACCTATAAAAGATAATTGGTGGAATCAACGATCAAAAACTGGAATCATTTCAGTGACAATGCCTAAATTAGGAGTTCAAATTTGACTCATAATTTGCAAGGAGAAATGCATATCTTAGCCCTCTAATTTCTCTTGAAGCTTCAAATATAATAGCCAGCTAAAAACAACTAATATATATGAAAAAATTAAGTAACGTCAAATGGAATACAACAAAAATGCAAATTTACAATTCTACAAATGGAAACTGGTTCCACCTTAATTAATATTTTGAGTTTTCCTTTCTTAATAGAGACTGCATTGTTTTTGTTTAGTTTCATCAGATGGAATGCTCTCAACTCAGATTGTTCTGATGTCCTTGAATTGCAGCAATATTACTGCCCTTGTAAATTATAATTCTTATTTAGCTCATACATGTTGTTCGAAGTTGCTAAATGTTTTGAAACAAGTCCGTTTTTGTTTACCCATTTAGCTCATTTTTGGTCTCCCACTGAATGTTTTGTTTTATTTCCTTTACATTTATTTATGATTTCCTACAAAATATCATATAAGTATCCAGCAAAGCATGAAAAGAACCAAACTTCAAAAAGAAGAATATAATTGTGTTTCTACTAACAGAAACAAACATACATTGTGTCTTCCCTGTTGAAAGTATACTAATGAATAATGCTTAATTTCCCCGTATTACTATAAATATTGATCAAATCCTAAACACAATAAATAAATAAGGCTACATCCAACATTATCAATTTCATAATATTTTGATATTAACATGCCAAAACCTACTTTCCCCCCATCACCATTAAGCTCCTCCCACTAGATCAAACCATAGGAGAGGACTATCAAGTTTTAGCATTTTTCTAGTTGTCAAGTGTAAATGCACCCTCGGCGAGCCTTTTCAACAAAAATGGGCAATCTACAAGTTATAACCAAATACTTGACATCATAAAATATCTTTGCAATTTCCATATCGATCATAAACTCAATAGATGCTATGAGGCAACAAAAAGTCTATTTCATCCTAATGCGTCAATTATCGACATTGAAAAAGGAGGAGATCAAATCCCATAGAGCCATTTAAAAAACAAAAGAACTTTCCCATGTTCAGTATTAGTAAAGAAAGTTGCAAATAGCATCCTTTGTGGTAGATGATCATCAATCACTAAAATTATTCTCATCTCCACCATCGTCGGTTAAACCCTTGAGGAAGAAACTCTAGATAAGCTTTTGAGCAAACGACTTTTACCATCACGCTGCATAAAATATTTGAATTTAATAAATGTTAGTTTAGAAATAAAATACTAACAAAAAGAACATTTGTAAAAAATCCAACCAAAATCCCAACATAAATCTCCAACAAACACTACAACAAATTTGGTCTATAGCCACATTACTAAGACGACGTTTTTAAACATCATAAGCGACAAACCAACATTTTAGCAACGATTCCATAAAATGTTGTAATCTAAACTTTAGTGATAATTGCGATAATTTAACAAATTATGCAATAGAGCAAATAATGCTTGACATCTTCTCACGACATTTAACAAACATTGTTATGTTTGTGACATATAACCAACAATTAAATAAATTGTAGCTATAAATTTATTTGTGCCAACGTTTTTAGCAATACATATTTATATGTCGATAATTTGTTACGACATTTCAATGATGTTTTATAAAGCGTTACTCTAGATTTATATTTTACGATGTGTATGATGACTTTTGTCAAAAAATGTTACAATAGAAAAAATGTTAGTGACATTACTTGCGACAATTTAACAAACATTGCTATGTTTTGACATATAACCCACAATTAAATAAAATGTAGCTACAAATATATTGAAGCTAACGCTTTTTAAATGATATTTGTATATATGTCGATAATTCATTATGACGAAATGCCATTTTATAAATCAGAGCTATAGACCTAGACTTTGCGACGTGATATGTAGTGACTCTTTTCACAGAATGGTTGCAACAAAGATAATGTTAGTGACATTACTTGTGGTGAATTTTAATGTAACATTGCTAAAAATATATCATAAATGTATTAGTTCAAATGTGAATTATTTATTTTACTTTTAAACAGAATGGTCTCTGAATGCAAAAAAGTAATATTTAGTTAACTTTATGTTAATTTTTTAAAAAATATATCCAATTTAATTAAATACCTTATTAAATTATTTAGTCATATTGTCAAATAATTTATATGATTAAAGTTGTCCTTTGATGAGAGAGGAAGAGAGATAGGCGTAACAGAAAGGTAGAGTTCAATTATGTATTGATCTACGGTGACTCTCAAGTACACCAAAAACATGCTTTCTAGAGGTCACAAATTAATAATTTTAATTATTTAAATTAATTTAAAGTGAAAGTTATCAAAAAGTTATCTCATGAGTAAAAATATTGAAATGAATTATTAAAATTAAAATTTTATTAAAAATATAATAAAACACTTTTACAAAAAACACTTTTAACAAAAAATGTTTTTAAAAAATTTTAATACCTACCTTAATTAAGTTTATAAAATATTTTTATATGTATTTGTTATATTTTATCAAATTTTTAAGTGCTGAAATATTTTCATGAATTTTGATTTTTGAACCATTTATATTTTATGGATATTTTTAAAAATATCCATTAAGATATTTATGATATATTTTTTATATTTCCTTTATTTATCAAATCAAAATATAATTTTCCATATTTTCACTATTATTTATACGTTTAGAACAATATAATGACTTGAGTTTAAAAAAAAAAATAAAATTTATATAACTTTATTTATGATGAGATGTTCATGTTCAATAAATAAAGCTTTACTTGTTTTTAATAAGTTTCTTTGAAAGTTTAACTCACTTTTACAATATAGTAAACTGCTCTCTATTAAGACTCGAACCCTCATCTCCTGTTCTGCTTTAAAAAGTTTCAAATCCACCTGAGCTGTACATCTAGATTTAATTGTTTTTTAATAGTTCTAAAAATAGATTTTAATCTAATTAAAAAATAAAATAAAAGTTAACTTCTTTAGTTTTACTTTTAAAATAAATATAAAAGAAAAATATTTAATTAAATAATTTATTAAAAATTCAAAATAAAAATTAATATTCGCCTTAGAAATTTGTTAATTTGTAATAACAAAATTAAATAGTTTTTTCTTTAAAAGAATATTTAATTTTTTTTTATTTTAAACTGAATTTTTAATTTAAAATTAAATAAATAAATATCACTTAGTTTTAAAATCGGTTATCTTATTTTTCTCGTTAAAATTTATTTTTAATTATCTGTTTTATGGTTTATGAGAGAGAGAACATGAGGTTATAAGGAGAGATGGAAGGAGGAAGCCTTCGGCCCGTGAAATGAGAGAGCGAGAGCAGGATGTGCATAACCAGTAAAGATAGGATTCAATTATGTATTGATCCATCAAGACTCCTCACACACCAAAACATGTTTAGAGGTCACAAATTAATAATTTAATTATTTAATAAATTAAAGGAAATATCAAAAAGATCCATGAGTAAAAATTATTGGAAATGAAATATTAAAAATAATTAAAATTCATTTAAAATATAATAAAACATCTTTTTACAAAAAAACACTTAACAAAAAAATGCTTTTAAAATTTAAAATATCTCACTTGTAATTAAGTTTATAAAATATTTTTATATGTATTTTGTTATTATTTTTATCAAATTTTTAAGTGTTTAAAATATTTTCATGAATTTTGATTTTTGAACCATTTATATTTTATGGATATTTTTAAAAATCACAAGATATTTACATATTTTTTGGCTCTTTGATATTTCTCTTGTCAAATCAAAATATATTTTTCCATATTTTGATCATTATTTATATGTTTTAAATACTATAATTTGATTTGGGTTTCAACAACTATATAACTACTCGGTTATGTGAATATTCATTGTCTCAACAAATAAAGCTTTAATTGTTTTTAATACATTTTGAAAGTTTAATCACTTTTTACAATATGGTAAACTATCTCTATTAAGATTCCCCACCCTCATCTCCCTACAATGCCTCGCCTTTAAAAGGCTTTAACCAACAGCTAGACATCTAGATAATGTTTTTAATGCAATTCAAAAATTGATTTTTAATCTAATTAAAAATAAAATAAAAGTTAACTTTAGTTTTACTTTAAAATAAATATAAAAGAAATAAATATTAATTAGGAATTAATTATTAAAAATTCAAAATAAAATTAATATTCGTTTAGAAATTTTTTGATTTAAATAAATAAAAATTAAAATATTCTTTTTCTTTAAAAAAGAATATTTTAATTTTTGATTTTTATTTTTAAACTTCACTGAAACACTTAAAATTTTAAATTAAAGCAAACATCTACTTAATAAATCGAAGCTTCTGCTTTTAGAGAAGATTCTTTTCTATAAAATTTAATTTTAATTATCCGTTTGTTTAGAGAGAGGAGAGTAAAGGGTGCAGGAATGCATGAGAAGTCGCCTCCGTGGAACGAGAGATGGGAGAGATAGGCGCAATGTAAAGGTAGGGTTCAATTACGATAATCTACGGGTGATCACACACTAGAAATATGCGAGGCCACAAATTAATAATGATAATTGCCAAATAAATTAAAGGAAATATCGTTATCCTAAGTGAGAAAATTATTGAAATAGAATGATAAAATATTAATTTTATTAAAATATAATAAAACACTTTTACAAAAAAAACACTCTTTAACAAAAAAACGTTTTTTTTAAAATTCTAAGATAATTTTTACCTTAATGAAGTTTATAAAATATTTCATATGTATTTTGTTATTATTTTTTGATTTAATTTAAGTGTTAAAATATTTTCATGAATTTGATTTTTGAACCATTTATATTTTATGGATATTTTTAAAAATATCCATTTAAGATAGCTATGATATTTTTTTACATTTCCTTTTGATATTTGCCAAATCAAAATATATTTTTCCATATTTTGATCATTATTTATATGTTTAAAACAATATAATTGATTTGAGTTTAAAAAAAAAGACAAACTATATAACTGATTTGAGTGATGTGAGATGTCCATGTGTTCAACAAATAAAGCTTTAATTGTTTTTTAATAAGTTTTTTGAAAGCTTAATCACTTTTACAATATAGTAAATTGTCTCTAGCTATTTACAATATGTGCTATTATTTCTATTCTCAGTTTAACTGAAATCTACTTTCCTAAAAATTATCTAAAATATTATGTTTGGATAAAAACAATTTATTTTTATCCTTTTTCTAATATTCTATTTTGAAAAGAGAATTGTGTTATTTAAGTTCATAATAAAACAAACACACCATCTGAAGAATGACCCAAGAATAGTATTAATTTTAAAAAGTGAAAATCAAGTAAATATAAGTAAAACCACCCTAACCTAAAATATTAATTTCTTTTGGACATCATGACAATTTGAAAAAAAAAAATATTAAAAAAATGGGGAGTTGGTAAATATTGGCATAGCTTTTCATTGAAATAATATATTTTTCAAAGTTGTTGTGTACTATCATAATCACCTACGTTTTTTAAGGAATGAGTATCAAGAAATCAAGGATTTTTTGCCTCCAAAAACAAAAAAATTGGCCGTTCTTTTCACTAAAAAAAATTTGGCCAAAAAAACTTTCCTTTTCTCCATCCGAATTTTACATTTATTAAAAATTATAAATATATTTATAGTTCTCGCCATAAACCTAAACCTAGTATGCACTACTGCTATTCCCTCAATATTGCATTTTTCTCATCCGCACTTACAAGGTTTGATTTCATAATTTTGTTTTTAATTTTATGTCGATTAGATCAAAAAGTTATTATTGTTTTTCTAAACTATGATTATATGATTTTTAAGATGTTGAAGAGGATTAAAACCCAGACAATGTGCAAACTAAGGATGAAAATATTTGTCGGCTTTACTGATATATCTATTTAAATTTTACTGGATATATCTGCATCGGATATATCAATGGATATTTTTACATAAAATTTTCGATAATTAAAAATTATTCAAAATTTAAAAATATATTTAATCTACATATCATAATTATTTTGAAATTATAGGGAATGATAATATCAATTAGCTTTTAAAAAAAAATAGTATATTTATATTTATTTATTAAAAAATTAAATTATTTTTATAAAAACATATCTAATCACATTTAATAAATAAATTGTTTATATAATTTATAAAAATAATGGGTCAAAACTCAAGTTTTTTAGAGTTTAAAACTATTATTTTGAAATCATAATGTAAGAACTTAAATTTCGAAATGAAAGTTATTAATTACTTTTAATATATTTAAAGATTAACATTTATTTAAAAACGATATTTATACTTGGAAATATATTTAGAATAATTATTTAAAATTATTTTAACTATTTTAAAGGTTTAGAGGAATAAATTTTAAGAACATTTTTCGTTTTTAAAATGTTTGATAACCTAAAAATAAAAATGAACATTTTTTTTCCCATAATTCCGTGATATGATAAAGATGGCATTTCAGAGAAACAAAGGTGGAGAGGAACTTTATTCCTTCCATGCATTTTTATTTTTTATTCTTTTTTTTCCTTTTATCTCCAATTTTTCTTTTTTTTATTCCTATTTTCCCCTCTTATTTCTCACCCTTTCTTCTTCCTACTCTATCTCCCGATTCCTTTCTTCTTCGCTCCTCCCTTTCTTCTTCGCAGATCTCCACTCCAAGTCTCACTCAGTTTCCACCCTAACAAAGAACGTTGTTAGTGGCCACCAACCTTTCTAGCGATGGCAACTCGCATCTAATGCCTTCTACGCCAGCCACCAACTCCGTATTCCCGAACCCATACTCTTTTTTTTCTATTTTATTTCTTCTTTTTCGTTTAAAATTTATGTTTGAACTTTAATCTTTTCGCGCTTTGGTTCAAATTTTAATTTTGTTGAAATTTTTGTTTGAAACCAATCTTCTACAATTTATGTTTGAAATTTTGGTGCCCTACTCCGACAAGATTGCCGGGAGAGTATCGCTTTCAGAGCCGATATATCGTCTATATATCGACGATAAGTCCGATTTTTATCCGATTTTTCCTTCAAACGCATAATCGTGATGTGTTTCCTCAGACAAGTTGGTTTGACACGATATACGATCGAAGCATCGTCGACATATCGCGATTTTTTTAACCCGATGCAACATCTTCACAAGCTCATAAGAAGAGGTTGCGTGAATCTAATGAAAATTCTCATGAGTTATCCGATCATGAAGAGGCCTATAAGGATGCAAATAGTAAGTTCTCAATTATTATTTTATTTTGTTATTTTGTTCTTCTTCCAAATCAGAGAAACACAAGTCTACATCTACATCCGCTTTTGTTATTCTATTCTCAATTATTTTTAATTCATGTGTCGAGGGTTTTTGCAAATAATAAGTTCTTATTAATTATTTTGTTCTCCTAGCAAACTTTAGAAACATGTATGATAAAATTTTGACACACAACATCGTGAACACAATACGAACCCAACACGGTTTTTGCGGGTATGGGTTGAGTATAATCGTGTTGACCCGTCTAACATGTTTAATAAATGGGTTATATTTGTGTTGACTTGTCTAACACGAATTTGACCCGAATTGACCCGTTTAATTATTATATTAATTAATTAACCTATTTAATATGTTATTTATGTTAAACATAGATTATTAATTATAGTTCCTATTAATTTAAATAATAAAATTAATAAACATGTTCAATTTAATAGGTTATTTGTGTTAAAACATGCACATGATTAATTATAATTTATTATTTTAAATAATTCAAATTGAAATAATATATCTGTGTCGACCGCCTAACACGAATAATAAATGAATTGGCTCAGTTAGCAACACGACACGATTATTCGTGTCGGGTTTGGGTTGACAAATGTTGACACGATTCGTACATTGACACGTCACGAACACAACCTATCGACACGAATTGCCACCCCTATTATATATATAATTTTGCATCTATATTCTTCTGAATTTTGGGGCATCCTTTTACATAGTTCTAAGGTCTTTTATATGCAAAGCAACAAAAAGTATATTGTTTCAACTCGTAGTTAATCGTGTAAGTTTCGTTATAAAAGCATGTTCTTTTTATTCTATTAATTTGTGTAAAATTAATTTCAAAGAAGAAGCATGTTCTCAAATTATTTTATTAGATATAACCATTTTTTTATTATTTGTGCTATAATAGAATAAATTTGAAAGGGCAGTGACATAAGGTCGCATATGGCTTCAAGCATACTCGGGACTATTTCATATGCTTGAAGGGTCAAGGTAGGTATTAATTTTACTGGCAAAGAATTTTATTTTCTTTCCTCAATTATCCCGATTTTGAAAATGTTATTTATTTATTTGAAATTGAATTGAAGTGGATGGATTAATTCTGTGGTTACTACAATAGAAAATAGGCGTCGACCAAACCTAATAAACATCTTTTGAAGTATCAAGTATAAAGATGTCATGTATCTTCTCGGAATCGCAGCTTAACTTTAGTAAATTTATTTTTCTTAATTGGTTAATTTGAATAATTCTAAATCTTAGTCGAGTATTTGTATGTATTTAGATTGAATTCATTTTGTAGGAAAAAATTGAACAACTTTTAACTGTCGATGAAGAAAAAGATGAAACTTCTGAAGCGAATGAGGCTATAGTTCCTTTAAAAGAAGATGCAATTTCTAAAGTCCTTAGTCCAGATAAAAATGGTCGTGTCCGAGGAATGAGTTTCAAAATCAGTCCCAAAATGCTTGAGAGAAAGAGGTTAGTGAAGAGACGATGAATGAGCCCACAAGGAGCTTGTACAACAAGTTGCAATTTTGATGGCTCGTGCAAAAACAATGTATATTGTTACTAGGCGTGATGGTGCTACAACCGAAGAAGTTACATTTGAAGAAATACTTTGCTTTAATTTAATTTATAGTTTAATATTTTATTTTATTTTATTTAGATATTCGACTTATGTCGATTAGGCATGCGATAATGCCTTTGATATTATTTAATGGCATAGCATTGTTTTTATTTTTTTAATTTATATCGTTATGTAAACTTTTATTGATAAATTTAAATGTCTTATTAATACTCTTATTTCTACAAGTATGCATATTTTATTGACAATTTCTCTATTTCACTAATATAAATATCATATGGTATAAGTATATATTAATTACTTTAGATCGCGTGAAAGAGATTAATAATACGATAAAATGAAATTATATGCGTAAAAAGGATGATGAATAAATGACATTTTTAAATGTCTAATAATATAATTGTTTATGACAAATTGTCATAACGACACTTCGCGAGTATCACATATATGACAACATTTTGGAAGTATCAAAACATTATACTGAACGATTTGCAACCACATGTCGTGAATATATATATTATGACATAATAATGTTGTAATTGAGTTGTTTTAGCAACACTTACAAATGTCAATAGTAACATCGTAAAGACTGATATGGCGACAACTAAAAGTATCAAAACATTATGTTCAAACAACACTACCAAATGTCACCATCACAAGATAATGACGCATAATAATGTTGTAACCAAATACGTCACAACACTTAAAATGTTAGAAGTCAT
The DNA here is from genome assembly GCA_016808115.1 of Tetrastigma voinierianum. Classification (NCBI taxonomy): domain Eukaryota; kingdom Viridiplantae; phylum Streptophyta; class Magnoliopsida; order Vitales; family Vitaceae; genus Tetrastigma; species Tetrastigma voinierianum. Next base: position 61,860 of record JAEQBH010005061.1, read on the forward strand.
ATCATACGAATCAATACGACGACATTCGAAGTGTCGAGCATTATACTTAAGCAACACAACAAAGATGTCATTATAGCGATATGACACATGCCACCGTAATGACTTGATTTCAATTAAACATCTTAAAAACGCCTGGCACATTCATCATAATAAACTGATATGGTGCATACTTGGAAGTATCAAAATAGTATATTTAAGTGACGTTATAACATGTCAAATAACTATGTATTACTAAACATATAATTGAAAGGATTTAACAACACTTCAAAATGTCGCACGATACGTCACAAAGCATATATATACCACATTTGCTTTTTTGATAAGTTATACCAGTGACATCGGGCCTAGGCAACAGAGTGTTTACTTTGTAAAAATGTTATAAAGTTAAAGTGATATTTTTTTGCCTATTACGACATAAGTCAAACGTTAGATAAACCAATTTGTCAGAGAAATAGAAAAACAACAAAATCTCACAAAGAAAGCATTTAAAGGAATTTGGGAATGAAGAGAGTTGTGAAACATAATATTCATATTAGACAAAAATCGTACAAACTTCTTTAATTTAGAAAATTAATTATTTAATGGATAATAGAGTTTCTGCCTTAGCAGAAAATGTTATGTCTAAACTTCTTTTTAGTTTGATCCCCATTTGTGCACGTGAAAGTCCATAATTTTTAAATTCTAAAATTATTCTCGAGGTCTTTAACTAAATATCTCTTTAAGCTTATATTATGTGTCTAACTTAAGAGTGTAGCCTGATCCAATTTACTCATTCAGGTGTACTACATGATCGAAAATACTTATCAAAAGCACAAATACTGGGATCGTAATCTGTATATAAATTCAATTACACCTTAGTTAGATTCTTATTTTGAGTTACATGATCTTCATTTATTTATTTATTGTTATGTTGCTTAACTTCATTAATTGTGTGAAAAATGGGATATCAAGTGTATATAGGAGAGAAAGTTGTTGGGACTATAAAAGTATATGCTTTTCTTAACCTAATAGACGCATTTTAAAATCATGAGGGTCCTTTGGAGTAAAGCAGATAATATCTATATTGTTGGGTCAGATAGTTACAAATTATATTAGAGCCATTCTCCGACCCCCGATGTGGGTGTCCATTTTCGTCATTCGTATGGGCCATGCTCATTCATTTGGCCTACAACCCCATGGGACACAACATCTGCGTTTGGAGGGTTTTAAACAACTTTATCCAGTTGTAAACATCGTATGCCTGTCATAAGTGATGTTTGAGAAAAATGGTGCGTATCAATGTAAACCGAGTTTCAACCAAATTATCAGACGTTATATTCAGAGGTTTAACAAATTTTGACCGATACTGGCCGTCGCATTTTAGTGACAGCAACCCGCCAAGTTCACCATTAAATCAAAAATACTTGCTACTTTACCACGTAAAATAATCTAATTGAAATATCCGTTAAGTTTGAGATCCGGAACCGTAAATGACGCTGAGCCATCGACAAGCTCTGTTTTGATGGCCATAATCCACATAATTCGACTCAGACTCCGAGTCGGGCCTAAACCGGCTTGTGTGTGGATTTTTACAGGTAGACGGAGATACTAGTACCAATGATACCGTCATCGCTTCGCTAGTGGGCTATCCGGGACTAACCAGATAGTCGTGCCTTCGATCAGCCTCAGCAACACATGCTTAAAAATATCATTTTCTAATGTCCGACTTAGGCATAACCTGGGCTATAAAATTGATTGATCATGACACATGCTTAACAAATCAACCTGGACCAAGAACATGGCTAAGTGAATTTCACATTTCAAAATGTGCGATAGGAAAGCATGCAAAAGAGGCACTTACAGATAGAAGGCACCTAAGCAGGAGGAGGAAACCAGCCAGTTTATTCAAGTAATAAATCCTCAGCAGATAAGTCACGCAGATAGGAAACTTGGCACTCGTCTAAACTACTGGGAGATTTCGCCATCCTCTTGGTACGAGGGGTTGTTCCTGAAGTTTAGAAACTTGAAAAATGTGGTATGTAAAACCAGAAAGTTGTGCCTGTGGTTGCTCCACAAGAGAATATGGCGCACATCTTCTCCTTGTCCAAGTTGAGGACTAACCCACCATCAATCTCATAAGAAAATTCATCTATTTTGGAAAGATCATCATCAACCTCATTGAACATCTGACAGAAGACAGGAGCATTCTCGTTAGACCCGGGTGGAGGAAGAAGGAATGCCTCCATTCTTAGGCGCAAATGGAGATGAGAACATCCTCACATCCCAACACAAACTTGCCACACAAAGATTTCCTTCCCAAACCATTCGTGAATTATACACAAAACCGGGAATTTTGGTGGGGGGAAGGTCGCCATATCCCTGAATTGACATAGTAAAAGTGACAATCAAAATCGCCCACCTGAACACAAAGAGTATTTCCAACGAGAGCGTAGCCTCTTATATCCCTTTTCCCTCTTTCATAACGTTCATAGAAGGGAGGAGTCTGGAGCCGCCGCGTAATTGATTTTGAAGAATGAGTATCAGGGTCATACACCTCGAAAGGGATTGGATACATTTTAAAACCTGAAAAATAAGTAAAGTTGGTGGAGGGGTATATATCTTCGATTAATCTCTGCATCATCACGTTAAGTCTTAGGCGTCTGTAAACTCATGAAGCTTGGAAACTTAATCTTCCCGACTGCATCAAAGTCGAGAGATCTACACATACATGCTCTGATGAAATCAGATTCCTTTGAATTGTCCAATTCCTAACAAGCCATGATTTGATGATTACAAGTTTTGGAGGCCATTCCTCCTACCATATACAATTTTGATCCATCTACACGTAAACCCATCCTAAATCCAAGAATCCTTTTCCTCCTTAAAATGGGCCACGTATCAACCCAGAATGCAAATGTGATCGGGGAGGATTTGTTTGAATCCTCCGCCTCAAAATCTTCTATGTCAATCCCTACGATGTGGTCACACAAACACATGCGAGATATCCCTCGGGTCATTCAGCTTTCGCTTCCATTCTTCACTAAATCGCCGTGTTTTTCGATCTAGTGGGTTTTCTTGGGGTGTTAATAAGGGAATGGAAGGGTACAACTGTGTGGGAATGGACTATGGAGAGGTTGATGATGCAGAACGTTCAAATTACATACAAGGGTTTATTGGGGCAGGGAGTTGGATTTTGGCCCATTTCATGTTGGCCTAAATTCTGTCTCTTGCAGGCTGGATAATTTCACTACTATTGTTTTTTAAAATATATTACTTTGATGTTAAAATATATATATTTCCCTTCTTCTTTCTGCGGATATGTTTTGAAATAAAATTTAATTTCAAAAATACTATGAAATAACGTTTTATTTTAGTTAATTCTCCTTATGATCTGCTCCTATTTTTATCCGATGAAATGACATTCTATGTTTTAATGTTTTATTTGAGTTAATTCTCCTTATGATCTCGTCTTATTTTTATCCGATGAATGACATACTTCATGGTTTTAATGTTTGGCCTTAGTTAATTCTCCTTATGATCTGCTCCTTATTTTGTCCCACGCATCTATATCCTGCTGTCTCCATGCACATGGCAGCAAATACAAATAATCCAAAGAAACAGCAGTGTAGCTGAAGATAAAACAAAATTATTTTGCCAAAAAGGAATAATAATTTTTTTTAAGTAAAAATATTCTTTTACCAACTTTTAATTCCTATTTCTTCTCAAATTATAAATTCAATCAATAAACAAAAGAAGAAGAATATCAAAATAAAATATTTTAAAATATTAGTCTTTACATGTGTTTAAATCTATATAAATATAGAATATTTGAAAGTAAAATTTCAGTTTATGAAAATTCTTAAATTTTATTTGTTTATTTTGCTCTAATTTATTTTTTGTTGAAGTGAACTCAAAAGACTATCCATGGGTTTTTAATAAGATTATCTATTTTTAAAAGGAATAATATTAAAGATTTATAAAAAAACATGTAACTAATGGCTTTTATAAAACTTTTTTAAAATTTTTTATTCCTTTTTATCTCAAAGTATTTTTAAATAAATAAAAGAACACACTCAAAATAACATTATATATATATATATATATATATATATATATATATATATATATATATATATATATATATATATATATAATGTTATTATATTTACCTTTAGGAATTCAATTATTCTTCAAATGTATATTTTGGAATAATTTTTTTTCCTTTTGTTTATGGTTATAATTTTTATAAGTTTATATTCTGATAATTTATTTCGTGCCTCTTTTTTTATATATGTGCATTATTCTTATATCTCTATAATGTCTATATTGGTAAATTAACCTTCAATCGACTACTTCTAATCAACTACTTTACCAAACAATAATTAATAATTAACTACCAACTACCAGCCATCACCATCGCCTAAACCAAAACAGGATCTGGTGATTTGTTAAGACTTTAAAAAAGTCTATAAAAGTCAAGGTATTTTCAATTACAGCTTTTATAGACTCTCTAAAAGTATATCGGTATTGAAAAAGTCATTGACTTTCATAGACATTAAACTTTTAATTACTTTTCTAGCATAAATATAACTACTCACCCTTTAAAATTCTCCTAAGCTTTTCCATAATATTTGAAATGACTTTTTCTTTAAGAAAGTAAAACAAATAAGATTTTTTAGAGGTAAGGCTTTAACCCTATGAGTTAGATCCTAAAAGTGTCTAATTTTTAATCCTAAAAGTTTTAGATCCTAATAAAAAAATTTAATTATTCCTAAACACCCATACGATTCCTAAAAATTGTATAAATTTTTGTAGTTCTTCATTTTAAGAATCAAAAGTTAAAAACATATGATTGTTCCAAAATCACACCATTTAAGAACTAAAAATCTGATATATACTTTTTTTTCAGAATTGGAATTTTATTTAAATACAATCTTTTTGTCTCATTCAAAATCAAAATTATAATGATTACACTCACACTCAAAATGTATATAAATATATGGTTCTCCACAATTTCATTCACCATCCATAAACGAAGAACACCGAGGAGGAAGACACAATATATCTCACTTTTCGATCATCTCATCTTATTCTATCCGACAAAATTTATTCTTCTTGATTCATTATTAGGTTTTTTTTTTCTTCTTATTGATACCTTATCAGTATATATCTATTTGTATAACTTGAGATTTATTCATTATCAAACAAAGTTATTTATATATAATATAACATTTTTAAGGTAAGGGTTTAACCGAGATCTATTTGTATTGTAGTAATTTGATTAATTTGATTTTTAAAATTTGCTCATGTACGCCTTTTACAATTAGTGAAATAAAAAATGATTTTTTTATTCGAATTATAGTTCTTAATTGTCCCTAGAATCACATATGTATTGTTTTTTGTTTAACAGTCTATATAATATATGAATAAACTATAAAGTATATGAAAGTCATTTATACATTTACAAACTCTACAAAATCTATAAAGTCTTTAAAAATCATCAACCTATAAAAGCTACTATCTAAAAAATGTCCATAAATGCTTACAAAAGTCATAATCCAATACACCCCTTAGTATCGATTTGATAGTTCAGCAACATTATTATAAAAGATTATGTTTCTAAAAACAATTCAAAATGGTTTTTTTTGATAACCAAACACTTTTAATTATATTGCAAAGTAAGTTGTTACACTGCACCAAACCTGTAATTCTCCCCTCTATATGTTCTTGCCTATTTAAACATTGAACTATGAAACCATTGATGGATAACCCCAAAATGTTGATTAAAAAAATTGAAGATTTTCATTTGATCATGTCAGAGCAAGTGATTTATAAAAATGTGGGAAATGAATGAAATTAAATTATAATATGTTGTGGGAGCTCTTCCATTTCCTTTAGGGGATCAAAGGGCGTTCATTACCTAGCTGTTTTATGTTTTAGGCTCCTTCTGATTGCTGAGAAAATATGGGGAAAGGGAAGTTGAAATCCACAGCTCTAATTGATATATGAGAAATGCAATCAAGAAGGTAGAATTCTATTTCACTATTTAGGACCTGGCAAGGGGATTTTATTTATGAGGAATAGAAACATTTTAAGGTTTAAATTTTCAAATAGAGATTGCTAGTAATAAGGGTTGGTCATATTTTTAGAGGGTTGTTATGGCACTTATGGCCGAATAAAACCGTGTCAAACTGAACCCAATCTGCTTTGGACTCCATGGCCCATATGGGTTTTGGTCCCTATTTGGCTCGATTTTCCGTCTGACATTGACTCGATTTGCCCGATTGACCTGAAATCATTATTTAATCTTTTTAAGTGACTAGCTTAGTAATTAAGATTATTTACAAAATTTGATATTTGGCCCTTAATATGGAGCCAAATCTTTGTTTTAATTATTTAACTTTTAATTTTTAAATGTTGAGAGTTAGAAAATTTTTGTTACTATAAATTTTGGATATGGTACTGATGTTTTTTCAAAGCGTACATTTAGGGTCTGAAACAAGTATTTGCAATTGACAGGAATCCAAGAAAATAAGATTTATCATAACCCAGGGTCGTGATAATAAATCCCAATTTTCTATCAATCCATCAAGAACTAAATGTGGTATTTTTTTACTTAATTTATGAGTTTTTCAAGTCCAACTTCATGAGGCCAAAGATGCTCTTTAAAGCCTTTTTTTTCCCAATTTTCTATCGAATTCAAATGATATTTTTTACTTTAATTATGAGTTTTTCCAAGTAGAGAAGAAAGATGTTTCCTAAAAACTTTTTTTTTAGCTTGGTAATAAACGTTGTTTGGATAATATCCCTAATATAATTACTTGACTGCCTCCCCTGCCCATGCAACCAAAGGTCCCTGTTTGAACTCCCACTGCCGCGACTCTCATTCTCCAGAAGGTCACCGTCGCCTCTTTCTCAAGCTCTTTTCATTTTCTTTGAATTTTTACTACCTCAAGATGAAATGTACCCAAACGTAATAATCCATCGAATCCATTGGCACCGACGCATGCCGACAATAGCCACAGCAGTCAGATCGCAAACGCCGCCGACTGTTGCTGAATGCCATTCTGTGTCACAGACGTTACTGGCCATGCCGTTACGCCGCCGGTTTAGCGCTGCGACTTGCTGGGCGCTGCCAGGCGGTTTACGGGCGGCGCTCGCTACAGCGCGCATGGTCGTCGTCGGCGCGCGGGCAACGCCAGCAGCTATGAAGTCGTGACATCGCCGCGCTGTTGATGCGCGTCGCGCGCGCGACGGGCGCCAGTTGTCGCGCCATCCCGCGGTCACGGAACGCCGCCGCGTTGCGCGAGTAATGGCCCGCCATGACTTCGCCGCGCTTTGAAAAAGCCACCGGCGTCGCCACGCCGCGTCGCGCTATTACGCCGCTGGCGAGATGCATCCAGATCGCGCCCGCTGGTCGTGGAAGCGTCATCGCAGCGCGCACACCCGTCGCGTGTCATGGCTCGTCGCACAGAAATTATTGCCAGGCGCGTCAGTCAAGGCACATTGCACGCGCTGGGCCGTTGTTGCTCAGCCGTCACACAGCGCACAGCCACTCGTCGCGCGGCGCGCCGCCTGCTGCCCGCCGCTGGAGGCGCTCTTGTACCTGGAAACAGTTTTCTCCTGTCTGAGAGCGAACAATGCCCAGTGGTTGAATTCTTCTATAAGGGCTACTCCCCACTTAAAATGCACATGTAATGGCACAGCACAAACATCCGCATTCCATACAATTTGTACCGTGTAATAATGGATGATACATATATCAGCGATGAGATGTTTTCATGCCAATATCCCGAAGTCACTCAATCGATCGCCTCAATACGCTGCGCCAGCAGAGAAGGTCACTTGCTAGTAGTACCAATGACACCATATCAGTTTTTGTCGTCACCAACACCCAATGGCGCCACTGGGTAATCAATCCCGAGTCAATCCCACTTATCACCCAACTCAAGCCCATGAGAAACTATGGACTGTGCTGGGCAAGAACTTTCGCCCATTACGCTGGTCTCTTACACTCCGCAGGACAAAACTTTCTCGATGATACCGCTGCCCTTACACATGGTTTGATATACCACCGCCCTACACTCAGAAGAATACTCGGATAACATCATGCGTCTCTCACACTGCGATGTAACTTTTCGATAACACCGCGGGCTCACACCTGCATGTGAATCTCCTCTGATAATGCCCAAGCAGTGTCTCTTACAAATCAAACTACAGTGCCACCTGGGGATTAATCGCTCTTCTTGCTTTGCCCAACACACATTAAATTTTGCTTCACTTTATGATTCAAGCATGAGTCGCTTTATTGACGTCAGTCTGCACAGAGCTCATCACACATTCACCAAAATGGTGAATAACCATACCGCAACCCATACCCTACTCGACGCGATAACTGGTGTGTGCATGAATGGGTGATGCCAATTCATATATTCAATTCTAATGATTCTTACACAATTATATTCCATATAATCAAACATCATGTTAACACATCAAATTTGCATGCATTAACAATTCTTATTCTTCACACACCATACATGCTATTTATTCTAATCAATAACATGCAAGCAATTTCACATGGACAATTTCAGTCCAAATACCATTTTCCGGACTATACAAAACAGTCCCATGACAAACCGTGGACTGTCCAAGGATGGTCCCCATCAAGCATTCGGTCCCCTTTCTTTGGGACCAATTTGCATGGCCATTTCCGGCCTCACAACTCCCAAAAACCATTTTCATGGCTTTTAAGACAAGAAATAACCAAGTAGGAGAAGACCCCTACCTCACAGAGTTGTTAAAACTCTACAATCCCAATACCCACGCCTAGCCCTTACAGCGGGGATCAACTTTGACGGACCGATCGCCGGACAATCTATAGAGAAGGTTGACTCTCTCTCTCTCTAAAACTCTTTCCTACTTTCCCTCTCTCTTTCTTTTCTCTCTCTTTCCATCCCCCTCTCCCAACTGGTTGGGTCAAGAATGGGGTAAAGTGAGATGTCCTCTCACTTGCCACATGTCAAATTCTAAGTGACCCATAGGATTTCCCCTTATCACCTTATCCATTCACTTGGATTTCCACCCAACTATGAGATGCCACATGTCCAAAGGCCCAACTAGGCTCTTGCATTTGACTTACTCACAACTTGACACGTGAATCAATGTGAGTCACTCAACACCTGCAATGTGTTACGTGTCACTCTCGGTGTTTCGAAAAACGTGAAATTCTAACTGCCTTAATTGATGAAATTTGACGTGGTAGCTATATTTCGCGAGACAATTCCAACGGTGAAGTCCGTTTCATTATCCAAGATCTAGAAAAATTTTGAATTTTTTTTACCAAAAATAATGTTTTACCATTTTTCGAAAATTCGGATTTTCTGGGGTTTCACAATAACTAGCCTTCCTCTAATTTATTTATTTATTTATAAATAAGATTGCACACATTTCACTTCCCTTTTACAAGGTCACAGCTCACCACCCACCATTATTAAGTTTCGAGAGATGTCATATGCCAACAGATCCTCGTAATATTCTTTGAAAGTCTGGTGAATGTCTTCTCTCTCTTATGTCTTGAGTTCATCAATTGTTGTTGTAGAGAATTATTTACCTTGGCCACGTAAGTTTACTTTTTAACATGAAAGATAATTTTAATGATCATTTCTTTCTGGAATTTGCCCTAGATTCTTGTTATTAGTGTAATGAAATTTTATATTGAATTTTATATTTAATTATCTTTTTTGCATCTGAAGCACGTATTCTACAGGAGAGAGTAGAGATCTCTGTGAACCAATTTAGCTTACCCGACCGGGCCTCTTCACCATTTACCATTCATTATGTAATGTTTTCTTAAATTCTTTAGTTTATTCTTTCTTTCTTTTGATATCTTCTTAAGATGGAAACTACACCTATGGTATTGTCAATACAAAAATATTTAAGTGTAAAAGGAAATCCAATTTAAGTGCATTGTAATTGTGCTATTCAGGATCACACTATGCTAGTAGGGTTTTTAATTTTAATTTTAATTTTTGTTGTTATAATATTTTTTTGGTGTTAGGAAATTTATACCTTTTGCTTTCTTTCAACATCCTGTTTATTTTCCCTAAAAATCCTAGAATTTATTTTCTATTAATTCAATTTCATTAACATGTGTGATTCATTATATTTCAACCATTACTTCAATAATATTGGACCTCACCATTCTCACTTATAGATTTATAGTTTTTTTTTAAATAACTTTTCTAATACTTTGAGCTAGTGTTTTTAAATAGATTTGAATATCATTGATGAATTGTTTATGAAAATTATAAAGTTTAGTACAAGAATGTGAAAATTTTATTTCTTTTTTAACAAACGGTTAATATTAATGGCGGGTCTAACATCTATAGCACTATCTGCTATGCTGAAGTCAAACAAATTGGGCTTAATGTGTATGAAGTCATGACAGAACATCATGGACTAGCCATTTTGAAAAAAGTGGAGTTGAATGACAAGAGTTATTGTCATTCAATCTGACAATAGATTTAGATAAACAATATGTCCTAAATGGATATCATTGTTTCAAAGAATCGAGTATATCAACGACCACCACACTCATTTTCGAAAAACACAACAGCTTAAAAGATTGGATTACGCAAAATAGGCTTGTAATTGGTCAAATTCTTACTGAGGATTTTAAGCAAATATTACGGTATTTTCTTAACCAATTTCTCTTTTTGTATTTTTTGTATTTGATATATTTTTATTTATTTAATATTTTTTATACAATGACATTTACAACCATTCTTTACGTATAGCAATAAAATGAAGCCGTCTTAACTTGATATTCATAATGTAGTAGTAGTAAATGGTCGAGCAAAACTTACAGGATTAGGGGATGACAATGGAATGTTAGGGGACATCCGAAAAGGCATTGGATAGATGCTAATAAATATTCTGAATAGTTGGTGCGGGGGTCCTTGAAATCAATCATCATAGAGATTTTCTTTTACTTTAGAGTTTTTTATTATTTTGTTTTCCCTTTTAAAATAAAACAAAAATAAATGGCGACTCCAAACCGTTTTCTGAAAATGGTTTTTCAAAAAAGTAAAACTCACTTTAAGTGAGAAACGATAACAACCTAAAATACAGTCCACGATATCCTTTTCTTAGATAATTTCTTCCATAAAAGTTAAAGGATTCTACTTGAGGTAATAAACAACGTGTTTCCAATAAGACCCAATTCAAGCATAAGAGCCCAAAGAGACATGAAAGGTGATGGGTCCAAAGGTTAGAATCCCAATGTGAGAACAGCTGATCGTGTCGAGTGTTAGTTTTATATTTGTTAAAATATGAGAGGGAAGTTATTTTCAGATTCGCCCAAGAAAACAAAGAAACATTCGAGAGGCTATTACCACCATCTGTGGGCGGTGCATGAGCCTTCCTTGAGGCCGAATGATTTGGCTTCCTTTCTCGATGAGTTTAGTCCAAAAAATAAATAAAATTTCTTCAAATACAAAAGGTTGAGAAATATTTCAAATCTAAAATACTTTAACCTATCAAAAAATTGTTTCTTATAAATTAAGAATGTAAACTGATACTCTAGGGGATTGAAAGTTTATCTTCAAAGACATTTTCATAATTTTGAAATTTTTTGAAGAGACACTTTTACTTTTTAATTCATTCTACAGGAAAGCTTATATGAAAAAAACTACACAAGAAGATTGCACAAACCACGCTTCTTAGACTTGTTTTAATTTTTTGCATTATTTTTCTATGAATCTGCAAAACTTTAAATGAGGAGTCCTGAGCTCATGTCAGCACCTTAATATGGCTATGGTCGCCAATTCTCCAAAACTTTAGTTAATGAGGGATCTTTTTGGTGATATGTCAAGTTTTGTTTTTTGTACTCTTTCATTACCTTTAAACAAGGATAATGAGAAAATATTTAAGGTCTCACTTCTTGATGTTCTGAAACAAAAAATAAAATAAATAATGTGCATCAAGAGAATCAAAAAACAAATTTACAGAAAATAATGGTATTTTGGTTTCAAAACAACATTTGCAAAGATTTAAAAGATGAAACCAAAACCCTTCAAATTTATACATTTATTTTTAGATATGTCAAAAGAAAAAGAAAACAAATGATATTTCCTGTATTATCACCAATACTTTATGAAACCATACTTATATTCATGAAACATTAGAAATCAATGTTATAAACAACTTAATATCTTGTTAAACTGCAAGTATGGTATCAGAAACGTTTTAATCAAAACTAATGTAATATTATATATATATGCTATTATAATAATTTAATAAGGTTTTCAAATTATCCATAATTCCTCATAATATAGTATTTAGTAAATGTTTGAAACCTATTAGGTTTGGCTTAAGCGGTAATAGAGTGAGATAAGTTTAAAATATGTAATGTAAAGTGAATAAAAGTAAAAAAAAAAAAAAAAATCTTTTTAAAGATGTTGTACTCCAATAGAAAAATTCACAAATTTTCTCAAGTATCAAACAAAACCTAAGCGAGATGTTGTACCCAAAAAATCTATAAATATTCTCGGCAACAAACAAAACCTAAGCGCCCATCATGTCTAGCCTACGTGGTAGAGTGTTTATAGACAAGACATAGAAAGAGGAGGGGTCTCTGCAGGGACATGCATTATAATGTAACTAAATCTGTTAGTTGCTGAAAAACCCCTATAAACCATGACATTATAACGCTTGTTCCAGCATTATATGCAAAACTTACCAAAAAGAAAAGGAAATTTTAATTAATAGAAGAAGAAACATAAAGAAATAAGTTACAAAGTGATATCACTTACTTTGTAGACGGTGTGGTCTGGGTGAAATCCAAAGCATCATCCCGAAATTTAAATAAAGCTTGAGGGGTCCTATTTATTATCTACAGGACCGAGGGAAGACTATGTAGTAAGTCCGACGAAAAGTAAGGGATTAGTGCAACAAAAGCACCAACCCAAGTTATGATTAGTCTGTGGGCCGGCCGGGCATGTGTCTAGGCATCAGGGTCATCCACATTTCGCTCCGCTGTTATGCTGGGCTCAAGGTGCTTTCTCAATTTTCACTCACGTCTTTGTAAGCATGGAAGTTAGACTCAAGTTTGTTGATACCGTGGTTGAAAAATACTGCCACTTCTTCATGAGTGCCTAGATCGCTTACATCCTCATGGATCGTTAACCCCCAACATCGCCGCGATGATCGGCGAGAGAATCATAGCGGCGTGGGAAGAGATGAAGTCACGGGGGACATTTGAGTCATCTCATAAGCTATCAAGTTCAAGAACATAGCCTCGTGGAGCCGTCGATGGTGATGGGAGTGAATTTTCAAGCAGCGGTGATGTCGTTTGATCGAAATGAAATGTCCTCATGTGACGAAGTTCGACTAAGGCTTACGCGGATTCTCGCGGCCCACGCCTCCTTCCACGCTTCGAATGATGCCATCACCTCCCTTCTTGGGCACATCTCTAACCGACCACGCGCCTTCCAGTTTTCATTCCCTCGCTTCGCCGCCTAAGAACTCAATGCTTCTTCTCGCCAGAAATTTCAAAGATCGAGGTGGAGATGATGATGTGTTCTTGACTCGACTCTGTTACCAGCACTCTTCCAGATTCGACATTTCCAAAGCTGTCTTGGGGAAACAGTAGTCCCGCTGGCAGGAATTGCTCATTCCATGAATTCTCAAAGATTGACTCGCCATTGATGCCAAAGAATTCCAAAGAACATGGCCGTCCATAAATCATTGGTCCATTCAACCGCATCATCTCGTCGTCATGAGGTACTTATTAGCGGAGTTGGTTTCACAAAGAAGGCATTCCTGAAAGAACGCTTATATCTTGGAATCTGATGCTGAATTCCCATTTAGGAGCCTAAGCAAATATTTAAAATGTAAGAGAGTAGAGCGACAGCCGCCCACCACCATCATCACAAAGGAACTTGGCCATCGTCGTATTTCCTTCTCGTGGACATTTCATCAAGGCCAGTCCTTCACTTGATGATACCGCTGATTTTGCGGTAGAAGGCATCCACAATCTCTTTGCGCAATTCGATGTAGTCTTTAGCCAATTTAGTTTAAGCTTTCTCCTCGGCGAGGCGGACTACTAAGTGATAGTAAGGACCCAAGGAAAGAGCTTGGGGGCGTAGCGCCTCTCAGCACCCTTCACCATTTCTCGCAACCCTTGGAACTTTAACACTTTAGCTGGCTGATGAAGCATGGAGACGAAGATGGAGATGTTTCAAGTTTGGATTTTGGGATTGCCAAGCCTTTCTACCAACACAGCTGCCATCCCCTCGGGTTTCCCGATGCTTCTCCATTAAAATCGCCTACCTTCCTTCACGCCCATCGTTATTCGATAAATATTAGAACGTGGAAGAGGCGTATGGGGATTGAGATTGAGCTACTCAAGATATCACTCAGTTGTGATGCAGTGGTTTTTTATTGGAGTGTTGAAAATTATTATAAGCCCACTGAATCGGGAGTCATATAGTGACACCAGTGTGCGACTAGAATCCACGAATGGCGTTGAGTGAGAGATATCAACGCCATTCATTGATTTTAATTCATCTTAATTCGTAGTTGTCGCTATATGACTCCCAATTTCCATTAAGACATATAATACCCTTTCAACTACTCCAATAAAACTAAATTTCAGAAGTCGAGATCAATAAATATCGAGTCAAAGCTTGTTGGCTGTCACATCTAAGCCTTGTGGAAACTCACATATCGACATCATCATTTTGTGAAGAAAAAATTGCGTGCCGCCGTTGTTAAAGTTATTAGTTGCTCCATAATGTTCACCACTAGCAAAGATCAAGACCAAAAGTAGCCATGTGGTTCCCTAGAATTTCTATCTCCTCTTGAGTTGCAACCCGCAAGTTTAAGGTAAAAAGGAGTATAAGGTTTTGTCTGAAGTCGTATGTAAATGTCTAGTTTAAGGGAAGTGAGACCCGCTGGCTGAGAGCAAAGATATGAGCGACACAACCATGCATGTGATCCCGCATGCGCGAGGGCCCCAGAGAGGATGGTGATAGTGCTCTTCGCCTGCTATGCAGGGAAGGCGTAGCAATAGCTGAGACATTGTTGGCACTAAAACACCTTGTGGACTGCACCCCGGTCATAGCACAGAAGTGAGGGGCAAACACAAACTATTAGTGCACCTTCTCCTCAAGAACTGAGACGCACCACACGGCACCAACCCCTGCCACATTCAAAAGTTTGAAAATCGACATTCATCGAATGGTCCGTCTTCATGAACTAATGAGAGGTCGAGTTACTTTATAAGCCCCATCACATGATATGGCTCAAGTTTTAGAGATTGATAGCCCTAAAGCTCTAATTGATATGGGTGAGAAGACGTGGAGCTAAAGAATTTCATGGGAACAAGTTTGGAACAATCTAAAAAGGCTGAAGTTTTAAGTAGAGAAGCTAAAGAGGGTGTTATATGAAGGAGATGTCCTCCCGGTTAAGGTTCTTTGTGCGGTCTCACTTTGCAAAGTGGGGCCTATATTTGGTCAAGCTTGTCCTACGTCTACGGCTCAAACCGGATGCCTTGAGATTCTTGTCCGTGAATTTCATGGCATGTTATCGATATCTATAAAGAGGTTATGGAAGCAATTTAAATTACAAAGAAACTGGCCGGTGAGTCAATATAGAAAGAGCTAGCCACTTCAATAAATATACCTATGGTTAGTCCCCATCGCATCTGCTGTAAACACCTGAGGATGGTTTAATGAATCCATAAAAGTGGTATCTGTGTGGCCTGTTACTTTCTACAAAGTAGTGAATTTATCAACTAGTACCAACAAACTATGAAGGTGGAAAAGTCTGAAATGAGTAATCAGGAAAGAAATCATAAGAGAAAGTTTACAAGGGGAGGCTCTTCCTTAGGTAAAAGAATTAGAGAGTCTCAAGTTGAATTAGTGTATAGCTCTACGGCTAGGGGAAGAAGACAAGGGCCTATAGTAGCACCTAGTTCCGCTAGAGGCACTTCAACCGAACAAGGTGAAATCCCAGAATGCCCTCATTGCCATAAATGGCATTCGGGTATTTGCTGATGGTTGACTTGAGGATGCTTCAGATGTGGAAGATGTAGTCATTCCTCGCGAACATTCAAGAGAATCTGGAGAATTTAGGAATCCAAGGTAGTGGCCGGTGAAGATCAAATGCACCTCTAACGACATGTGATCGAGGTGGAGGTCAAGGGGTTTTGAGACAGCAAAGAGGGCGAGGAAGTACTATCGAGACAGAGACGCCTTATTTCTACAAACCCCAAAGATGTTTGTGCGCGAAGGCCATTGAGATCCCATGCTCCGTAAGGAGCCGGGATTTTTTCTCTCTATGGTTTGGAGATACATGTTTAATAGATCCCGGTTCTACCTTATATTCCTATGTTTGCATCAAGCATTTGTTTGATAAAATGGCACAAGAGAGCAATTGGAATATGACATGCATGACCAAATTCCCCAGTATAGTGTTACGTTAACTAAGTATATAAGAATCAGTTTTCAATAATGATTCATGATAGAAAGTTCTCTCGTGCACTGTGATTGCTTTGCCTTTTCATGAGTTTGATTTGTTTTGGGATGGATTGGTTATCCAAACACGGCTATAGGCTGAATGCAGATAAGAAAACAAGAGTGCTTAAATGTTCTAACTTGTTGAGGTAACTCGTACATGGTATCCGATCTCGAATCGTTGTCAAATGTAATCCTGAATTACGCAAGCCCGACGTTTTATAAAGTCAGGAAGCTCTTTCGCTTTATGTTGACTCAGAGGGATAGGTGAATCTAGAAGATATTCCGGTGATAAAGGAATTCCCTGATGTGTTTCCCGAGGAATTACCGGGCTTACCACCCGAAAGAAAAGTATACCTAGTTATTGAAGTTTTACCTAGAGTAGTTCCTATTTCTGTATAATCACCAGATGGGTCTAACCGAACTAAAAGAGTTAAAGAATTACCACAGAGCTTGGTTGGACAAGGGACCATCCCGACCTAAAGGTTTCACCCTGTGGCAACGCCTGTTTTGTTTGTCAAAAAGAAAGATGTGGTACTCTCCCATGCATTGATTATCGACAAATAAATAAGGTAACAGTGAAAAATAAATATTTGTTGCCGATAACAGAAGATCTTTTCGATCAGTTGCAAGGAGTGAGTGTCTTTTCAAATATAGATCTGCGATCGAGATATTATCAACTTTGGGTAAAGGATGTTGATGTTCAAAACAACCTTAACCTTGTACGGTCATTAAGAGTTTTTAGTAATGCCATCTTTGGTCGACTAATGCACCGGCCACATTCATGGATTCTGATGAATGTGCGTATTCCACCCTTGTTTAGACCAATTTGTAGTGGTATTCATCATGATGATCCCGGTGTATTCTAAGGATGCACAAGAACATGAACAACATTTGAAAATAGTGTTCCATATTCGAGAGAAAATGGTTGTTTGCAAAGTTATGTGGATTTTCGCTTGCTAAAGGCCTATTCCAGCTAGCACAGGTCTGCAGGGTATTAGAGTTGACCTCGTTAAGATTGAAGCGATTTTGGAAGTTGGAAACCACCGAAATGTAATGTAGGTGAGAAGTTTCTAGTGTTTAGCTAGGTATTACCATGGTTTGTGTGTGTTCTGACCTCCGTCATAGCCTCTACACTTAGTAAGTTACTCCGAAAGGGGTGAAATTTGAATGGGATGACAAATGTCAGTCTAGTTTTGATCAATTAAAGAAAATACTGGTTGAAGCACTAGTAAGTATCACTACTCCCGTAAAGAATATGCCATGTATAGTGATGCATCAAGAAATGGTTTGGGATGTGTATTGATGCAAGATGGAAAAGTGGTGGCATATGCCTCAAGACAGTTGAAACCGTATGAGTAGAATTATCCCACACATGATTTGGAATTGGCAAATGAGTAGGATTCGCTTGAAAATATGGCGACATCTACTTATATGATGAAAATGTAGAATATTTATGTATCATAAAAGTCTTAAGTATCTCGCAGAATCCCTAAGAACTAAACCCCGAAATACCGCGCTGGGGAAATGCTTAAAGGTTATGATTGCATGGTTGATTACCACGTGAAAAGGCTAATGTGGTAGCGTATTTTTAAGTAGAAAAACTCTCTTTTGTCCGAAACACTATGCATGGAGATTGTATATGATAGCCTTGTTCGCTTCAATTCGTAGCTATGCCTTCGAGTTGAGGCATATGATGATTGATGCCTTAAAATGATGTCAAGCTACAACAAAGGGCACAATTATCTAAAATGGAGACAAGACTAACTATTCTATAGAAGAAGATTGTAACACTCAAATTATACTTGATAGTTTTATAACAGCGTTTGGGTATAATAAAGTAAGTAGCCATATTTTTCAAAATAAAAAATAATGCTAAAATAAAATAAGCTTAAAACAGGAATTAATACAAAGTCAAGGGTAAATTAGTAATTTACCAGATTCAGGACAAAGGGTCATAATTTAATAAGTTCATATGCCAAAGTGGGAATATGCATAAGTAGAATTGCAAATCAATGAAGATGAGGACCAAAGTGTAAATAAAAGGAAAGTTAAAAATAAAAATAAAAGATAAGACCAAAGAAATATCTTATTTTTGGTCTTTGGAGAAAGGAAACAAAAGCGGATGAGAAGAGAAGAAGAGAAGAGAAGAAGAAGAAGAAGAAGAAGAGAAACTGAGAGGAGAAGAAAGCCCGAAAGAGAGGTATGGAAGTCTAAGGTTTTTGTGTGGAAAAATTGTGGATTTTAGTATGGAATGTTTAAATTTGTGTAGCTGGAACTTTGGATGGGTGTCTACATGTTTTTGTATGGGAAAATCAAACCATAAACCCATTTTTGATGAATTTGGGTCCTAAAAGAACCCTGCAGTATATTGGTGGTGTTTTGGATTTGGGTTGGTTGATTGTAATCCTCGAGTGAGGGAATATTTGTATTAAGGAAATATTAGGGGTTTTTAGGGAGATCTTTGTCAAAATTTCTCCAACCCGGATGAGTCATAATTTCTTTGTCGAACTCAGTTTGATGTTCTTGGACTCTTTGGAAAGCCCTTTGAGTCTAAAATCCATCAATATATGGCTTAATAATATTGGAACTCATATTAGGTCCATAAATCCACACGAAAACGAGTAGGCCTACGCGAGGTTACGCTTAGAATTACATTTATTCATGGGAAGCCTCGACTTTGAACCAGTCATAATTTCTTCATCCGAACTCCGTTTTGGATGTTCTTGAACTCTATGGAAACCCCTTTGAGTCTAAACTTCATCCATATATAGTTGGATAATATTGGAACTCATTTTAGGTCTAGAAATCATAGAAAAACAGTAGGCCTGCGAGGATGCGCTCGAGTCACTATTCATGAGCCTCGACTTGATTTGTCATAATTTCTTTGGCAAACTCCGTTTTGGATGTTCTTTGACTCTATGGAAAGCCCTTTGAGTCTAGAATTCATCCATATATATATTTTTGACATTGGAATTTATATTTGGTCCATAAATCATGAAAAATAGTAGGCCCTGCAGGTTCTGCTTGGGTCACTGTTTATGGGAAGCCTCCAACTTGGACCCGTCCTGTTGCCCCGTCGAACTCGGGTCTAGATGTTCTTTGACTCTATGGAAATCCATTTGAGTCTAAAATCCATTAATATATAGCTTGATAATATTGAAACTCATATTAGGTCCAAAAAACACGAAAATCAGTAGGCCCTGCTGGTGTTGCTCATAGCCAGTGTTCATGAAAAGCCTCCTACTTCAGACGGTCATAATTTCTTCGTCCGAACTCCGTTTTTTATGTTCTTAGACTCTATTGAAAGCCCTTTGAGTCTAGAATCCATTAATATATAGGTTGATGATATTGGAACACATATTAGGTCCAAAAAGCACGAAAAACAGTAGGCCGCTGGTGTTGCTCATAGCCACTATTCATAGAGGGAGCCTCGAACTTGGGATGGACATAATTTCTTCATTAAAGACTCCGTTTTGGAAGTTCTTGAACTCTATGGAAAGCCTTTTGAATTCTAGAATCCATCCATATAGTTTGATGAAATTGGAATGATAGTAAATACATAGTTATCCATGCATATAATGAGATATGAAAAAATGCAAAGATAATAAATAATTGTAAAATCGCATACTTGATCATCGGATGTAAATATTATTGGGAATATGAGATATGTCTTGAACATAAAATACACATGGATTTTCTGCTTAGAACCTGGTAGAGGATAAATAGGCATGCCTATTAGGGAAAAATAATTGTGCAACATACTGATCAGTTGGCCCCGTTTAGGTCATATTATAGCGTCTTTGGGCCCTTATAGATGGTCGTTGTCACCATCTGATGATACTTGATCCTTTAGGCCTTATAGACCAACTGACACCAGGCACAATGATCTGATGCCTTCGGGCCCTTATAGTTTCCTTTATCCTTCTAAAGGTTTTAGCCATGCATGTAACGCCAAAGCAATTGACTTGAATATGACATGAAATGATTTGATATGATAAGAGAAGCACGGCACCGCTATCGTGAGCAAGTATATTGCGAGAACATGAAGCAAAGTGTAAAATGATAAGAAATGAAACATTTGTATGATAAGTAAATATGATATGTATAAAGCATGTTTAAATTGTATGATATGTTGGGTGTGTATGCATGTATATGAAGTGTAGTGATGACCCTTATTATAGGTCATCCATGTTAATTCCACTAAACTATGACTTAGTGCGGGTGTTTCATCGGAGTGTAGGTACGAGGAGAGCGAGAAGCGTGAGTCAGGACCTCCACATCAGCAACCAAGGCCAACACACTACTAAGTGCCCACTAAAGACCTTTTGGTCTATTTTTGTATATGTTTGTTTTTGTAAACAATGTAACTATTATCAAATATTGAACACTTCCATATATGGAGCTTGTATATATTTTGTAATCCGCTGTATACAGGAATATAGTACAAGTTAAATGTTAACTTGATATATGAATGAACAAGCTTAAGGTTATAAGTTTATAAAAAAAAAAAGCCTTTTGACTTGACAGGTAATGTGAGTTGGGGGCATCACAAAGATGGAGGTTTATATTACGAGAGCAAATTATGTATAAACACCAATTTCAGTGTGAAAAAGGGAATGTGGGGGACCACGATTACCCGCAGCTCTTTAGTTCGAATTATTAATTTCGAGGGACAAGGGAGTATTATTTTAAGGAGGAGCGGAGGGAAGAAGAAGAGGATTATAACACCCCAAATTATACCCCTAATAGTTTTATGATATGTTTAGGGTATGTCAAAAGCTAAGTCGTATTTTTGAGGAAATTTAAATTCTAAATGTGAAAAATGACATATCAGGATTTTTAAAGTCTAAAAGGATAATTTAGTAAAATTTCAAATTGGGACTCAAATTACATAAGAAGATTGTGTGTTAAGATAAATTTTGATAAGTTGAATTGCGGGTGATGGGAGTTGAATTGCGAATTTTGATAACTCAAATGTTAAGATAGAAAAATATCCTAACTCTCCCCTTTGTTTTTGTTTTTGTTTTTGTTTTTGTTGGTTGTGTTGTTGTTTTTGTTGTGACTTCTAATGAGGAACAATTTGTATGAAAAAGGTAAGTAGGGTTTTATGGGGGAGATTTTGTCAAATTTTCCCCAGACCCTATGTTCTTGTTTTAGCCATAACTTGGCTCACCGACCTCTAAACTGAATGATTCTAGTTTTTAAGGAAATTTAAGACCTATGGCTACATTTTCCTAGAAGAGACTTAGATCGAATTCATGTCCTAAGATCCCTAAAATTGAGTTTGAAGTCAGACTATTTGAACAGTCCCCTGAACTGGAGTAATTCCGGTTGTTTGAATCATAACTTGAGTTTTGTTGATTCAAATAGTGTGATTCAAATTTTTGTCAAGACTAGACATATGGGAGAATAACTTTAATGAAGGAAGTATAGCCAAATTTAGTCCCCATTGTTACCAGAAATTCGTCAAAGTAAGGGAACGATTCTGTCCCCGAAACTTGTCTTGAAACAAATTTTGCTAGACTATATTCGAGTTATATTGATCCAAATGAGATGAATCGAAATTCCACTTAAACTAGACATTTGGGATAGTAACTTTTATGAAGAAAATATGGTCAAATTATGTCCCTATAGTTCCCAAAAAGTTTTTAAATATAAGACACAATTCCATATTCTGTTCCTGGAAACTGTCTAGGAGAAGTCCGAAATGTTTAGTCCATAATTCCTAATTTAAAGGTCCAAATGACCTGATTTATGAGCCTTTAGAAACTTAAGACATAGGTGACCATTTTGTAAGAAGATCACTTTATCTAAAACCCTTGTTTCCTGAGTCGAAATTGTAGTTGGAAATTATCCTGTTTTATTCTCGAATTTGCTTCGATTACACCCCGGTCTTCAGTTAACAAATCTTAAGGGGTGATAGGCATAAAATTTGGCTAAGAGTATAACATGAATGTTAATAAGGACAAAATAAAATGCCCTGAAATACATAAAATTATGTGCTTGCTTAAGATCGGATAGTGAATGAATTTCCATGTCTAATTAGTGCTTTGACACTCCGGTCTAGTGCTACGACACTTTTGTTTCATGTGACAGGCACGTCTGTTTAGTGCTATGGCACCCGCATAGTGCTACTATTAATTCTCGTGATAGTGCTACAACATTCTCTATTTCGTGCTGCGTGCACGTCCGACAAGCTTCACACTCGCTCGGTACTATAAATTGCACTTCCTACTATTGTGCTGCATCCCTCTCATTCATTATTACTGGTCTATACAGGTAAACATTTATATGATAAGTATCTAAATAACGAAACATTTATATGTACAAGTCAACTCTGATGCTAAGGCATAATTCAGTTCAGTTCTGTGGTGTACCTATGGGTACCTTATGTTACAAGATTAATGTTATGTACTCCTACGTGAGATATGAATATTATGATATGCGAATTATTTTACATTTTACTGTAATTGAGGACCACTACAAGTGATCATATATGTTATTTGTTTTCCTACTAAGCTATAAGCTTATCATGAGTGTTTCCGTGTAGGTACTAAAGAGTTCATCGGGAGACATCCCGCATTCGCTAGAGCCAACACAAAGATTAGGAGTCCACCTTTATATAGGTTTTTTATTTTATTTTGAAATGTAAATGCAATAATTAGACAAAGGGAACTTGTATAAATACAAGTTGTACACTCAAATACACTCTAGTCGTTTTTAAACATAATTAGGTATTTTGTAAGTATAATTTGAATTTTTGTAATTTAAATTCAAAAAAGTGAAACTGAAACCCTGGAATAAGTAAGGGTAAATTTGTAATTTGTCAAAATAGGATATAAAAGTCATAAGATAAGAAGATGAGATGCTATTTTAGAAATGGCATAAGTTGTGGTGCAAATAGAAGGGAGTTTGAGGACCAAAGTATAATAAAAGAGAAATTAGACCAAATTGACAAGACTAATTAAAATTTTCATTTTGGGATCGTGGAGAGCAAAAATGTAGAGAGAGTGAGAAGGTTAAGAAGAAGAAAAGAAAGGAAGCCAAGAAAGGTATGGATTACAGGGTTTGTATGGATTTTTGGACTTTGTATGGATATTAGTTTGCGTTCCATTTCTGTGGTTTAGTTAGAATTCATCATAACCCTAGATTCATGAAATGGCTGCAAAACCCTAGTTTGTATAATATGAGTATGGAATCCTCCCTTGAGTATGGATTTGAAGGCTTATGATGTATCTACTCTATTTAAGTAGGGAAGTTTAACCCACCCTAAAGTATTTGAGTTTGGGTTTGGAAAAACCCTAATTAATCTTTACAGTTTGGTTTTTGGGTCAGGTTAGAACACATTTGGGAGATGTTTTTTCTGGAGAGTATACAAGTTTTCTTTTGGTTTTTGGTTGGATTTCTGGAAAAATGGGCGAAATCAGCAAATCTGGGCAATTTTGGGATCCTACGCCGCCGCGTAGGGATCCCGCACAACGGCGAGGCCGAGGGGAGGCTTGGACAAGCCTCGGGTACGCCGAGGCGTAGCAAAGATACTCCGCAGTGAAGGCATACGCCACAGAGTACCAGTGCTACGCCGTGGTGTAGCACTGTTCACAGACATGCGTTTTTGTCATGTTTTGCTATTCCGTTATTCCGAGGACTTGTCTATTGGACTAATGAGGACCCTATAAGTGTATGAAAGGGTCCCTTCATGTTTGTAAGGTAAAGGAAAAATTAGACGGTATCTCACCGCCTTGGCGAGTTTGATGTTGGCAAACTTAATGCCCCTATTATATTAAGTTCACAAACACATATAATTGTATAACTTCCTGGAGCTGGATATTGAATGACCACGGCACCTTTGTTCACGTGGCGAGACACGTATAGTAACCGGTACTCTACGATTAGTGCAACAACACTATCGTAGTGCTTGGCACATTTAGTAGTCCGATCTTGTCTAATTAGTGCGACGATACTCTGATCGTGTAGGCACATTTAGTATTTGACACTCACGATTAGTCTGACGACAATCTTTGTCAATGTGACACTCCTTTGTGCTATGGCATCTCGATCTTGTACCTTACCTTGGGTTACTTATTGTCTTTGGCTTGTGTCCTCTCATTTCTTATTATTTGAATTACAGGTAGGCCAAGCTGAGTTATATGATAGAGTGCGAATAACTAATAAGGAGTAAAATGTGTACCTGGGTCTTATGCGAATGTACCTCCCGAACACCTTTGTACAAATATAAGTTATGTAGTACCTACAGGTACCTCTGTACAAGTATTATAAGCTCTGTAGTACCTACGGGTACCTTCGTACAAGTATAAGCTCTATAACTCCTACGGGAGATCTGAACAAGTATAAGTCTGCTATAAGTATAAGTATGTGTATAAGTTTGTTATATGAATTCATGAAAAATTATGATATCTGCTATTGTATATCTGTGCTGACCCTTATACTTCTTGTAAATGAGTATTAGTGCATGTGTATACGTATAAGTCATATGTTTCCTAAGCATTAAGCAGCATGAGTTTTTATCCACGTGTAGGTACGAGGATAACGACCGTTCGCGATCTTACGCATCTTTCTTTGGGCCATAGACTAGTAGGAGTCCGTCACCCGTGAGTTTGCGGCTTTTGATTTAATAGTAAATGTAAATGTACAGTTTTTGTATATGTATATGTAAATGGGACTCAGAACTGTATGTATTGACATTGTAAACACCACTACGGTGGTAGTTTTATTTTGTATCTTTGTATATGATATTTTGATTAAGTTATAAGACTTGAGTCCACCAATGTCTGAAAAAGTAAGTAAAGAGTCTCAGTTTAGTTTTGCACCCCCTTCATTCGCCTAGGCGGGGGTTGGGGGTGTGACACAAGTAGATGGACTTAGGCATATATGTATAGGACACTTTAAACACCACTACGGTGGTAGTCTTGTAAGTTGATGTCATTATGACTTTATGATTGAAATGGGTCCACTAATGTCGAAAAATCAGGTTAAAAATCTACCGTTACGTGTGGTGTCCCTCACTTGAGATTAAGGGAAGAAATGCAGAGGTCTATCCTAATCATTCAACGTCTAGCTACATCGATGAGTAACTCATAAGTCATGGAACTTTTTTCATTAGTGTTAGTGGTGGTGGTGATGGTAATATAATTCCAATTAACATTTTATTGGAGACTAATTATTATATGTGCCAAAGTGAAAAGAAAGACTTATGAAGACATAAAATTAATGTAATATTAATTCCAATTACATAGATAAAGTATGATTGAATCGTAGAAATAAATGAGAAGGATATAAAAGATGTTGACCTTATCTACAAAAATATAAATGAGGTATTAGAAATCATTGAATGGTGCCCTATTGCCATTTATTTGGATAAAAAGATGGTCCTCTGATGATAAGGCTGGAAGCCCATGCAACGCAATTTGTGATGGAAAGATTGGATTGTAACGATCAATAAAGATGAAAGCGATTTTGATGGTACCCACTGAAAACTGGGGATGGACAAATTAAAATCATTCAATCAATCAGTCAACGTCTTTGAAAATTTTATAAAGACAAAATAAATTACAATATTGAACAAGAAAAAGAAAAACATTGAATTAAAGTTTTTAATGAGATATGTTGTTGTAGTAGTAGTCGTCTCTAAAGAAGAAATTTTGAGAACATTTTTTTTTTTTTTGGTTAAAAGGAATTAACATTTCTAATCGGGGTAGGCGTTGTATCTCCAAACTCAAATTGGTACAGGAGCAGGTGATACTTTCAGAGAAAGATCTGAAGAATCTTGCTAAGGCTGAACAACTTGAAGGTGGCGGCGGCAGCAGCAGTGGTGGTGGTGGTGGTGGTGGTCTTTTGCCCCAAGTCGTGCCTTTTGGTCCTTACCACCATGGCAAACTCCACCTCGAGGAGGGAGAAACCCTCAAGCTTAAATTAGCAGCGATTTACTTCCGAGAATATGAGCTGTTGGAGGACGAAATTTACTACAGAATTCATAATGACATTGAGGCGCTAAGGGAATGTTATAATCGGAAGTCTGACAGAGAAATACACAGATGAAGAATTGAGCATGATGTTGCTGGTAGACGATTGTGCTTTACTCTGGTGCATCTTATGTGTTTGCTTAGGTGGTTATTTCGGCAATGAAGAATACGGTATCAAATATCAGGATCTAAGCCGTATACAGAAGGATGCGTTGCTGTTGAATATCATAATGAATATCATGTCCCCTATCAATTCCCCTATCAATTACTCCACAATCTCATGATGAATATCATGTCCACTGATTCTTGTACAGTCATTTTTCAGGAATTCTTCGGCATGACCGATGAGTCTTTCTTCAAAAAAATTAATCTTTGGTACAGAAGAGGTAGTTCTTCACGAAAATTTAAGAATTATTGTTGTTGCCTATTCTTGTTCCTCAACCAAGGCGAAACCTGAAATTGAGAGAAGAATCAAAGCCCTGTAAGCCATCTTCTCGATCTCTACGGATAAAGTTTCTTGGGCCATGAACATTCTTACCCAACTCTCGATGGAGTCGAGTCGGCAGCAGTCAAGAGGCCCGGGGATCTACTGGGATCAGTTAAAGATGTGAAGGAACTAATGGCATCATTTAGAAATGTGAAGGAACTGATGGCCACTGGAATCCGGATCAAGCCTAGTCTGGCGCGTTGCTTAAGGGACATTTCTTTCACTTCAAATGGCATAACCCCATGCCTCAGACTTCTTCCCATTATCATTGACAACTCAACCAAAACATTGTTCTTGAACTTGACAGCTTTCGAGATGAGCTCAAGTCCCACATGACTTCATCTCTTACCTTCGCTTCTTGGATTCTCTAATTGGTCATGCTGATGACGTTAAGGAGCTGGAGTCCGCTGGGGTACTACAAAACAATCTGGGCACTCATGAACAAGTGATTGAATTTTTCAACGCCGTGTCCTTCAACTTGGAGTCAAATTTCAATGCTTACAAAAGATGTGAGAGTCAAAGTCAGGAAACACTTGAAAGTCCACTATAACAGCAGACTGAAGTTGTGGATGAGACAATACCTGGACTATCATAGCTTGGGTTAGTGTTACTTTGGCCCTTTTCTTTACTGCTGTTTCAGACTTACTTTGCAGTCTTCCATCCTTAAACTAATTTATACACTCCATTTCTTATTTCTATGTTGTGTATTCAGCATTCATTTCTTTCCATTCCTAGCTTAATATTTTCTACCTTCCTTTCTGTTTTAGTTTACCTCGTTATTTATTTGCTTTCACTATAAGCGTACCCATGCCAAGGGATGTTATGTCATGTTTGATTTAAGTAAACAAATATTAAAATAGGAGAGTTTCTTTCAGTTCTTAGGTTCAGTTAATGCTTAGTATTATTTGCTGCAATTTAAACTCATGATTTGGAAAGATGCTGGCAGACTTTGAAAAGTTGTTCCTCTTTGGTCTTGGATCTCCTACCATGGTGGTTCTCAGGCCACCTCTTTTCTTCTATTTATTTTCATTTATTCTTATCAATATGATTTTGTTATTTTGTTGAAGCAAAGATGGGACAAAGATTTCTTCCTTTCCATAACCTTCTAATGTTTTAATTGCAAAACCATTTTACATTATTCAAACTTAGGATAAATGATTATAAATTCACAACTCATTACTAAAAATAAAATGCTTTAATTTTATTCTAAAATATTAATATATTTGTTTATAACTTTAGAAGCCGCTTACCTTTTAAGTTTTTATAAAGAGATGACTCAGTAAATCCTTTGCTGAATAAACGCTAAGTAAGAAATAAAGACAAGAATGCCTTCACAATGAAGAAGAAAAGAAATGGATTCTATTTATATAGTAGTCATGAACAACAAGATAAGCTTGTGACCCAAAGAAAATCATACCATAAGCAATTTCTAATAAACAAATGAACAAGGGAAAAAGTTAGTTTCTCTGTCTGCTCGATAATGTTAAAATATTATTATAAAATTTTAAATTATCATTTGAGTTAGTTAAAGTATATCATTAATTAAATATATTATATAATATAGTAGAAATTATTATGAAACAATTTCATCATATATCACAAATAACAAGATTAACCTCTATTAACAAAGTACGATGCATATAATTAAAAATATTTTTAAAATAGATTTAAATAAAATTAATTTACATTGTCTCTTGTTTCTATATTTTTACAAAAATAATATTTTTAACCAAGCTCCTTCAAGAGGAATAAGAGGAAAAAAACAGGCACCAATATATATATATATATATATATATATATATATATATATATAGTGAAAAAGAAAGGATGCCCTGCATTTAAGCAGAAGCTTAGAAGGAAGAAGGAATAAAAGAATATAAAAAAAGAGCGCAAATATGCATTACCATGTAGGAAAGAAAATCTGCCCTGCCTGCCTCTGAGTGATGTTCATGGTTTCCAAAGGAAAGGAAAAGAATCAGAAGAATAGATATATATTGAAAAAATTGAACAGTTATTTGAGAGGAAAAATAATATCTGTGTATATAAAACCGTTTAATTTCAATCACTGAAGGTGGATAAATTTATCAAAGCAATCTTGAAGACTGTTAGGACATATCCTTCATATTTACAATGACTCGGGACGAGGTGAGGCTTTCGAGAGAAGGATCTGTGGAATCTTGCAGGGCTAAAAAGCTGGTGGGCGGAGGCGGAGGTGGAGGAGGCGGTGGTGGTGGCGGCAGCGGCATTGAGAAACTAAAACCTTGGACGATGTAAGATCAAAATTAGTGACTAGAAGGAAGGTTCCGGGTTTGCGATCAGGCGTGAAGGATGCAGAAGACTGCTTTGAGGCCAAGTGATTTCTTTGGGTCCTTACCACCATGGCAAACCCACTTCAAAAGGAGGAGAATCTCTCAAGCTCAAATTGGCGACAACCTACATCCAATTAAGCGCCGGCCGTAAAAGTGGCGTTAGAGCAGTCGATCTTGGATGTTGCCTGTTAATAAACAAAGTTCCGGAGCTGAAGACGATCCGGATTGCTGGAAGTTGAATATGGGAGTGGCTGAATGAAGACCGCGGTGATAGATGTTGACGTCTCTTTACTCTCTTACATTCTATGCGTTTGTTAGGTTTTTCCCGTGATAAGTTCAACATCGGGTTACCGATTTAGGATATGAAGAGCAGGTGATGAACAATATTACATGGGCCTCAACCTCAAACTCAATCCATCGTAATAACACAGTATTTAGTTTTGCATACTTCTTCATTTATTCACCCAAAAATATCCTTCACTTATTGCCGTTGCCCAGGTGGCCCTTTGTTTTTTTCATTATTTCCACTTATTTACCAAACTATTAAATATGGTGTGGTGGACTTGAATTCTTACATTTTATTTTTATTAAAAAATTTAAAATATATGACCACCCATTTATCGTTTTTAATTGCTGTTGGCAAACTATAACTTCGTTTTTTTTTTTTTTTAAGCGGTTTTCTTTTGAAAGCAGTGTTCTTTAAAAATAGTTGTTGATGATGCTTTTTTCAGCCGGGCCAGAATTTGCTGGGCGTGTGTGAAATTGTTGAAGTTTGGACACGGATTGTTGTGGCGAGGATGCGGGCGTGCAGGTTAGGCATGCAGGCCCAGTGCAGTGCTGCCAGCACCGTCACGCAGAGCATGATGTGGCATATATGCAGGCGAAGAATTCGGCGGCGGGGGCTTTCATCGGTAGGGTGGCCCCCTTCTTCTTTGTTTTGCGGAGTCGATCAGGTTTGCGGACGTATGGCGGCGATCCGGGACGATCGAGCGCCCCCACCACTCGCTAGGTCAACCAACGACCCGATTCCGATTAAGCATCATGCGGTTGTTTTAATGAGATAAATTTATTATTAATTCGGGTAAGTAATATAATTTATAGAAACACACATAATCAAAAATGTGACATAATATCCACATTAATAACAAAAATAATTAGTCCTAAGTTTGCATATTTGATAATCTAAGTTTGCATATTAATTATAAAGTAATCATAATCACATTATAATTTTAATTGTATAACTGTTTATATTAATTATGAACCATTTATGAGATAATTTAATATTCAAGGACTATTGGCTCATAATAAGCTCATTGGTCCAAGCGAATAGTTTCCTTATACTCTTATATATAAACTAAATAAAGTCTTTTAATAGGGTTTTGTATATACGCTTAGAGGAAAAAGAAAAGGTCATCTCGGTCAGAAGACAAATGACAGAACATGTATATTTTCTATAGACAAATGACAAATGATATACTTTTTTGTACCATTAAAGTTTTTATTTGGTAATGTGTTTTGAAAGAATTGGTTTTCCTTGATTCTATTGATTCACCCGTAGGTCATATATATAATATTACAAGCTAAAGCATTTCTGATTATGCGTACAAGCTATAAATATGGCTATAATATGTGATTATACCATTATTAAATCAAGCTATAAATATGGCTATAATACTTCTTGAATTATACCATTGACCAAATCAGAATATACATATTAAATAGAAGATTAGATATTCTAGTATAATCTTAATACCCCACCTCGAGTTGGAGCATGGGTGCAATTACCCGACTTGCCCGGTAAATCTGAAACCTGCGGCTTGCCCGAGAGCCTTGGTGAGATGTCGACAAGGCGATCTTGATGGGCATGAGGCCCAGCGCGAAATAATAAATCCTGCGGATGGCATCATGCACATAATGACAATCGACTTCAATATGCTTGAGTACGCTCATAGGAAGGCGAGTTTTTGAGAAGCGTGTATGAGATTCTTAGTGACTATCACAGTATAAGCGCATGGCTGGCGAATGTGTGACACCTAAACTCACAAGCAAAGCTTTGAGCCATTTCAACTCTGAAGTGACGGCAGCCATGGAACGATACTCGGCTTAAGTAGAAGACCGGGACACCGTATGTTGTTTCTTGGTCTTCCAAGAAATCGGAGAAGATCGAAACACTATCCAACCGGTAGAAATTGTCTAGTCAAAGGACCGCGTAGCCCGTCACGAATCGCGCAACACATCGGAGATAACTCACAATCGAGCGAAGAAGAATGCCTTGACAGGACACCGCACCCAAGTAGCGAGCCGGAATGCGAAGCGCGCATCCAATGATCTGGCGAGGTGTTGCGCCACGGCACAGGCCAAGATATGACTGGCATAAACCAAGTCGGGGCGGGTGGGTTAAGTAATCATGGCGGGCGACCCTGATCGTCTATACCTTCCGGATCGGCGAGCAAGGGCCTTTGGCGAAACCCGATGTGTGGTCGCTCCATGGAAAGCCAGTGGGACGAGACCCCGATAAGCGATTTCATGATAATATCAAAGTGTATTTTCGTTGACCTGAGAAGATGCCCTCACGAGATTCACGAGCAACCTCGATACGAAAAATGCTTGAGGGCTAGTCTTTTCACTTATGGAAACACTTTCGTGCAAATGAAGTATGAGTAATTAACGACAAAGACTTGTCATTGCGAAATAATGAGATCATCAACATACACAGAACATTAAGTTGTACGATCCACGATGTAAATTAAGCAGAATAATCTGAATAAGGCAAAAACCATAAGTCTTCAAAGAAGCGACTAACAGCATACCAACCTTCCGCGGGCTTCATCGTCAGACCATCTGAACTTCTTGAGGCCCAGAAGCCCAGCGCTAAACCGAAGTCACGAGCGGTGAAGCGGGAGGAAGTTTCATGTAAACTTCTTCATCAAGATCACCATGAAGAAAGCGCGTATGAACATCCATCGATCAAAGCTGATTCTTGGCCGTGCAAGCTGCTAAAGAAGGCACGAAACGATGACCATTTTATGTACGGAGCAAAAGTTTATTATAATCAACCCTCCCGACTTGATGATTGCAAAATAGCAGACGAGCCTTAAGGCCATCTACTTGCCCATTATGATATTTGATTTTGTATACCCATTTTAGAACCAGAGCCTTTTTATGAGGAGGTAAAGCGCCATGTCGAGGTGCCGTGGCTTCTAAACGACAATTTCTTCTGCATAGCCTCGCCAGCCTTCATCTTTCATAGCTTCTTTAAAGAGCGAGGTTCAATGCCTTGATGATTCTTTGCAAAGAAAAAGAAGCTTTCCACCAGTGTCGTGGAAAACTTATTACAATTTTACATAATATGCTATAGGATACAAAAAAGTACGAGGAGCTATTAAGAAGCGATGAACACTCGAGATGGACTCGAAAGATTATGCAGTGTGGGTAACAAAGTCACGAGAAGAAGAAGGGAGGGGCAGCTTATTCCACAACCGCCTAAGTCATCGGTGGGCGGGAGAGCCCAGTGCGGGGCACGAGGAGCGATGTGGGATTCGGCTACAGTCTGGAGTCCCAGTGCGAGTGCGTGATCATCCGCTGAGCGGACTCAGTATTTTGAAAAATCAACATCAATCCTGCGCGTGAATCGGGTGGCGGCGAGATAAGGCGGCACTTGAGAAGTAAACGGTCGTAAGGAATTCATTTTTCATGAAACTTTACATCACGGAAGCAGATGTCACACATGCGAAGGTCATATAATTTCCACCCTTTTTTCCCATGTGGATAACTTGATAAAGACACACTTCTACTTGAGGAGCAAATTTATTGCAACTGGCCTTTTGATTGTAGGCAAAAGCTAAACCCGGCGAAAAACCTTAAGTTCATCATACTTTCAGTGCACGGCGAAGAAATTTCAAGGGGTTGTATTGTGGAGCAAACGAGGAAGGAGTTACGTGTGAGATCTATTTGCACCGGCACCACGTTCTCTGAATGTGGGAAGATTGCCTTGAAACATCAAAGCCTGACCCACATTAAGAATATGTTGATGTTTTGGTTCACGACCATTTTGTTGAGGTCCTAACACAGAGGTTTGAAAAATAATGCCATGTATCAAAATAATCAACATCACACATTTTAAACTCATTTCATTTGCTCACTGTCTTATTTTTTGACATGTGTTTTGGCGGCGGGCAATCTGTAAAAAATGAACAAAAACTTGATAAACTTGTGTTTTGAGCGCAATAAATAAGCCCATACAGCTCTTGAAAAATCATCACCAAGAATTAAAAAATAATGTGCTCAGAAGGGTATCCTTAATTTAGACCCCCTTCAAATAATAGATAATAAGATTAGTCGACTAGCTTTACTATCAGCGTGAAAACTATCCGTTTTGGCACAGCGAGGACAAACTTAACGTGCTTTATTCAATTTCTTTCTAAATCTTTGGAAAATAGCCAGGAACTAACGGCGGCTTCTATCGACGGATGCCCAGAACTTAGGCGTACCGCGACTCAATCAAATCTGACGTTACCGCACACATTGTAAGTGCGAAAATATTAAGTCCATCCTTCGTTCACGGCTCGATCGGACTCCCGGCGCTAGGTCTGTATAGCACATAATGAATCGATGAATTGTAAAAACATTTAGAATCTGCCGATTAATTGTGACCGCGAGATTAAGTTGCAATATAGCGTAGTGAAATAAAACATGTTCAAGTATCAACCCATTGATCCCGACAAGCGACCCGGCCTTAGTAACAATGGCATGTGCAGTTAGGTAACCAGTGAACATTCGCGAGGAAATATGATGAGTGTCGATCAAACATGATTCGATTGCCGAGTAACATGGTGAGAAACACCGGTATCGATAATCGAGAAAAGGAAGCGCACCATCATCGATCATCATGGCGATTATTTATCATATTCAATAAATTTGAACACCTTGGTTTTAAGTCGGTAGAAATGCGGAGGACCCATGAGGGAGGGAGGCCAGTGAATCGGTCCCCCACCAGCCCCGCGGCATTGGTAGCCCGCATTAAGTGGCAGCCACGGCTTTGGTAGGCCACGAGGAGGCGATCGGAGGCGTAGGGTGGTTTGTGCATTGGGTAGTGCCGCTTGCCTTGAGACTCCCACGGTTCCAGATCTTCCACCAATGCGGATATCCATCGTTTTGAAACAAATGTGTCATCATGACCCGATCGCTTCATGAAGTGTCTGATTTGATTGCTCCGGGACGGAGTAACCACGAGCCTTAGGTCGTCGCGGTTTATCAGAAACAAGCATGGATTTCCTCTTTAATAAGCTATCTCGAGCAATACCCCGAGACTTTTCTTCACGAAGACATGCTTGATACACCACGATCGAGAGATCGGGTAAAGGAAGTGAATGACAAATTCGACGTCTTAGTTGCATATAACTCATCGTTAATGCGATGAGAGTGATGGAGTTTCTCCTCCTCCCTTTAAGTAACCGTCGACCCGACAACATCACAAGTACAATTACCACAGGCTGCATGGGAAGCGGGGCGATCAATTCATCCCTCCTGATCCCATCAAGCGGGTATAATAATCATCGATGAACATATTCGAGATTTGCTTACGGGTGGTAATATCGGCCCTCAAATGTTGATGAGGACCATTGGCCCTGCAGCAGCCTACTCAAGATAAATCCAAAGTCGTTTGGCTTCATCGTAGAAAAGGAATGGAGGCCATGATTTTGGATCGAGTCAGGTGTGATCCATGAGACAAGCATATAGAGTAGCTGATGTCCCAATCGAGTTGTTTCTTAACTTTCTCTAGTTGGTTTGGTGAGATGTCCAT
Source organism: Tetrastigma voinierianum (assembly GCA_016808115.1). NCBI lineage: Eukaryota > Viridiplantae > Streptophyta > Magnoliopsida > Vitales > Vitaceae > Tetrastigma > Tetrastigma voinierianum. The sequence continues at coordinate 96,938 of JAEQBH010005061.1, forward strand.
CGACAAACACAAACTTTAGTGAGCTTTTGAAGACAGCAATTGTACGTGCCCATGAAATAGGTATCATTGAAGAAAGGATCAAGTGGTGATCCATATTTCGGAGTTGATCTCGGACCCGAGATAATAAGGAGAATGGGGATCTATTTTCCATCCGTCGGCCCATGTGAGAAGAATCGGAGAGAGGCTGATGATGATGGCGGAAAATGTCGATAGAAGAAAATAAATGGGTAAGCTTGCTAAATTTGCTAGAATACGTCTGTAGAAGAATTGGTTTCGCTGATTACAGTGATTAGCACAGTAGATCATATATATAATATTTACAAGCTAAAGTCAGCTCTGATTATGCGTACAAGCTATAAAATATGGCTATAATATGGCAATTATACCATTGACCAAATCAAGCTATAAATATGGCTATAATACTTGCTTAATTATACCATTGACCAAATCAGAACCATACATATTAAATAGAAGATTAGATGATATTCTATTATAATCTTAATATAATTTGTGGCTATTATTGATTGTTGATTGAATTGTATTTAGACTCAGCTAAATACTTTGATTTCTACGAAAATAATTTTGCTCACATATCATATGCCCTCGCACCTCGACCCGGGGGCGGGCATAGGTCTCAAATATATAATTGGTGATACAAACTCAAATTTTCTTGTTTATATTTTGCTATATTTTATTATACGCTTCTTAATTCTTACCAACCCAAATTCATGATCATTCATGTAAAAAACTGCAACTGCTACCCCTACCCCTATGTAAATTCCTCATTTCTTTTCGTTTTTAGTGATCTTATTTCAAATACGTAAAAAAAGAATGAATGCGTAGTGAGGTTATTTAGTGCTTCAGCATCAGATGATTATATATCTCCAGCTAATAAGTAAAGCTGTAGTCCTTATTAGATTCAATCAACAAGTTCAATGCATTGGACTTTTCCCCCATTATTACAGCACTCACTGCAAAAAGGCAGCTGCATTTCATTTACCCCATCATGAGGAAAAAAAAAACAACATAAACTACCAAAACTGCATGTAAAGGAAAAATTAAAAAAAAAAAAAAAACCCATCACAGAGCAGCATGAAGTTGTTCAAAGGCGATATCGTATATGGTTTTCACCTTAGCTTTACTCTGTGCCTGGTAAGCAAGCTTTAAATATCAGAGCCTGCCATTATCAGCCCCTTCAGGTAGATTCAAGTCCTTAACATTTAGATTCTAAACTCTTCTTTTAAGGTGGTTACACATCCATAACAGCAAAGATTTGCTCCTGGATCTCTGCTTTCAGTTTCTCTACTACAATTTCTGCACTGGACCCTTTGCTATCTCTGCTCTGCTCCACAATTTTCTCGTGGAGCCAGTTACATTTATAGCTCACTGATTTCCTTACCAATCTCCTCGTTCACCTTCGCAATGTTTTCAATAAATCTGGAGGTGGGAGGGAAACGTTCTATTCTTCACACAGATATGATCTCCAAGTTGGCTGACTTGAACCTCTATCCAGCTCATTTTTGCCCTTTCTACGCCCACTCCACTAACTCCTCGTCAAATGGAACTTCCATCATGTAATTTATAAATTATAAAATTTATAAGAATCCTAAAATTCATAAATAAGGAAGAATGATAAAAAAAAAAAAAAAAAGAAAGGGGAAATTTGTTATTTTAACAGAACAGATAAGAAAATGAAACATTTGTAACTTTATAACTTTTTACCATCCTGAATATTTATCCCATAATAGCTGTCACAGTAACTGATTATGAGTATTTATCAAGCAGCCTCAACTTCCTCAAAAGATAATTGGTGGAATCGCGATCCAACTGAATCAGCTCAACCAAGCAATGCCTAAATTGGAGTTCAAATTTGACTCATAATTTGCAAGGAGAAATGCATATCTGGCCACTCCTAATTTCTCTTGAAGCACAAATATAATAGCCAGCTAAAACAACTAATATGCTATGAAAAAAGATGAAACAACGATCAAATGGAATACAACAAAATGCAAATTTACAAATTCTACAAATGAAACTGTTCCACCTTAATTAACATATGAGTTTTCTTTGTAATAGAACTATTGTTTGTTTAGTTTCATCAGATGGAATGCTCTCAACTCCAGATTGTTCTGATGTCCTTGAATTGCAGCAATATTACTGCCTTGTAAATTACAATTCTTATTTAGCTCATACATGTTGTTCAGAGTTGCTAAATGTTTTGAAACAAGTCCGTTTTGTTTTACCCATTTAGCTCATTTTGGTCTCCCACTGAATGTTTTGTTTTATTTCAACTACATTTATTTATGATTTCCTACAAAATATCATATAAGTATCCAGCAAAGCATAGAAAAGAACCAAACTTCAAAGAAGAATATAGTGTGTTTCTACTAACGAAACAAACATACATTGTGTCTTCCCTGTTGAAAGTATACTAATGAATAATGCTTATTCCCGTATTTTATAAATATTGATCAAATCTAAACACAATAAATAAGCCAGGCTACATCCAACATTATCAATTTCATAATATTTTGATATTAACATGCAAAACCTACTTTCCCCATCACCACTAAAAATATCACTAGATCCAGCCATGGAGAGGACTATCAAGTTTTAGCATTTTTCTAGTTGTCAAGTGTAAATGCACCCTCGGCGAGCCTTTTCAACAAAAATGGGCAATCTACAAGTTATAACCAAGTACTTGACATCATAAAATATCTTTGCAATTTCCATATCGATCATAAACTCAATAGATGCTATGAGGCAACAAAAAGTCTATTTCATCCTAATAAATCAGTCTGACATTGAAAAGGAAGATCAAATCCATAAGGCCATTTAAAAAACAAAAGAACTTTCCCATGTTCAGTATTAGTAAAGAAAGTTGCAAATAGCATCCTTTGTGGTAGATGATCATCAATCACTAAATTATTTACTCATCTCCACCATGCGATCGGTTAAACCCTTGAGGGAAGAAACTCTAGATAAGCTTTTGAGAGCAAACAGCTTTACCATCACGCCTGCATAAAATATTTGAATTTAATAAATGTTAGTTTAGAAATAAAATACTAACAAAAAGAACATTTGTAAAAAATCCAACCAAAATCCCAACATAAATCTCCAACAAATAGAAAAACAACAAAAATCTCAAGAAAGAAAGATGAAGGAATTTGGGAATGAAGAGTTGTGAAACATAATATTCATATTAGACAAAAATCGTACAAACTTTAATTCTTAGAAAAATTAATTATTTAATGTGATAATAGAGTTTGGTCTAGCAGGAAAATGTTATGGGTTCAAACTTCTTTTTTTAGTTTGATCCCCATTTGTGCACGTGAAAGTCCATAATTTTTAAATTCTAAAATTATTTGAGGTCTTTTAACTAAATATCTCTTGTTTATATTATGTGTCTAACTTTAAGAGTGGTAGTCGATCCAATCGTACCATTTGTGTAGCTACATGATCGGAAAATACCTATCAAAAAGCACAGTCACTTAGACTGTACCTTGTATATAAATTCAATTACACCTTAGTTAGATTCTTATTTCTTGATACATGATCTTCATTTATTTATTTATTGTTATGTTGCTTAATCTCATTAACAGGTGAAAAATGGGATATCAAGTGTATATAGGAGAGAAAGTTGTTGGGACTATAAAAGTATATGCTTTTCTTAACCTAATAGACGCATTTTAAAATCATGAGGGTCCTTTGGAGTAAAGCAGATAATATCTATATTGTTGGGTCAGATAGTTACAAATTATATTAGAGCCATTCTCCGACCCCCGATGTGGGTGTCCATTTCGTTTGGCCCTGTATAACATGTTTGTCCATTTGGCTCACAGTCCCATGGGACACAACATCTGCGTTGGAGGGTTTTAAACAACTTTATCCAGGTTGTAACAACAGATGCCTTGGTTGCAAGTGATGTTTGGAGAAAAATGGTGCAGACTGCTGTAAACCGGAGTTTCAACCAAATTACTGTACGTTACATTCTTGTATATGTTTTATCAAATTTGACTGGACTTGCTGCTCAGACTAGTGACAGGCAACCTGGTCAGGATTCTGTCCGTCAAATCTTTTCTTTACCACAGAAAATAATCTAATTGAAATATCTGTTGTTTGAGGTCGACTGAAATGGGACAGCAGGCCATTGACAAGTCTATTTTGATGTAGTTTACGTAATCCACTGGTTGGTTCTTTCGTAATTTGAGTTGGAACTATTGGTTGGGAGTGGATTTTACAGGTAGATGGAGATGCTAGTACCAATGATACTTGTCCATTGCTTTGGCTAGTGGGATCTTTGGATCAACCAGGGTATCGTCTTTGATCAGGCCTCAGGCAACACATGCTTAACAAATATCATTTTCAATGTCTGACTTAGGCATAACTCAGTTACAAAATTAGTTGATCTGTTGTACTTGCTCAAATCAAACTGAATCAAGAACATGGCTGCTATGTTCACATTTCAAAGTAAGCATAGGAAAGCATGCAAGAAACACTGAATCGAAGGCACCAGTTATGAGAGGAAAATCAAAGCCAGGTTTATTCAAGTAATAAAATCCCTTGTGCAGACAAGTCACAGATAGGAAATCCTTAAGTACTGGCCTAAAATCCATTTGTAGACGCTTTATCCTCTTGGTACGAGGTTGTTCTGGAAGTTTAGAAACTTGAAAAATGTATATGTAAACCAGAAAGTTGTGCTCAGGAGTTGCCTCCACAAGAGAATGGCGCTATCTTCTCCTTGTCAAGTTGAGAACTAACCCACCATCAATCTCATAAGAAAATTCATCTATTTTGGAAAGATCATCATCAACCTCATTGAACATCTGACAGAAGACAGGAGCATTCTCGTTAGACCCGGGTGGAGGAAGAAGGAATGCCTCCATTCTTGTGCGTAAAATGGAGATGAGAACATCCTCACATCCCAACACAAACTTACCATGACAAAGATTTCTTGAGCCATTCGTAATTATATTTGATAAGCGGGATTTTGGTGTTGGGGAAGGTCGCCCATATCCTGAATTGACATAGTAAAAGTGACAATCAAAAATACATTACCTAGACACAAGAGTATTTCCAGCGGGCGTGGCCTCTTGTATCCTTTTCCATAACGTTCATAGAAGGGAGGAGTCTGGAGCCGCCGCGTAATTGATTTTGAAGAATGAGTATCGAGGGTCCTTACACCTCGAAGGGATGGACCCATTTAAAACTTTGAAAAATAAGTAAAGTTGGTGGAAGACATATCTTGATTAATCTTCATCATGCGGCGAAGTCTTAGGCGCTAAACTCATGAAGCTTGAAAGCTTAATCTTCCCGAAGGCGGCATCGAAGTCGAGAGAGATCATTACATACATGCCGATGAAATCCTTTGTATCCTTTAGGTGTCCAATTCAACAAGCCATGAAGCGGCAATGACGTTTGACCCATTCCTCCGGCCATAATTTTGATCCATCTACGAGAAACCCATCAGCGGCAACTTTTCCTCCTTAAGCGATCCGCGTTATCAGCAGGTAATGCGTCGGTCGGGAGGATTTGTTTGGAATCTCGCCAAAAATCTTTATTCACATGTCGATCCTACGATGTGGTCTACCTGAAACCGCAGTAAGTGTCCACTGCATTATACAGCCTTCGCCTGCGCCTTCCATTCTTAACTAACGGCGGCGATCTGGGGGGTTTGGGTGTTATGGGAATGGAAGAGGTACAAGCCAGGGAGATAGTTTATGGAGAGGTTGATAAAACGTTCAAATTACATACAAAGAAAGGTTTTTATTAGAGCGGGGAGTTGGATTTTGGCCCATTTCATGTTGACCTAAATTACGTCTCTTAACGGTGGATGATTTCATACTATTGTTTTAAAATATATTACTTTGATGTTAAAATATATATATTTCCCTTCTTCTTCTGTGATATGTTTTGAATAAAATTTAATTTCAAAAATACTAGCAATCACGTTTATTTTGATTAATTCTCATATGATGTAGCTCCTATTTTGTAGATAAATATTTATGTTTTAATGTTTTATTTGAGTTAATTCTCCTTATGATCTGCTCCTATTTTTATCCGATGGAATGACATTCTATGGTTTTGCATGCATATGAAGCATTAATAAATAATTCAAAGATATGGTAGAAGAAGATAAAACAAAATTATCTATTAAAGGAATAAATTTTTTTAAGTAAAAATATTCTTTTTACCAACTTTTAATTTCTATTTCTTCTCAAATTATAAATTCAATCAATAAACAAAAGAAGAAAATATCACAATAATATTTCAAATATTAGTCTTTACATAAAATAACTATATAAATATAGAATATTTGAAGTAAAAATTCGTTTATGAAATTTAAATTTTATTTGTTATTTTATCTCATTTATTTTATTTATAGACCTAAAAAGACTATCCATATTTTTTAGAATTAAAATTATCTAATATTTTAAAGGAATAATATTAAAGATTTATAAAACATGTAACTTAATAATTTTTTAAAGTAAAACTTTTTAAAAATTTTATTCCTTTATCTCAAAAGTATTTTAAATAAATAAAAAAGAACAATATTCAAATAACATTATATATATATATATATATATATATATATATATATATATATATATATATATATATATAATAATTATTATCTTTGCACTTTAGGAATTTAATTTATCTTCAAATGTATATTTTGGAATAATTTTTTTCCTTTGTTTATGGTTATAATTTTTATAAGTTTATATTCGATAATTTATTTATTTTCTTTTTATATATGTGCTATTCTTATATCTCTATAATGTCTATATTGTTAAAGTAACCTTCAATCGACTACTTACAATCAACTACTTTTTACAAACAATAATTAATAATTAACTACCAACTACATTTATCATTATCGGCTAAACCAAACGGGGTCTAAGATTTGTTAAGACTTTAAAAGTCTATAAAGATTCAAGAGTGTGATCAATTACAACTTTTATAGACTTTCTAAAGTATATCGACCATTGAAAAAGTCATTGACTTTCATAGACATTAAACTTTTAATTACTTTTCTAACTAAATATAACACTCACCTTTAAGAATTCTCTAAGCTTTTCCATAATATTTGAAATGACTTTTTCTTTAAGAAAGTAAAACAAATAAGATTTTTTAGAGGTAAGGCTTTAACCCTATGAGTTAGATCCTAAAAGTGTCTAATTTTTTTAATCTAAGTTTAGATCCTAATAAAAAAATTATTATTATAAACACCCATACGAGTTCACAAAATTAGAATAATTTTGTAGTTCTTCATATTTTAAGAACTAAAAAGTTAAAAAATATATGATTGTTCCTAAAATCACAACGATTTAAGAACTAAAAATCTGATATACTTTTTTCAGAATTGGAATTTTATTTAAATACACCTTTTTGTCTCATTCAAAATCAAAATTATAATATTTATATTGAAGTAATATAAATATATGGTTCTCCACAATTTTCATTTACCAACCATAAGCGAAGAACAATTGAGGAGAGACTACAATTATATCCACTTTTGATCATCTCATCTTATTCTATCAGTAAAATTTATTCTTCTTGATTCATTGTAGGTTTTTTCTTCTTATTGATACCTTATCGATATATATCTATTTAATATAACTTAAGATTTATTCATTATCAATAAAGAGTTATTTATATATAATATAACATTTAAGGTAAGGAGTTTAACTTGAGATCTATTTGTATTGTAGTAATTTGATTAATTTGATTTTAGAATTTGCTCATGTACGCCTTTTACAATTAGTGAAATAAAAATGATTTTTATTGATTATAGTTCTTAATTGTCCCTAGAATCACATATGTATTGTTTTTTTGTTTGAATAGTTCATATAAGTATATGAATAAAACTATAAAAGTATATGAAAGTCATTTATACATTTACAAACTCTACAAAAATCTATAAAAGTCTTTAAAAATCTATCAAACTCTATAAAAGTCATCATCTAAAAAAAATGTCCATAAATGTCATTACAAAGTCATAATCAATACACCCTTAGTATCGGTTGATGATCAAGACTTTATTTATTATAAAGATTAAGTGTTTAGAAACACCCAAAATGGTTTTTATAACTAAACACTTTTAATTATATTGTAGTAAGTTGTTATCACGGGATAAAGCAGACTCTCACCCCTCTATATGTTCTTACCTATTTTAAACATTAGACAGGTAAACCATTGATGGATATTTAAAATGTTGATTAAAAAAAAATTGAAGATTTTCATTTGGATCATGCTGTATGCGATTTGTGAAAAATGGGGAAATGAATGAAATTAAATTATAATATGTTAGGGTTTTCATTTCCTTTTAAGGGATCAAGGACGTTCATTACTGTTGAAAACTGTTTTGGTATGTTTTTAGGCTCTTCTGATTGCTGAAAATATGGGGAAGGAGATTTGAAATCCACAGCTCTAATTGATATATGAGAAATGCAATCAAGAAGGTGAATTCTATTTCTTATTTAGGACCTGGCAAGGGGGATTTTATTTATAGGAATAAAACATTTAAGGTTTAAATTTTCAAATAGAAGTTGCTAGTAATATGGAGTTAGTCATATTTTTAGAGGTTGAGCTATAAAATTTATGGCGGAATCGCGGAGCCAAACTAAGCGGAGCGTTTTGACCTATAGCCATATGGGTTTATTAGTGGCTGAACCGATGACTAGTTGCCGTTAAACCTAAATCGTTGTTGTCTTAAGTAACTTGGCATCTTAATTGATTATTTACAAAAATTTGATATTTGGCCCTTAATATGGAGCCAAATCTTTGTTTTAATTATTTAACTTTTAATTTTTAAATGTTGAGAGTTAGAAAATTTTTGTTACTATAAATTTTCGATATGGTACTGATGTTTTTTCGAAAGCTGCACATTTAGTCTGAACAAGTATTTGGTAATTGAATAGAATCCAAGAAAATAAGATTTATCATAACCCTAGGGCGTGATAATAAATCCCAATTTTCTATCAATCCATCAAGGAATTCAAATGGTATTTTTTTACTTTAATTATGAGTTTTTCCAAGTCCAATTATAGAAGAAAGATGTTTCCTTAAAGCCTTTTTTTTTCCCATTTTTCTATCGAATTCAAATGATATTTTTGCTAATTAGGTTTTCCAAGTAGAGAAGAAAGATGTTTCCCTAAAAAACTTTTTTTTAGCTTGGTAATAAACGTTGTTTGGATAATATCCCATATAATACACTGTCTCCTCCCCGTTCATGCAACCAAAGGTCCCTGTTTGAATCCCCACTGCCGCGGACTTCTCATTCTCCAGAAGGTCACCGTCGCCTCTTTCTCAGTTTTTCATTTTCTTTGAATTTTTACTTTAATTGAAGATGAAAATGTGTCCCAACAGAATAACCATCGGAATCCATTGGCACCGACGGCATGCCGACAATGGGTAGCCACAGCAGTCGCACTGCTGAACGCCGTCGCACTGTTGCTGAATGCCGTCCTGTGCCGTCGCATGCGGCGCGCCAGCGCGCTCACGCGCGTCTAGCCCGCCAGCGCGCTCTGCTGCGCGTTAGCCGTGGGGCCGGCCAGGCGTCGCGCTGCTGTCGCGTTATGGCCCGGCCCGTCATGCGAACAGCGCTGCTGCGAGTCGTGCCGCCGCGCTCTGAAGTCTTGTCGCGTGCGCCGCAGCGCTGTTGCTCGCCATCCACGTGCCCGTGAAACGCGCGCCCGTGCTGCTCGCAGTAATGGCAGCCCGCCCGCTGCTGCTGGCGTCCCATGCCGTCCGCAGCGTGTGTCGCGTTGCTGCCTACCGTTCTTTATGCACCGCTTTCTGCTGCCGCCGTCGTGTCTTGTCGCGCGCGTACCTGCTGCAGGGTCATGGCTGGCTAATATCGGCCGATGTCTCGCTGCTGCGGCGGTGATCGCGTGCCATTGCATGGCGCGCGTTCACTGCCGCCATCGCGCTGGTGATCACTTGCCGTTGCGTGCTTGCAGCTCTGCTGCCCGTATTGAATCCGACTCTTGTACCTGAAATGTTTTCCCACGATAGAGTGAACAATGCCCAGTGGTTGAATTCTTCTATAAGGGCTACTCCCCACTTAAAATGCACATGTAATGGCACAGCACAAACATCCGCATTCCATACAATTTGCAATGCACACATGGGATGATACATATATCATGCATGAGATGTTTTCATGCCAATATCCCGAGTCACTCACCGACTGTCTCACACATGCCTATGCCAAGTGTGACAGCTGTCACTAGTAGTACCAATGACACCATATATCGAGTTTTTGTCGGCTCACCAACACCCAATGCAAGTGCCCGATTGGTAGCTGTCCAGTCAAATCGAGCTCACATCACCCGACTAAAGTCTAATGAGAACCATGGCCAGTGTGTTTTCTTTTGGCGAAGAACTTTTCGATCCTGCAGCGGGTCTCACCCACTGCAAACTTCGGATGATGCAGCGGGTCTCTTACACACATACAGAAGTTTCTGGATAATACCACCGGTCTCTTACACTCGTAAAGAACATTTCGGATAACATCGCGGGTCTCTCACGTCTGAGAACTTTGGATAACAACTGCGGGTCTTTCACTTTTGTCTGAACTTCCGGATCTATCTATGGTCTTACAATCAAATTCCGGGCTTTTCACCTTGCAGAGTTAATTGCCCCTTCTTGCTTTATGACACACATTAAATTTTATTTCACTTTATGATTTGAAGCATGGAGTCGTTTTGTGGACGATGCGTCATCAAATATCTTTCATTCACCAAAATGGTGACGACCACACACGTGCACCCGTACCTACTCGCAGCGATGTGTGCACATGAATGTAGTGATGCCAATTCATATATTCAATTCTAATGATTCTTACACAATTATATTCCATATAATCAAACATCATGTTAACACATCAAATTTGCATGCATTAACAATTCTTATTCTTCACACACCATACATGCTATTTATTCTAATCAATAACATGCAAGCAATTTCACATGGACAATTTCAGTCCAAATACTTATTTAGGACTATACAAACGATTAATAAATGTTGGGTCGAGATCATGATTCCCCATCAAACGTCGGTCCCCTTTCTTTGGGACCAATTTGCATGGCCATTTATAGCCTCACAACTCCCAAAATATTTTCATGTGGCTTTTAAGACAAAAGTAACCAAGTGAGGAGGAGCCACACCTGCAGAGTTGCTAAAACTCTGATCCCAATACCCACGCTAGCCCTTCTGTGAGGGATCAACTTTATTGGCCGTCCTTAGGACAATCTATAGAGAAGGTTGACTCTCTCTCTCTCTAAAACTCTTTCCTACTTTCCCTCTCTCTTTCTTTTCTCTCTCTTTCCATCCCTCTCCCATTGGTTAGATTAAAGATAGAGGTAAAGTGAGATGTCTCTCACTTATACATGTCGAAAATTCTAAGTGGCCCTTAGGATTTCCCCTTATCACCTTATCCATTCACTTGGATTTCCACCCAATTATGAGATGCCCTTCAAGATGACTAGGCTCTTGCATTTGACTTACTCACAACTTGACACGTGAATCAATGTGAGTCACTCAACACCTGCCATGTGTTACGTGTCACTCTCGGTGTTTCGAAAAACGTGAAATTCTAACTGTCTCGGAATTCGATGAAATTTGACGTGGTAGCTATATTTCGCGAGACAATTCCAACGGTGAAGTCCGTTTCATTATCCAAGATCTAGAAAAATTTTGAATTTTTTTTACCAAAAATAATGTTTTACCATTTTTCGAAAATTCGGATTTTCCGGGGTTTCACAATAACTAGCCTTCCCTCTAATTTATTTATTTATTTATAAATATAAGATTGCACACATTTCACCTTTACGGTGTCACCGGGCTCACCAGGCCATTAAGTTTTGAGAGATGTCATCTTTATGAGATCCTGTAATATTCTTTGAAAATCGGTGAATGTCTTCTCTCTCTTATGTCTTGAGTTCATCAATTGTTGTTGTGAAATTGTTACCTTGTAGCCCACGTAAGTTTACTTTTTAACATGAAAGATAATTTTAATGATCATTTCTTTCTGGAATTTGCCCTAGATTCTTGTTATTAGTGTAATGAAATTTTATATTGAATTTTATATTTAATTATCTTTTGCATCTGCTACTGCATCTACAGGAGAGTAGGAGATCTCGGAACCAATTTAGCTTACCTGAATCAGTCTTCAACAATTCATTTGCTCATTCATTATGTAATGTTTTCTAAATCTCTATTTTATTCTTTTCTTTTCTTTTATATTCTTTCTAAGATGGAATCATTAAATTCCATGGTATTGTCAATACAAAAATATTTAAGTGTAAAAGGAAATCCAATTTAAGTGCATTGTAATTGTGCTATTCAGGATCACACTATGCTAGTAGGGTTTTTAATTTTAATTTTAATTTTTGTTGTTATAATATTTTTGGTGTTAGAAATTTATACCTTTGCTTTCTTTCAACATCACATTTATTTTCCTAAAAATCCTAGAATTTATTTTCTATTAATTCAATTTCATTAACATGTGTGATTCATTATATATTTCAAATTCATTATTTTCTCAATAATATTGGACTACCATACATTCTCATATAGATTTAGTTTTTTTTAAATAACTTTTCTAATACTTTGAGCTAGTGTTTTTAAATAGATTTGAATATCGTGATGGTGTTTATGAAAATTATAAAGTTTAGATGCAATGTGAAATTTTATTTCTTTTTATAATAGTTAACTCTTAATGGTAGATTACAACATCTATAGCACTATACGCTATCTTTGTCGAACAAATTGGGCTTAATGTGTATGAAGTCATGACAGAACATCATGGACTAGCCATTTTGAAAAAAGTGGAGTTGAATGACAAGAGTTATTGTCATTCAATCTGACAATAGATTTAGATAAACAATATGTCCTAAATGGATATCATTGTTTCAAAGAATCGAGTATATCAACGACCACTACACTCATTTTAGAAAAACACAACGGCTTAAAAAAAGGTGGATTCATAAAATAGGCTTGTAATTGAATGAATTCTTGCGAGTTTTAAGCAAATATTACGGTATTTTCTTAACCAATTTCTCTTTTTGTATTTTTTGTATTTGATATATTTTTATTTATTTAATATTTTTTATACAATGACATGTTTACAACCATTCTTTACGTGCTAGCACAAATGAAGCTGTCTACCTTTGATATTCATAATGTAGTAGTAGTAAATGGTCGAGCAAAACTTACAGGATTAGGGGATGACAATGGAATGTTAGGGGACATCCGAAAAGGCATTGGATAGATGCTAATAAATATTCTGAATAGTTGGTGCGGGGGTCCTTGAAATCAATCATGCTCGAGATTTTGCACTTGTTTGGATTTTATTGGACCGGAAAAGGAGATGATGGGTAAGATTATTAATATATTAATTTCTATTTATTATTTTGTTGTATTCTAATTGTGGTATTGGTTCATTTGTTATCTGAGAAGCTTTTGATACTATGCATAGACATCCACCTTTTGTCCCCTTCATGCATCTTTTCGATTGATTGCCTACCTGTCTATAGTTCAATATGCCTCAAAAACTCATATATCAATAGCAATGTCCTGGTTGCAACATTTGGCTCAAAGTTATCAATGTAGTCATCCTTTATGGACAAATACGATACAGAATAAATTTGGACAATTCTATCACCAGGATTTGATTAGGGTTTTGAATTGGAAGAATTCTCGATATTATGACACTACTTGGTCACATTTTGTCTTTTTAAGAAATCTCGTAGGTCACGATAAGTTGGTAAGTTTAAATTATTTATATTTTATTTATACACCGTAATGTTTATAAATCTAAGATATGTGTGTTTATGTAATATAGGGAATACCTGAAGTTTTGGATGCAGAGATGAATAGCTTATGGCCGGGCTTCCTTGGGATGATATTCTTTGCCCTACAAGCAAGTGGCATACGTTTGTTAAATAGATCCAGTAGAGTGTCGCATGCAACTTATGCCTTTTTTTTTCTTGATTATATAATGCATATTCAAGTATGATTTAACTATTTACCTGTAAAAACATTAAAACGTTGTGATGCATGTCCCAATTATCCCTTCATTTAGTGGTTTGACATGTGTGTTATTTTGTTGTAAATCACAAAACCTTACCATTATTGATTTCTATTATAAACATCCTAAAGACACAGTATTTTAAGTTAACCTGAAAATTGAAATGTAATTTTATCCCTAAACTAATACATTTCTTAAATTCAACTAATGATTGTAGGTATTTAAGGTTTTTTTCTTTTTTGATAGGTATTGCAGGCGTTAGAAGAAATCGGCTTTGAGTTTCCTCTCAACAAGTTATTCAATCATATTTTTGCCTACTTTTCATGTAACTATACCCTCTTCATTTCTTTATCAGCTATGATATTTATACATTATTTTGAGGGACTGAACATACAATCTCAACTGTGTTATCTTTACATTAGCTAAATCCGTCTCAAACTACGAGTAACTAGAACCTCACAAGTTCCATAAAGATGAAGAAAGTGTCTTTTGTAGTAATCAGCATGAATATTCAAAATGATACTGAATTTTAGTTTTAGCAGGATTTCATTTTCCTTGGATTTTTCTCCTCCAACATCAATTAACGGCATTACCTTCTGATACAAAAGCGGAAATAACTAGGCTAAATATGATTTCTGTCACATTGTATAGAGAGATTGATATGTTGGAAGAAACGTGATCTCCATGATGGAAAATTGCAGGGGATGACCCGATACAATTTTCAATAATGAAATGGTTGTAGAATATCTATTATCCACTGAATGCCTAGCCTAATAAGGGATGAAGAAACCTATCGCTACTTATACATATTCATATGGTTAAGCATTCAACATTAAATAGATAGAACATAAGGAGGGCAAAGGTCCTGGAGTTTGTTTGAGTCTAATGAGGTAATTTACTACAAGTGTTTAGTTTGTCAAAGAAAAAAATGGAAGGAAAATGTATGAAATTATCTTCTATTCAAGTTATAGAATTTGGAGACTTAACATGTTTCTGAAACTTGATTTACTTTCAATATGAGATTCATCTTCTTATCTGTGTGCTTTGGATTGGTGGAGTTCTTTGGGATTCGCCCTACCATGTTACAATAATATAGGCTAATGGTCATTTTCCCTCTGTCTGCCTTCCTCTCCGTTCTCAAAAGGAAAAGGACCCTGGATTTTCATTTCATGGACTCTGGATTTCTTCTGTTTTTTAATACCACCCCTCTTTTTATCGGTTTCATGAATACACTGGAATATTCCTAGTATGAGATTTGGCTCGGGGATTTTTCTAGTCTTGGTCTTGTTCTTCATTTGACCACTTTCTTTCCACATTATGTTTTAACCAGCACTGGAACGTAGTTTACATTGTAGTCTATAAAATAAAACTAATTAATAAAAAAAAAAAAAAAAAATGGCCAATTCAACTCAAAATTCTGTTTAAACATCAAATATTCCAGTGATCCACCAACTTATTCTTTGGCTAACCACCAACTTAAATAACGCCTGATAGCAGTCATTTACCCATCACGCCTGCAAAAATATATTTGAATTTAAGGACTGTTATTTAGGAATAAAATACTCCCACGAGCTTCTAAACACTTGCTAGCGACCCATATCTCAAACAAAACAGTGAAAAGACTAATTATATAATCTACAAACATGATCAACATTTACCACCATGACCCGTGGTTGGCTATGGCCGCCATAGAAACATTTGGTTCATGATTTTTTCTTTTACTTAGTCCCTGTTTTTGAGCTTAGTTCTTTTTAAAACAAAAAAATTTCCAAAGTCTAATACATGCTTTTAATCATCACTCAAACCGTAGTTTGTGATTTGTGAGCATTGAAGCTAAACTTTTTAAAACTATAATTGGTAACTACGGCAGCTTGGGCCAAACCGTGATTAGTGCCTATAGTTTCCACTAATTAAAAAAAAATTAAAACTGTATTCACCAACCAATGTTTTAACTTTAAGCTTAAACCATAGTTACCAATTGCTTTGCCAATCATTTTACAGCTTTAAACCAGAATATCACCAACTAACAAGATTTTATGATGTGGCAAAAGACACGACTTGGCCATTATATTAAAAACACAAATAACTTTGGAATTTTTTTTCTTAAAGGTTACTTTGGGACATCACTACCTTTTTCCATCAAAGCCATTAAGACGTGACTTATATCCAAATCATTCAAACACCTATCACAAGGATAAATCACTGACTCCGGCCATTTGTAAAAATTCATCACTCAAGTTTCATTACTAATGACTTGTGCCATAGCACATTTAGAGCACATTTTTCACATCAAGGGCATGGGCGTAAGTAGGAATCTTTAGGGTATAATTGCAACACTTTCTTGGGCAAGCCATAAAAGAGTAATGTCGATTTTATTATTATTTTTTGATGAGTAAAAGCATATATATTCAATAAAAGAAAACCCAAAGGGGCCTACAGGTATACAATGGTATACAAGAGAGTCCCACCAAGGGACAAAGGAAGAGCAAAAAAAAGGCAAAACAAAAACCCACCAGCCCACAAAAGACTATACCCACCAACCCTCAACTACATCCCAACCAAGTCAAAAAATCAACCAAGGATCTAGGCCTTTCAACAATATATACATTTGACCAAGACCATAGATTACAAATAAAAGAGGTTTTCATCCTAGGAAGTCTTTATTTTCAAAAGCTTATAGTTCCTTCATGCCCAATGGTCCGTAAATAGCAGAAAACATCCAGCTGACGCTTTTTTCCAACAAAAGGACCTCCTGTTGAGAGATGGTCCCTTCAATGCACAACCTGGGAATACCCATTTTACACCAACAATAGCTGTGATATTCAAATCACTTTGGTCTATGAGCAATGAACAATAAATGATCAACTGCCTCCCCTTCAAGGCGCAGCAATCATGGTTAAGGTTCTTCCCTTCTTTAAATTGTCAAGGGTTGAAACTTTGCCCCAAGAGGCTTCCCAAGAAAAATAAACCCACTTTCGTGGGAACCCAAGAATTCCAAATTAACTTATAAGGGAACACCACATTTTCGATCAACTGATAGCCTTACAGTTTCACCTAAAAATTTCATTTTTGTCTCCTTGAAAAACATCAAGTCTTCTTGATTCTCAATAACTTGCTTTCCTTGAATGGTATTGAGAACAGAGAGGATCTCATCCAATTCCCAATCATTGAAAGATCTAATAAAACGAGGGGTCCACCCTCCTTCCTCCCTAGAAGAATCCCATAGTTCAACCCACCAACACCTCCTCAAGGCCAAGCACAGAGAGAAAAGATACCCAAAGAGCCTCCTCTCCGCACCAAGCGTCCTTCTAGAAACGCAGCCTTCTACCATTCCCCAGAGAGAACAGCATGGGGAAAGATTGTATCCCATTCCTTTCTAATCTCCTTCCATACACTTGTCCCAGAAGCTCCTCTAAAAGCACAAGAGACCTAGCCTCCTCATTCCTCCCCAAATTTCAAGCGAATGACATTCCTCCATAGGGCATTCTTTTCATTTGGCGTAAGCGCCAACCAATTTACCCAAAAGGGCCCTATTGAGATTAGTATGCTATCTCCTAAACTCCTAATCTCAATCTTTGTTTGGCATGTCCCGGACCATTTAACAAGGCACGCTTAACTCATACACCCACCCAACAAAACTCTTGACTCTCTGTCTCAACCCAGTCTGAACCCTTCTATGAGACGAAAAGAGACATCAAGTATACTGCAGACCCCAGTGCATCAAACACCTAGATTGATAGTTCCCGTCTGTAATATCTCAAGGATTAATGATAAGTTGATCACATGCATATTTCACTGCTGGTTGAGTTAATTTCAGCATTATATAGCTGTTGTAACACCTGAATATGCTAGCAACATAACAAACGATTCTATGATTTACCATTTGTAGCGTATTCGAGTGATGTGCAAAAACAACAGCCACAAAAGGTTTATCATGCATGCATGTATAAGCACAAAAATAAGTATCAAATTGTGTCTAGACCACATGATTTTCAACACATACACTCATTAATGTAGGATTAGAGAAATTTGTTTAGTTTATGATATATGATGAAATTAATTAGGTAAAATGCATAGAAAAGGTTAAGGAATTTTAGTTTGACATTGCCATGAATTTGACTATTTGACATGTTGATAGTTGAGATGAAAGAGGCAGATCATCATTCAAGTCAAATGGGGGAAGACTCCAGGCAAAGTCCCACGAAAGTAAGGAAAGTAAAAAACATCAACCTGCTACATGATTGTCCAGGAATGCCAGTACTGGGTTCAGCATCAGGCTCATTCCATATTTTCCGCTGTTATAGTGAGTCCAAGGTGCTTGTAAATTTCACCTCATCGCTTTGTAAGCATGGAAGCCGATTCCGGTGCCACTTGATAGTGTTGAAAATATTGTCACTTTTCAGGAGCGAGATTGTTTGAGTATCCTGATGACCGCAACCTCAATGTCGCGCATGATCAGCGAGCAGATAACGGTGGCGCCAAGGTAAGAGATGAAGCCACGCTCCACATCTGCTAGCGCAGCTACCGCCAGCAGCATAGCCTTGTGAATGCCATGACATGGAGAATTCTCGCCAGGCATACACGCCAGAATGAAGAAATGTCTCTCAAGTGATCGCTGGGATCGCTCGAAGGATTCCTGCCCATTACCTTGAATTAACGACACCCCACCCACCTTTCTCCTCGACATATTTCAAAGGTCCGATTTAAGACGGACCTTCCGCTTTTTCATTTCCCGTTTGGTCGCCTAAGAACTCGAACGCTCTTCACCAAGAAAATTTCTTTCTGCTACGATCGAGGAGATGATGACAAGGCTTTGAGTCAAGAAAGACGAGACTTCCCTGAAGAACAGTCGGGTAGCAATAATTCCAATATGATATAATTAATGTTACAGTAATTAAACCATTATTATTGGGAAAGTAGAAAAGTAAGAGAGCAAAAATGACGCCACACATTCAGTATTTACTTATGTTAAACACGGGGAAGGGAGGGTAGAAAATAGCTAGCTAGTTCACTTGTAGGTAGCTGTCTTTTGCATGTATGGACCATATATGCAAATAAAACAAGGAAAAATCTGGAGTGGCTATCACCAATTATCGGAGATGGTGCATGATAGTTGATGAAAAGAGGGCCGGCATGCATTAATTCAATGTTTTCAGGCTGGCCAAAATAGGTGTCCGCATCGCCTATCCACACTCAGTATGTCATCATATTATGTCATCCATGTTTTCAGTCTGGCACATATTGGCTCGCAAGTACATCCCCACTTTGATGTTTTAGCGCTGGTAGGTAGATTCCAAGTTTGTAGACACGGTGTTGAAGAACTGAGCCACTTCTTCATGAGTGATCCCCATTTGAACGACAGCACCCTCGAAAAATGTAGGGTTATGCTTGATTCGATTCCAACGGCCATCAGCTCCTTCATGTTTCTTAACTAACGTAAGGACCTTCACTCTATGAGGAACTCGAACTTCCACGTCTGGAACTCCAACGTCGAGAAAGTTTCTTCAGCATCGAGAGGCACAATGGTGCTTTTACCACCAAGTATGATTAGTACTACTGCTACTTCCCGGCCGATTTTCTGGTTGACGATGAACAGGCAGGTGCAAGACTTGATTTTTCACCAACACTCTGCCTTCATCTGGCAATTTAAAAGATTGACATCGCCGTTGATGCAGAAGAATTCTGAACATGGCTGTCTAGTACACAACACTCAGCCCCACCATCTTTTGAACTGGTCAAGGAGTAATTGAAATCTTCGAGGTCATGACCAAGCAACGTACAAGATGCAACACAGTAAAGCACACCCATCTACCAGCATCATCACTGTGAATTGCCAGTCCCAGAATTTTTGTGGATTCCGTGATCATAACAGCCTTAACTGGACATATAAATGAGCTTGGTAAAATCCAGCACTTTAACATTTTAACAATAACTGACTTTGATCTATAGAAATTTTTAACAATGTGAATTATTTATTGGTTGTGTTGAATTAACTGTCTTCATTGATACGCCGATTCACTCGCCTGGTGCACGACATTTCTTCCCTTGTTCTTGTCCTTACTACTAACTCCGCATGATTGGCTGCATATATAAATGAATTAATTGATTGTCACAGCCATTAATCCATTAGAGACCCGAATTTTGTATTATATAGTGTGCCACGCACTCACTACCACTTCCTAATAGGTAACATGACCCGACTTGAATTTGTTTTTCTCAGAATTCGCTTACAGGCAGTCACATTTAGTTTTTTCTTGTTTGTGTTCCCTTTAAAATAAAACAAAAATAAGTGGCGACTCCAAACCGTTTTAAATGGTTTTCAAAAAAAATAAAAACTCATTTTTTAAGTGAGAAACTATAACAACCTAAAATGAACAGTGGTCCACATATCCTTTTCAAAGCAGATAATTTCTTCATAAAAGAAAAGGATTCTACTTATAATGTCAATTTGTTTGCCAATAAGACCCTAATTAAAGTTATTAGAGTCTAAAGAGACATGAGAGGTGATGGGTCCATGTTAGAGTCCCAATGTGAGGAATAGTTACCTGTGTTTGAAAGGTAAGGTTTTATATTTGTTAAATATATAGTGTTATTGTACTGGCCTAAGAAAACAAAGAAACATTTGGAGAGGCGACTAATTATCAGAGGTGCATGTATCTTTCCTTGAGTGCTGAACAGGATTTTGCCCTCTTTCCCGAGTATTTAGTCCCAAAATAAATAAAAAATTCTTCAAATACAAAGGTTGAGAAATATTTCTAAATCTAAAATACTTCTTTAACCTATCAAAATTGTTTATAAATTAAGAATGTAAATTGATAATTTAGATTGAAAGTTTATCTTCGTTATATTTCATAATTTTGGAAATTTTTTAAGAGACACTTTTACTGAATTTCATTTCTACATGGAAAGCTTATATGAAAAAACCATGTTACTATTTTTTCAAACTATAAAGTTTTTCTTAGATTTGTTTTTAATTTTATATTATTTTCATGAATCCTAGTAAACCTTTTAAATTGAGAGTCCGAGCTCAAGGTTGAAAACTCTAACAGGCTATATGCCAAATTTAAAACTATTAATGTAGGGACTTTGCAGGCTGGTTTTTTGTTTTAAAATTGTTTTCTTAGCTACTTTAAAACAAGGATAATAGGAAAACATATTTGGGTTCACTTTTATGTTCTTAAAAACACAAAAATAAAATAAAATAAAATAAATGCAAAATTAAGAGAACGAAAAACAATTTCATAGAAAAGAAATATAGTATCTAAGTTTTCAAAAAACAATTAATAGTATTTAAAAAGATGAACCAAATAACCTAAATTGAGGCATTATTTATTATGTCACATATATAAGAAACTTCACATATTTCCCAGATAGCTACCAATAATTAAGGGGAAACTATGTTATATCCCCTAAGGGAACATGAATTAACGTTATAAATGAAATTTAATATTTTGTTAAATTGGTAAGGGTATTTGTGGAAATGTTTTTAATCAACACAAAGTTTTATATATATAGTATATATATATATATATATATATATATATATATATATATGTTATATATATATATATATATATATATATAATACTAATAAGGTTGTCAAATTATTCATGTTCTCATAATATAGTATTTAGTAAATGTTTGAAACCTATTAGGTCATGGTTGTAAGAGTGAGATAAGCTTAAAATATGTATGTAAAGTGAATAGAAGTAAAAAATGATATATGATCTTTTAAAGATGTTAATCTAATAGAAAAATTCACAAATTTTCTCTGGGCATCAAACAAAACCTGTTTAGATGTTGTACTCCAATAGAAAAATTCACAAATATTCCTAACAAACAAACCTAAGCGTTTCATCAGGTTCAGTTCATGTGGTAGAGTGTTTATAGACAAGATGTAAAAGAGGGGTCTCGTGAGGACAATACTATAATGTAACTAAATTGTTTAGTTGTCGAAAAATACCCTATAAACTCATGATATTGATAACGTTTGTTCCATTATATGTGCAAAACTTCACCAAAAATGAGAAAAAGAAATTAGACTGACAATGTTGATAAAGAAATAAGCCATGTTGATATCACTTACTTTAGATCTATGTGGTTTGAGAAATCCAGCACCGATCCCGGGAAATTCTAACAAAGTTTTGAGGGGTCCTATTATTATCTAGACTGGAGGGAAGACTCCATGTAGTGTCCGGACAAAAGTATGAATAGTGTGCAAACAACCCAAGTTATGATTGTCTGTGGGTTTGCCATGTATGTGTCCAGCACAGGTTATCCACATTTTCGCTCACAAGTATAGTGGCTCACTGCTTCAATTTTCACTCACTTCTTTTGTAAGCATGGAAGTTTGATTCAAAGTTTGCTGATCATGTTAAAAGATGTCACTTTTCATGAGTGCCAGATTGGCTTTGGTGTCCTGATGGACTGCAGAATCTTAATACTCGCCAAGATGATCGGCGAGAGAATCATGTTGGCGCAAGAGATGTCATGGGGATATTTGAGTCACCCTACCGCTCGGCAACATAGCCTGGTGAGCCGCTTCCATGGTGACATGGGAGGAATTTTCAAGCAGCAGATGCCGCTGATCAAAATGAAATGTCCCCGTGTGACTGAAGTTGACCGCGCTTGATGGATTCCGCGCCCATCAGCTTTCTTTCACGTTTCTGAATGATGCCATCACCTCCTTCACATCTCTAACTGACCACGTTTCCAGTTTTTCATTCCTGTTTGGCGTCGGAAGAACTGAACCGCTTCTTCGCCGAAAATTTCTTCGAAAAGATCTATGAGATGATGACAGGGTTTGGTTCTGACTGTTACCAGCACTTTCCAGATTCATTCGGCTTCAGTCTTATGAATATCCACATAGTTAGTCTGCTCTCCATTCCTATGAGAATTCTGAAAGATTGACTCCGTCGTTTGATGCCAAAGAATTCCAGGAACATGGCCAGTCCATAAATCATTGGTCCATTCGAACCGCATCATCTTCATCAGTTCAAGGAGTAATTGATACGAGGGGTTCTCCAGCAGCAGCAAGGCCCTGTAAAGAACTGCTTATATCTGAATCTGATGAACTCCATGTTTAGAGCCTAAGCAAACATTTAAATGTAAGAGAGTAGAGCACAGCTGTCCACCACCATCATCACAGTGAACTCACACGCCAGATTGCGGACATTTCATCATAATGCTATCCAGTCGGTGATGATACTGCTTGATTTTAATGTAGAAGGCATCCACAATCTCTTTACAGTACTGATGTAGTCTTTAGCCACTTAAGCTTCTAAGCTCTTTCCTCAAGAGGCGGATCGCATGATAGTAAGACCCAAGGAAATGAGTTTTAAGGCAGTAGTCTCAGCACCCTTCACTCATTTGCAACCCTTTGGAACTTTAACACTTAGCTTGGGCTTGACGAAGATAGACAAAGATGGAGATACAGTTTGGATTTTAAGATTGCCAAGCCTTTCTACCAACACAGCTGCCATCCCTGGTTTCTGATGCTTCTCCATTGCACCGTCACTTCCTTCACAGCCATCGTTAATCGATAAATATTAGAATGTGAAGGAGAAGGAGACTTAGATTTGTTACTGGTTAAGATATCTCTCACCAACGCCATTCATTGATTTTTAATTCATCTTTCCCTGTAAGTTGTCTGTCACATGACTCCAATTTCCATTAAGACATATAATAAATTTCAACAACTCCAATAGTAATCCAAGTTGAGATCACAAAATATGAGTCAAAGCTTTGTTGGCTATATATTATGATCACAAAATATTGGAGTCAAAGCTTTTGTTTATTATATATTATGATCACAAAATATTGAGTCAAAGCTTTGTCAAGCGTCACATCTAGTTTCAGAAACTGTAATCCAATATTTAATGGCTCTGACTGATATTTCTGCCGAAGTTTCCTTTTTTTTTTTTTTTTTGAAGAAAATTTCCCTTTTAAAACTAAAAAATAAAAACTATTTTCTTTTTTTTTTTATGCGATATAAAAGTCACGAAATTGATTTTTTAATTCAAAAAATAATTCATTATATACTTTCTTTATGATTGTATACTTATTTTTGAAAAAATTATTTATTTGAAGCAGCAAGTAAAATTAATAAATAAGATCCAACTTTATTTTTATTTTTCTTTCATTATTTCTATTTACAAACCATTTTATGAATTTTTCTCTCACTTTACTCGTCTCTTTCATTTACAAAACTCTAATTTCCCCCAAAACTTGCAGCCACAATAAGAAAGAGTTGTGACAGCCAAATATTCAACTATGTCACAACTCTAATTTCCCCCAAAACATGCAGCCACAATAAGAAAGAGTTGTGATAGCCAAATATTCAACTATGTCAATATGCATATCAACGCCATTCATTGGATTTTAATTCATCTTACCCTGTAAGTTGTCGCTATATGACTCCCAATTTCCATTAAGACATATAATAGTTTTCAACTACTCCAATAAAACTAATTTCCCGTAAGTCAATAAAACTAATTTCCCGTAAGTTGAGATCACAAAATATTGGAGTCAAAGCTTTGTTGGCTGTCACATCTAAGCCTTTTGGAAACTTGCATATTGACATCATCATTTTGTGAAGAAAATTGCAGGCCGCCAGTGTTCACCACTAGCAGTATCAAGACCAAAAGTAGCCATGTGGTTCCCTAGAATTTCTATCTCCTCTTGTAGGTTGGCAACCCAAAGTTTACAAAGTATGGAGTATATGTCTTATTTTTGGAAGTCAAATAAATGTATATTTAAGGGAAGTGAGAACCGTTGTTGGAGAGCTAAAAGATATGAGCGACACAACCATAGACAGGATCCCGCATGCGGGCGAGGGCCTCGTAGGAGATGGTGATAGCAGCTTCGCCTCGGTTATGCAGGGGAAGGTGTAGCAATAGCTTAGAGACATTGCTGGCACCAAACACCTTGTGGACTGCCGCAAAATGGGATGCAGCCTGGTCATAACAGAAGTGAGGGGCAAAAACACAGTCATTAGTGCACCTTCTCCTCAAGAACTTGCACGACCACATGAAGCACCAACCCTCGTCATCTTGGAAAAGCAGGCTGATATCTGCCCGAATGGTCTGGTCTTCATGAACGAACGAGGTCGAGTTACTTTGCAAGCCCCCATCACATGGATATGTAATTGTTTTAGATTGATGCCCCAAAGGTCTAATTGATATGGTGAGAAGACATGAAGCAGAAGAATTTCATGGAACAAGTTTTAGAACAATCTAAAAGGCTGTTTTGGCTAGAGAAGCAAAGAGGGTGTTATGCAAGTGAGATGTCCTCCCGAGCAGAAGGTTTCATGTGCGGTCTCACTTTTGCAAAGTGGGGCCTATATTTGGTTGGTTGTCCTATATGTCACGGCCTAAAACCGATGCCTTGAGATTTTTGTCCAGGAATTTCAAAGTATATGTTACCGACATATCTATAAAGAGTGTCAAGTGGAAGCAATTCTTAAATTTGAAGCAAAGAAATCTGTCAGTAGCTGAATATGAGAAAGAGTTTAGCCACTCAAGAATAAGACCATAGTCTCATCAAGCATTCACAAACAATTTGAGGATGGTTTAAATGAATCCATAAAAGGGAGTATCAGGCCCAGCATTTCGTACGCCAGTGAATTTCTATCAACTAGTCCAAGAAACTATGAAGGTGGAAAAGTCCGAAATGAGTAAACGAAAGAAAATCATAAGAGAGCCACATATGAGGCTCTTCCTTAGGTAAGAATTAGAGAGGCCCTGGTTGAATTAGTGTATAGCTCATGCAAAGGTGCGGGAAAGAAGACAAGGCCTACAAGAGCACCTACTTCCTAAGAGGCACTTCAACCGAACAAGGTGAACCTGTATCGCTCTCTCATCGCCATAAATGGTATCTTAATAGTCTGGTTGAATGGTTGACTTGAGGATGCTTCAGATGTGGAAGCATAGACCATCTCTTGGCGAATTGTCCAAGAGAACTGAGAATTTAGAATCCAGGCATAGTGGCCTGGGTAGATCAATGCACCTCTAACTATTACGGATCAGGTGGAGCGTCAAGTGTTGGAGACGCTGAAAGGGGACAAGGAAGTACTATAATGTAGGACAAAGAGAGACGCTCTTATTTCTTCTACAACCCCAAAGACAAGCCTATGCTATGTAAGGCCATTGAAGATCCGGATGCCCTGTGCTATCGCGATTTTTTCTATGTCTTGAGATACATTGTTTTAATAGGATCCCGGTTCTACCATTCCTATGTTTGCATCGGGCATTTGTTTGATAAAATGGCATCGTAGAGCAATTAAATATGACATGCATGTGACCAGTCCCCTAGGGCATAGTTAATGTTAACCAAGTATATAAGAATTGCTCATCAATGATTCATGATAAGTTCGTAGACCAGATTGTTTTGCTTTTCATGAGTTTGATTTGGCTTTGGGCTTTGGATTGGCTATCCAAACATCGGCCATAGTTGATTGTGATAAGAAAACAAGATAGTGCTTAAATGTTCTAACTTGATAGAGGTAATCAGACATGGTATCCCATCCTAATTAGTGTCAATGTAATTCCACTACGCAAAGCTCGACGCTTTCTTATAAAGGTTAGAAGCCTTTTGGCTTTGGTGCTGACTCTAAGAGGGGATAGGTGAATTCCAGAAGATATTCCGGTGATAAAAATAGCCCCTTTATGTGTTTCCCGAGGAATTACCTGCTTACCACCAAAGAAAGTATACCTAGTTATCAAGTTTTACCGGAGTGTTCCTATTTCTAGTGGCATCTTACCGTATGGGTTCAACTGAACTAAGTAAGAGTTAAAGACTCACTACAGAGCTATTGGACAAGGGATTCATCCTACCCTGTTTCACCCTAGGGTACTATTTTGTTTGTCAAAAGAAAGATGGCACTCGATGTACATTGATTATCTAATAAATAAATAAGGTAACAAAGTGAAAATAAATATTTATCACGATAACGTAAGATTTTTCGATCACTTGCAAGGAGGAGTGTCTTTTCAAATATAGATCTCGCGATCGAGATATTATCAACCGGTAAAAGGATGCTGATGTTCCAAAACAACCTTTAGAACCTTGTATGGTCATTATGAGTTTTTAGGAATGCCATTTGGGTTGACTAATGCACCGGCCACATTCATGGACTTGATGAATAGGGTATTCCACCCTTATTTGGACCAATTTGTAGTGGTATTCATTGATGACATCCTGGTGTATTCTAAGGATACACAAGAACATGAACAACATTTGAAAATAGTGTTCCATATTCTGAGGGAAAAATGGTTGTTTGCAAAGTTAAGTGTGATTTTCGCTTAATAAGGTCATTCAAAGATATTGAAGTCCTCGTGAGAGGGTATTAGAGTTGACCCTGTTAAGATTGAAGCGATTTTAAGTTGGAAACCACCTCGAAATGTAACAGAGGTGAGAAGTTTCTAGTGTTTAGCTAGGTATTACCGATGGTTTGTAAAATGATTCTCCGTCATAGCCTCTACACTTAGTAAGTTACTCTGGAAAGGGGTGAAATTTGAATGGGATGACAATGCGCCTAGTTTTGATCAATTAAAGAAAACACCTGCTGCACCTGCTTACCCGGCTCTACTCCGAGTAAAGAATATGCTATGGTTAGTGATGTGCATCAAGGAATGGTTCGATGTGTATTGATGCAAGATGGAAAAGTAAGGCATATGCCCTGACGCTTGAAACCATATGAGTAGAATTATCCCACACATGATTTGGAATTGGCTACGATAGTATTCGCTTTGAAAATATGGCGACACTACTTATTGGTGAAAAATGCAGAATTTATATAGATCATAAAAGTCTTAAGTATCTGTTAACTCGGAAGGAACTAAACTTGAGGCATCATCAGTGGCTAGAGCTGTTCAAAGGTTATGATTGCATGGTTGATTACCACGTAGAAAAAGCTAATGTGGTAGCATACGCCTTAAGTAGAAAAACTATGTTTTGTCCTTGAAACACTATGCATGGAGATTTGTATATGATAGAGCCTTGTTCGCTCAATTCAGAGCTATGCTTGAGTTGAGGCATATGATGATTGATGCTCAGAAAAATGATTTCAAGTTACAACAAAGGGCATGAATTTAATGAATGCAGACAAGACTAACTATTCTATGTATGAAGATTGTAACACTCCAAATTGTTCCTTGATAGTTTTATAACATGTTTTGGGTATAATAAAAGTAAATGTATATTTTTTTGGAATAAAATAATGCTAAAAATAAAATAAGCAAAACCCAGAATTAATACAAAAGTCAAGG
The DNA here is from genome assembly GCA_016808115.1 of Tetrastigma voinierianum. Taxonomy (NCBI): domain Eukaryota; kingdom Viridiplantae; phylum Streptophyta; class Magnoliopsida; order Vitales; family Vitaceae; genus Tetrastigma; species Tetrastigma voinierianum. The sequence goes on from JAEQBH010005061.1 coordinate 125,243, forward strand.
GTAAATTAGTAATTTACCAATTCAGGACCCAAGGGTCATAATTTAATAAGTTCATATGCCAAAGTGGGAATATGCATAAGTAGAATTGCAAATAAATGAAGATGAGGGACTAAAGTGTAAATAAAGGAAAAGTTAAAATAAAATAAAAAGATAAGACCAAAGAAATATCTTATTTTTTGGTCTTTGGAGGAGAGCAAAAATGGATGAGAAGAGAAGAAGAGAAGAGAAGAAGAAGAAGAAGAGAAGCGAAGGAGAAGAAAGCTTAAAGTATGAAGTCTAGGTTTTTAGAAGGGAAAATGCATTTTAGTATGGAATGTTTAGAATTTCAGGTATGAACTTTGGATGCAGGCTCATGTTTTTGTATGGGAAAATCAAACTATAAACCATTTTTGATGTGGCCTGGTCTAAAGAACCCTACTGTATATCGTGGTGCTTTTGGATTTGGGTTGGTTGATTGTAACCCTGCAATAGGAATATTTGTATTAAGGAAATATTGGGGTTTTAGGGGAGATGCTGTCAAAATTTCGCCAACTGGTCATAATTTCTTTGTCCAAATTCCGTTTATGATGTTCTTGGACTCTATGGAAAGCCCTTTGAGTCTAAAATCCATCAATATATAGCTTGATAATATTGGAACTCATATTAGGTCCAGAATCACGAAAACAAAGAGTCTCTACAAAGTTCGCTTAGGTCACTATTCACGGGAAGCCTCCCAACTTCTTTGATTTGTCATAATTTCTTCGTCCGAACTCCGCTGGGATGTTCTTGAACTCTATGGAAACTCCCTTGAGTTCAAAACTTCATCCATATATAGTTGGATAATATTGGAACTCATTTTAGGTCTAGAAACTATAGAAAGTCAGCAGGCCCCGCAGACCGCCGGTCACTATTCATGTAGCCCCAACTTCCACGTCATAATTTCTTTGTCCAAACCGCTGATGCTCTGACTCTATGGAAAGCCCTTTCTGACATTGGAATTCATATTTGGTCCATAAATCATGAAAAATAGTAGGCCCCGCAGCTCCCGCTGGGGCTCACCGCACGGAAGCCTCCAACTTCTGATCAATATAATTTTTCGTCCGAACCCGCTTTGATGTTCTTGACTTAAGAGCACCCTTGAAGTCTAAAATTAATCCATTAATATATAGCTTGGATAATATTGAAACTCATATTAGGCCCAAAAACACGAAAATCAATAGGCCCGCTGCCGTGGTTTACAGCTGTTCAGTAGCTCCATCGTGATTTGTCATAATTTCTTCGTCGAACTCGCTTTTTATGTTCTTAGACTCTATTGGTCCCTTGAGTCTAGAATCCATTAATATATAGGTTGATGATATTGGAACACATATTAGGTCCAAAGCACGAAAAACAAGAGGGTCTCGTCGATGTTGCTCATAGCCACTATTCACGGAAGCCTCAAACTCGATGGTTATAATTTCTTTCGTCCGAACTCCGCTTTTGGAAGTTCTGACCTCTATGGAAAGCTCTTTGAGTCTAGAATCCATCCATATATAGCTTGATTTAAATTGGAATAGATAGAAATACATAGCGGTTCATGCATATAATGAGATATGAAAAAATGCAAAGATACAAATAAATAATTGTAAATATCGCATATGATCACCGGATGACAATAATTATTCGGGAATATGAGATATGTACTGAACATAAAATACACATGGATTTTCTGCTTAGAACCTGGTAGAGGGATAAATGGGCATGCCTATTAGAGAAAAATAATTCTGCAACATACTTCACTACCGTCCCGTTTAGTCATATTATAGCTCAGTCTTTATAGATAGTCATTGTCTCATACAAATGATAATGCTGCTTTCGGCCCTTATAGACCAATCGTTGCATAATGATAGAGAGCGCTTCAGCCCTTATAGCTCCTTTATCCACTTCTAAGGTTTATGCATGCATGAAACATAAAACAAATGACTGAACACACATATGCAGAAATGATTTGATATGATAAGAGAAGCATAGCACGCTATGCGATGACAAGTTATATTGTGACAAGAACATGAAGCAAAGTGTAAATGATAAGAAATGAAACATTGTATGATAAGTAAATGATAAATATGTATAAGCATGTTTAAATTGTATGATATGTTAGATGTGTATGCATGTGTATAGAAGTGTGATGACCCTTATTATAGGTCATCCATATGTATTAATTCCCACTAAACTATAAGCTTAGTACGGGTGTTTCATCCGTGTAGGTACAGGAGAAGCAGAAACGTGAAGTCCGGACACTCCACATCAGCAACCAAGGCCAACACACTACTAGGTGCCCACTAAAGACCTTTTGGTCTATTTTTGTATATGTTTTGTTTTTTGTAAACAATGTAACTATTGTAAATGTTGAACACTTCCATATATGGAGTTTGTGATGCAGGATGTAACTGGCCGCTGTATTATAGTACGTTAAATGTTTAACATTATATGTTCAAACAAAGTTTAATATGCTGGTAAGTTTTGAGAAAAGACACCCCAGCTTTGACACCAGCTTTGAAGTGGGCATCACAAAAGATGAGGTTTCATAGTCATAAGACAGATTTATGCAATTCATCCTCCTATACTTATAGCTGATGTATATACACAAGATCCCGCAACTCTTATCAAAATAATTTGGTGATCAATGGCTTGTAAAGTAGTAGATGTATAGAGAAAGTGAGATCCAAATTAACTAATAGTTCTACATATTTAGGTAACAAAAGCCAAATTTATTTATAATTGAGCGTTATAAACAAAAACATATAATCAAAGATTTATAGTTCAAAGATAACAGAAAATTTCAACATGAATCAAAATGACACATGAAGATCGTGTTAAGATAGAATGATAAAGTTAATCGCAATGATGGGAGTTGAATTGCGAATTTTGATAACTCAAATGTTAAGATAGAAAAATATCCTAACTCTCCCCTTTGTTTTTGTTGGTTGTGTTGTTGTTTTTGTTGTGACTTCTAATGAGGAACAATTTGTATGAAAAAGGTAAGTAGGGTTTTATGGGGGAGATTTTGTCAAATTTTCCCCAGACCCTACAGCCTTGTTTTAGCTATAATATGGCTCACCGACCTCTAAACTAAATGATTCTAGTTTTTAAGGAAATTTTTAAGACCTATGGCTACATTTTTCCTAGAAGAGACTTAGATCGAATCATGTCCTAAGACTTTAAAATTGAGCTTAGTTTAATTATTTGGAATGCAAATTCCCTCGAACTGATAGTTCATATTTGAATCATAACTTGAGTTTTGTTGATTCAAATAGTGTGATTCAAATTTTTACAAGACTAGACATATGGGAGAATAACTTTCATGGCTGAAGATAGCCACCTGATCTCCCCATTGTTACCATAAATTGGCTAAAGTAAGGGAACACTCTGTCCGAAACTCCGCCTTGAAATGATCCAGGTTAGGACTATATCTTGAGTTATATTGATCCAAATGAGATGAATCAAAATTCCAATTTAAATCCAGACATTTGGGATAGTAACTTTTATGGAGCATGGTCAACAGGTTCCATAGTTCCTTAAAGTTTTCAAATATAAGACACAATTCCATATTTTGTTCCTGGAAACTGTCTAGGAGAAGTTTGAAATGTTTAGTCCATACTTCCTAATTTAAAGGTCCAATGATCTGATTTATGAGCCTTTGAAACTTAAGACATAGGTGACCATTTTGTAAGAAGATCACTTATCTAAAACCCTTGTTTCCTCAATGAAATTTTAGTTGAAATCGTCTGCTTTATTCGACTTACTGACACACCTTGGCCTTCGGTCAACAAATCTTAAGGGGTGATAGGATAAAATTTGGCTAAGAGTATAACATGAATGTTAATAAGGACAAAATAAAATGCTCTGAAATACATAAAATTATGTGCTTGCTTAAGATCTATAGTGAATGAATTTTAGCTGTCTAATTAGTGCTTTGACACTCCTGGGCTCTTAGTGCTACATACTTTTGTTTCATGTGACAGTATCGCTCGCTTAGTGCTATGGCACTCCCGCATAGTGCTACGATTTCGCAGATAGTGCTACAGCACTTCTATTTCAGGTTAAGTGTGCATCGTCTCGATCGTTGCTTCGACACTTCTGTTCGGTACTATACCGTACCTTCGGGTACTATTGTGCTGCATCCCTCTCATTCATTATTACTGGTCTATACAGGTAAACATTTATATGATAAGTATCTAAATAACGAAACATTTATATGTACAAGTCAACTCTGATGCTAAATCATACTCCGGGCCAGCTTCCGTGGTGTAACGGCCAATTCCTTTATGTTACAAGATTAATGTTATAAAATTCCTACGTGAGATATGAATATTATGATATGCGAATTATTTTACATTTTATCAGAATTATGACCACTACAGTGATCGCATATGTTATTTGTTTTCCTACTAAGCTATAAGCTTAGCATGAGTGTTTCCGTGTAGGTACTAAAGAGTTCATCAGAGACATCCCGCATTCGCTAGAGCCAACACAGCATTAGGAGTCCACCTTATATAGGTTTTTTATTTTTTATTTTTGAAATGTAAATGCAATAATTTGTAATAGTGGAACTTGTATAAATACAAGTTGTAACACCCCTAACAGTACTCTAGTCGTTAAACATACTGTGGTATTTTAGGCATAATTTGAATTTTTGTAATTTAAATTCAAAAGGAAAACTAAGAAACCCTGAAAAGCAAGGGTAAATTTGTGTAATTTGTCAAAATAGGATATAAAAGTCATAAGATAAGAAGATGAGATGCTATTTTAGAAATGACATGTTGTGGTGCAACAAGGAATGCCAGACCAAAGTGTAATAAAGAGAAATTAGATCAAATCAGACAAGAATAATTAGGGTCTCTCATTTTGGGATTGTAAGAGCAAAATGTAGAGAGGGAGAAGAAGAAGAAGAAGAAGAAGAGAAAGAAGCCAAGAAAGGTATGGATTACTAAGTGGGTTTGTATGGATTTTCGACTTGTATGGATATTAGTTCGTCTCCATTTCCTGTGTTTTGCTAGGAATTCATCATAACCCTGATTGTTGAAAGTTGGGTTGGTAAACCCCTAGTTTGTATAATATGAGTATGGGAATCCTCCCTTTGAGTATGGATTCTAGTTTACATGTATCTACCTACTGGGTGTTAGGAAGTTAACTCAACTTAAAAGTAGTTTGAGTTCGGGGTTTGGAAAAACCCTAATTAATCTTTATGTTTGGTTTTTGGTCAGGTTAGAACACATTTTGGGAGATGTTTTTTTCTCTGGAGAGTATACAAGTTTTCTTTATTTTTGGTCGATTTCTCTGAAATGAGGCCAAACAAATATCTGCATGTCCACACGCAAAGAACCACACAACTGAAATGAGATAGTTTGACAAGTCTGGTACGCCGAGGCGATAAAGGTACTCCACGGTGAAGGTGCATACGCCATTAGCCGCACTAGTTGCTACGCCGTGGTGTAGCAATCGCCTACGCATACGCGTTTTTGTCATGTTTTGCTATTCCGTTATTCCGATGACTTGTCTATTGGACTAATGAGGACCCTATAAGTGTATGAAATGGTCCCTTCATGTTTGTAAGGTAAAGGAAAAATTAGACGGTATCTCACCGCCTTGGCGAGTTTGATGTTGGCAAACTTAATGCCCTTATTATATCGTAAGTTCCTAAACACATATAATTGTATAACTTCCTAAGATCAATATCAATGACATCGCGCACCTTGTTACGTGCACACGTATATAGTACTTCGGTACTCTCTGATTAGTGCAACAACACTATCTGACCGTGCTTCGGCACATTTAGCGATACTCTCTAATTAGTGCGACGATACTCTCTGATTGGGCACATTTAGTATTTCCGACACTGGAATAGTGCGACGACAATCTTGTCAATGCTTCTGCAAGACTCGCTTCAGGCTAAGATCTCGAAGATCGCACCTTACCTTCTACTTATTGTGTCGTGTACTACCTATTTCTTATTATCTAGGTAGGCAAACAGCCATATGATAAGAGTTTGAATAACTAATAAGAGTAAAGCAATGTACCCTCGTCTCGCTCTCGAATGTACCTACGGGCACCTCCGTACAAGTATAAGTTCCAGGTTCTAAGGTGTACCTCCGTACAAGTATTATAAGCCTGTAGTACCCACGTACCTCCGTACAAGTATAAGCCTCTATAACTCCTACTGAGATCCAACAAGCATAAGTCCTGCTATAAGTATAAGTATGTGTATAAGTTTGCCATATGAATTCATGAAAATTATGATATCCGCTAACAGATAATCATATCAAGTATATGCTTACCGTAAATGAAAGATAGTGCATATGTATACGTATAAGTCATATGTTTCCCACTAAGCATTAAGCTTAGCATGAGTTTTTATCCGTGTAGGTAAAGAGAATCAACGTTTGAGATCTTCGCATACCGGGCTACACAAACTAGTAGGAGTCCATCACCGAGGTTTTCATACTTGATTATGTAAATGTAAATGTACAGTTTTTGTATATGTATATGTAAATGGGACTCAGGACTATATGTATTGACATTGTAAACACCACTACGGTGGTAGTTTTATTTTGTATCTTTGTATATGATATTTTGATTAAGTTATAAGACTTGAGTCCACCAATGTCTGAAAAAGTAAGTAAAGAGTCTCAGTTTAGTTTTGCGCCCCCTTCATTCGCCTAGGCGGGGGTTGGGGGTGTGACACAAGTAGATGGACTTAGCATATATATAGGACACTTTAAACACCACTACGATGGTTGTCTTGTAAGTTGGATGTCATTATGACTTATGATTGAAATGGGTCCACTTTCCAATGTCGGAAAATCAAAGTTAAGAAATCGCTCTTTCAGGGTGTCCCTCACTTGACGCGATTAGGGAAGGGGGCCAACAGTCTATCCTCAATCATTCAACGCTTATACTCATTGAAAAGGTTGTTTCTAAGAGACCATTACCTAAGGAACAATTTGAGGCATTGTGGCATAAACCATTTGGCCATTCTAAGGATAGAGTAGAAAGGTCGATAAAGACTGAATGATCCCGCCCTCGCTTCTTAAAAATGACTTAGAATGATGCCCTATTGCCATTTATTTGGATAAGATGGTCCTCTGATGATAAGGCTCGGAAGCCCATCTGCTTGCAATTTGTGATGGAAAGATTGGTTGTAACGATCAATAAAGGTAGCTTGATTTTGATCGGTACCCACTCAAAGCCGGGATAATGAACAAATTAAAATCATTCAATCAATCACCAACGCTCTTTGAAAATTTTATAAAGACAAAATAAATTACAAGATTGAACAAGAAAAAGAAAAACATTGAATTAAAGTTTTTAATGAGATATGTTGTTGTAGTCGTAGTCGTCTCTAAAGAAGAAATTTTGAGAACCATTTTTTTTTTTTTTTTTTTGGTTAAAAAGGAATTAACATTTCTAATCGGGATAGGCGTTGTATCTCAAACTCAAATTGGCTGGGAACGAGGTGATACTTTCAGAGGAAGATCTGAAGAATCTTGTTAAGGCTGAACAACTTGAAGGTGGCGGCACAAGAAGTGGTGGTGGGTGGTGGTGGTGGTATTCTCGTCCTAAGCCGTGCCTTTTGGTCCTACCACCATGGCAACTCCACCTCAAGGAGGAGAAACCTCGGCTTAAATTAGCAGCGATTTACTCGAGAATGAGCTGTCGGAGGACTAAATTTACTAGCAGAATTCATAATGACATTGAGGCGCTAAGGGAATGTTATAATCGGAAGTCTGACAGAGAAATACAGATGAAGAATTGGAGCATGATGTTGGTAGACGATTGTAAAGCTACCTTGGTACATCTTATGTGTTTGCTTAGGTGGTTATCGCAATGACATCACGGTATCAAATAACAGGATCTAAGCCGTATACAGAAGGATGCGTTGTTGTTGAATATCATAATGAATATCATGTCCCCTTAATAATCTCCCATCAATTACTCCACAATCTCATGATGAATATCATGTCCACTTATTCTTCTACAGTCATTTTTCTGGAATTCTTGGTAATGACCGATGAGTCTTTCTTCTAAAAAAATTAATCTGCATAGAGAAGGAGTCGCTCTTGCGAAAATTTAAGAATTATTGTTGTTGCCTATTCTTGTTCCTCCAACCAAAGTCGAAACCTGAAATTGAAGAAGAATCAAAGCCCTGTCGTCATCTTCTCGATCTCTACCGGATAAGTTTCTTGGGACATGAACATTCTTACCCAACGCTCTCGATGGAGCCTGAGCTCGATTACAGCAGTCAAGAAGCCGGGATCTACTGGGATCAGTTAAAGATGTGAAGAACTGACACGCCTAGAAATGTGAAGGAACTGATGGCCACTGGAATCCGGATCAAGCCTAGTCCGACGCAGTTGTTTAAGGACATTTTCACTTCAAATGGCATAACCCCATGCCTCAGACTTCTTCCCATTACCATTGACAACTCAACCAAAACATTGTTCTTGAACTTGACAGCTTTCGAGATGAGCTCAGAAGTCCCACATGACTTCATCTCTTACCTTCGCTTCCTGGATTCTCTAATTGGTCATGCTGATGACGTTAAGGAGCTGGAGTCCGCTGGGGTACTACAAAACAATCTGGGCACTCATGAACAAGTGATTGAATTTTTCAACGCGGTGTCCTTCAACTTGGAGTCAAATTTCAATGCTTACAAAGATGCGAGAGCTGTACCCAGAAGCACTTGAAAAGTCACTATAACAGCAGACTGAAACTGTTGATGACAATACCCGCTTGGGTTATGTTACTTTGGCCCTTTTATTTACTGCTGTTCAGACTTACTTTGCAGTCTTCCATCCTTAAACTGATGCATGCACTCCAATTTCCTTGTTTTCTATGTTGTGTATTCAGCATTCATTTCTTTTCCATTCCTAGCTTAATATTTTCTACCTTCCTTTCTGTTTTTAGTTTACCTCGTTATTTGTGCTTTCACGATAGCGTACCCATGCCAAGGCATGTTATGTCATGTTTTATTTAAGTAAACAAATATTAAAATAGGAGGATTTTTTTTCTTTCCAGTTAATGCTTAATTATTATTTACTGCAATTTAAACTCATGATTTGGAAAGATGTGGCAGACTTTGAAAAGTTGTTCCACTCTTTGGTCTTGGATCTCCTACTGCCATGGTGGTTCTCCAGGCCACCTTACCTCTTTTTTCTTCTATTTATTTCATTTATTCTTATCAATATGATTTTGTTATTTTTGTTGACAAAGATGGGACAAAGATCTTTTCCATAACCTTTCTAATGTTTTAATTGTAAACCATTTTACATTATTCAAACTTAGGATAAAATGATTATAAATTCACAACTCATTACTAAGAAATAAAATGCTTTAATTTTATTCTAAAATATTAATATATTTTTGTTTATAACTTGAAGTAAAACACCTTTAAGTTTTTTTATAAAGAGATGACTCAGTAAACTTTACTGAATAGCGTTCCGCTCTTTTTAAGAAAAGGAAGATATATATATATATATATATATATATATATATATATATATATATATATGTGTGTGTGTGTGTGTGTGTGTGTGTGTGTAAAGAAATAAAGACAAGAATGCCTTCACAATGAAGAGAAGAAAAGAAATGGATTCTATTTATATAGTAGTCATGAACATAGGAATAGCTTGTGACCCAAGAAAATCATACCATCCCTTAATTTCTAATAAACAAATGAACAAGGGAAAAAGTTAGTTCTTCCCGTTCACTCGATAATGTTAAATAATATTATCAAAATTTTAAATTATCATTTTGGAGTTAGTTAAAGTAGATCATTAATTAAATATATTATATAATATGAAGTAGAAATTATTGTGAAACACTCTATCATATATCACAAATAACAAATTTCTCTTAACTCCTATTAACAAAGTACAAGTACGTATAATTAAAATATTTTTAAATAGATTTAAATAAAATCAATTTACATTGTCTCTGTTTCTATATTTTTCAAAATATTTTAACCAGCTCCCCAAGAAGGAATAAGGAAAACAGGCACTAATATATATATATATATATATATATATATATATATATATATATATATATATATATATATATATATATAGTGAAAGAAAAGGATGCCCTGCCTTTAAACGAAGCTTAGAAAGGAAGAAGGAATAAGAATATTAAAAAAAATAAGCAAATATAGTACCATGGTAGGAAAGAAAATCTGCCTGCCTGCCTCTGAGTGATGTCTATGGTTTCAAAGGAATGGAAAGAATCAGAAGAATAGATTAATATTGAAAAAATTCAACAGTTATTTGAGAGGAAAAATGATATCTGTGTATATAAAACCGTTTAATTTCAATCACTGAAGGTGGATAAATTTGCTCAAAGCAATCTTGAAGAGTGTTAGGACATATCCTTCATACTTACAATGGCTCGACGAGGTGTGAGGTCAGAGAAGGATCTGTGGAATCTCTTGCCAGGGCTAAAAGCTGCGGGTGGAGGGCGAGGCGAGTGAGGAGGCGGTGGTGGTGGCGGCAGCATTGAGGAAACTAAAACCCGACGATGTAAAATCCAAAATTAGTGAACTAGAGAAGGAAGAGGAAGAATCTCTTCTAAGACCAAGTGTAAAGTTTGTGTGTCCGAAGGTTCCACAGAGGTTGCGATCAGACGTGAAGGATGCAGAAGACTGCTTTGAGGCCAAAGTGATTTCTTTGGGTCCTTACCACCATGGCAAACCCCACTTCAAGGAGGAGAATCTTCAAGTCAAATTGGCGGCAACTTCACATCCACTGACCTGCTGGCCGTAAAGAACAGGCGTTAGAGCAGTCGATCTTGGATGACATTTACAACACAATTAGCAGCAAAGTTGAGGAGCTGAAGGCATGCATATGCGGAGTCCATGGAGAAGTTTGCAGGGGATGACGACGATGTGAAGAATTCATAGTGATGATGATGTTGACGTCTGCGCTTTTACTCTTACATTCCTATGCGTTTTCGTAGGTTTTCCTGTGATAAGTTCAACATCGGGTTTCAGTTTGGGATGAAAGAGCAGGTGATGAACAATAATATTTCACATGGGCCCCAACCTCAAACCTCAATCCATCGTAATAACACAGTATTTAGCCTTGCATGCTTGCCATTTGTCTACCCAAATGTCCTTCACTTTCTATTGCCGTTGCCCAGGGCCCTTTTGTTTTTTTCATTATTTCCACTTATTTACCAAACTACAAATATGGTGTGGTGGACTTGACTTCTTTCTGTTTATTTGATAAAAATTTAAATATATGACCACCCATTTGTCGTTTTTTAATTCGCTCTGTTGGCAGTTTTTATAACTTTCGTTTTTTTTTTTTTTTTTAAACTGTTTTCTTTTTGAAACAGTGTTCTTTAAAAATAGTTGTTTTTTTTAATGAGATAAATTTATTAATTCAGGTAAGTAATATAATTTATAGAAACACATAATCAAGAGTGTGACATAATATCCACATTAATAACAAAAATAATTAGTCCTAAGTTTGCATATTTGATAATCTAAGTTTGCATATTAATTATAAAGTAATCATAATCATGTTATAATTTTAATTGTATAACTGTTTATATTAATTATGAACCATTTATGAGATAATTTAATATTCAAGGACTATTGGCTCATAATAAGCTCATTGGTCCAAAACCAAATAGTTTCCTTATACTCTATATATAAGTAAATAAAGTCTTTTAATAGGTTTATAGCACGCTTAGAGGAAAAGAAAAGGTCATCTCATTCAAGACAAATGATGTAATATGTATATTTTCTATAGACAAATGACAAATGATATACTTTTTTGTACCATTAAAGTTTTTATTTGGTAATGTGTTTATTGGCTATTATTGATTGTTGATTAATTGTATTTAGACTCAATAAATACTTTGATTTTACGAAATAATTTTGCTCACATATCATATGCCCTCTTTTCCTCGACCAGGCAGGCATGAGTCTCAAATATATAATTGGTGATATAAACTCCAAATTGTTTTATATTTTGCTATCTATTTGTGCTTCTGCCTCTTTAATTCTACCAACCCAAATTCATGATCATTCATGTAAAAACTGCAACTACTAAATTCCTACCCTATGTAAATTCCTCATTTCTTTTCGTTTTTAGTGATCTTATTTCAAATAGGTAAAAAAAGAATGAATGCGTAGTGAGGTTATTTAGTGCTTCAGCATCAGATGATTATATATCTCAATAGCCAAGTAAGCTAACCAGTCCCATAGATCCAATCAACAAGTTCAATGCATTGGACTTCCATTATTACAACACTCACCATACCAAAGGCAAAAGCTCATTTCATTTTACCCCCATATCATGAGAAAAAAACAACATAAACTACCAAACTGCATGTAAAGGAAAATTAAAAAAAAAAAAAAACCCATCACAGAGCAGCATGAAGTTGAGAGTCAAAGAAGATATCGTATATGGTTTCACCTTATTACTCTGTGTGCCTGGTAAGCAAGCTTTAATCTCAGAGCCTGCCATTATCAGCCTTCAGGTGATTCCAAGTCAACAACATTTAGATTCTCAAACTCTTCTTTTAAGGTGGTTACATCCATAACAGCAAAGATTTGCCCTTGGATCTCTGCTTTCAATTCCTACTGTTTCTACACTGGACCCTTTTGCTATCTCTGCTCTTAACTCCACAATTTTCTCGTGTAGACCAGTTACATTTATAGCTCTTTCGATTTCCTTACCAATCTCCTCGTTCACCTTCGCAATGTTTTCAGCCAAATCTGGAGGTGGAGGGGAAACGTTTCTATTCTTCACACAGATATGATCTCCAAGTTGGCTGACTTCAGAACCTCTATCAGCTCATTTTTTGCCCTTTCTACTTCCTCCACTAACTCCTCGTCAAATGGAACTTCCATCATGTAATTTATAAATTATAAAATTTATAAGAATCCTAAAATTACATAAATAAGGAGAGAATGATAAAAAAAAGAAAAAAAGGTACTGTTATTTTAATAAGAACAGAGATAAGAAAATGAAACAATTTGTAACTTTATAGCTTTACCATCCTGAGCTATTTATCCATAATACAGCTTAATAGCAACTGATTTATGAGTCTTTATCAAACAGCCTCAACCTATAAAAGATAATTGGTGGAATCAAAGATCAACTGGAATCAGCTCAACCAAGCAATGCCTAAATTAGGAGTTCAAATTTGACTCATAATTTGCAAGGAGAAATGCATATCTGGCCACTCTAATTTCTCTTGAAGCTTCAAATATAATAGCCAGATAAAATCAACTACTATGCTATGAAAAAATTAAGTAACGTCAAATGGAATACAACAAAAATGCAAATTTACAATTCTACAAATGGAAACTGGTTCCACCTTAATTAATATTTTGAGTTTTCCTTTCTTAATAGAGACTGCATTGTTTTTGTTTAGTGAGATGAAGGAAGGGAGGGAGGGAGGCAGGCTCTGACGCAAGAGCTAGATTTAAGTAATAGATGATGACATTTAGTTTCATCAGATGGAATGCTCTCAACTCAGATTGTTCTGATGTCCCTGGTGCAGCAATACTGCCCATATAAATTATAATTCTTATTTAGCTCATACATATTTGTTCAAGTTGCTAAATGTTTTAAATAAGTCCGTTTGTTTACCCATTTAGCTCATTTTGGTCTCCCACTGAATGTTTTGTTTTATTTCCTTTACATTTGTTATGATTTCCTACAAAATATCATATAGGGTATCCAGCAAAGCATGAAAAGAATCAAACTTCAAAAAGAAGAATATAATTGTGTTTCTATACTAACAGAAACAAACATACATCGTGTCTTCCTGTTGAAAGTATACTAATGAATAATGCTTAATTTCCCGTATTACTATAAATATTGATCAAATCCTAAACACAATAAATAAATAAGGCTACATCCAACATTATCAATTTCATAATATTTTGATATTAACATGCCAAAACCTATCCCCCATCACCATTGTCACTCACTAGATCAAACCATAGGAGAGGACTACCAAGTTTTAGCATTTTTCAAGCATTTTTCTAGTTTTCAAGTGTAAATGCACCCTCGGGTGAGCCTTTTCAACAAAAATGGGCAATCTACAGAGTGCAACCAAATACTTGACATCATAAAAAATCTTTGCAATTTCCATATCTATCATAAACTCAATAGATGCTATGAGGCAACAAAAGTCTATTTCATCCTGTCGTCAATTATCGACATTGAAAAAGGAGGAGATCAAATCCCATAGAGCCATTTAAATAACAAAAGAAATTTCCCATGTTCAGTATTAGTAAAGAAAGTTGCAAATAGCATCCTTTGTGGTAGATGATCATCAATCACTAAATTATTTACTCATCTCCACCATGCGATCGGTTAAACCCTTGAGGGAAGAAACTCTAGATAAGCTTTTGAGAGCAAACAGCTTTACCATCACGCCTGCATAAAATATTTGAATTTAATAAATGTTAGTTTAGAAATAAAATAATTCACACAAGTTCTAAACAACTGTCATTTTCTTATCAAAATCATGAAGACAACTTTTGCCTGATATCATTCAAATCCCTTTCGGAAGGATAGATCATCCAAGGAATCTACTAGGAATTTTTCATTATTATACCTTTACATGTTACCCTACTACTATTTGTTAATACCAATCTCCAAGATTCATTCTTGAAAGATTTGTTCACATAGTGCATTTAGGATATTTTTCGTATCAAGTGCTCTGGAGATGCGGCGAGAAGCGAGAATCTCTAGGGTGCAATTACAATTCTTCTTCTTTGGGTGATACGGCAAGAAATGTCATTCTCTTATTATTCTTTAATTTACGATAGCGGATCCCAAAAAAATCATTCTAAGCTTTGTAGTTCACTCTCGTTCTCTTTGTGTTTCATTTCTAAGTTTTAAGGTACCATGGTTTGTGTCATGTTAATTTAGAGTTCAATCAGATGCAATGGTAGGGAGATTTAGGGTCATGGCGAGCATAAAACCTTTTTGCAGATCTATCGTTTAATTTTAATGGTTGTTCTTAAATACGGACAAGCGGAATCGTTGGAGTTTTCTTAAGAACCTAGAGGAGAATTAAACCCGGGGCTTTCATAAAAGCATTTAGGTTGTGGTTCGTTAATGTCAGGCAATGTTGCTAAATTTCTTGGAAGTCTAGCGTTTGTTTCTTTGGGTTCCAACAACTTAGTGCAAGATGATTCAACCATGGTTCTCTCAGGGGTTTCTCAAAAAAAGCAAGATCCTTAGATATACTACACCGGTAGCAAGCAATTTGATTTCATCTACAAAAGTTGTGCTAGCCACCTAGATGGATCCCTTTCCTAGACAAATAAATATCAATAGGCTAACTATTCAAGATTCTTCCTTGGGAGATACTTGTTTAGAGTTTCCCTAAACTTGTACTTCATTTTGGTGCTTTCGATTTTAGTTATTTATACTGATTTTGCTTTGCTTAGTTATGTGGTTAAGCTGTTTTTTTATTCAATTAAATTAGATACTAGTACATTTTCGTTCTTGTAGGAGAATTCATTCTCTCATGTTCTGTTTTTATCATCAATAGATTCTTTTGCTTGCAATTGAGAAGACAAGAAGTGTTATGAGTCGTCATTAACTCATTCTTTCATGTTTTGTTTTTATCATTAATCAATAGATTCTTTTGCTTGCAATTGAGAAGACAAGTGTTGTAGTCGTGTTCAGCTAAACATAGGTATTTTATGATAGGCAAATAATATGACTTTATAAACAAATCTTAAGTTAAGACATGACATAATACACATGATGTATAAAATGAGCATGAAAAGGCACAACCAGAAAAGACAAAGTAACTCTCTCTTAGCAACAAAGCAACAATCAACAAAATTATTTAAAGGCATAGAACCTATAGCTACGTAAATCTTCCACCCACAAAAATAAATATATAAGAAAACTAACTTTTCAAGTGTTGATTAGATTGTTGCTCCTCATCTTCAAAAGACCTTCAATTCCTTTCTTTATATACTAGTACATTTTCGTTCTTGTAGGAGAACTCATTCTTTCATGTCCCGTTTTTATCATCAATAGATTCTTTTGCTTGCAATTGAGAAGACAAGAAGTGTTATGAGTCATCATTAACTCATTCTTTCATGTTTTGTTTTTATCATTAATCAATAGATTCTTTTGCTTGCAATTGAGAAGACAAAGTGTTATAATTAGAGTCATTGCCCTTCAAACATAGGTATTTTATGATAGGCAAATAATATGACTTTATAAACAAATCTTAGAGTTAAGACATGACATAATACACATGATGTATAAAATGAGCATGAAAAGCCAAAGAAAAAGACAAAAAGTAACTTCTCTCTTGCTTATGACAACCAATCAACAAAATTATTTAAAGGCATAGAACCTATAGCTAAATGAAATCTTCCACCCACAAAAATAAATATCTAAGAAAACCTTGCTTTCAAGTATTTAATTAGATTGTTGCTCCCTTATTGTCAAAAGACCTTCAATTCCTTTCTTTCCATATAGTCCAAAAGATGCACAATGGAGCCTCTTGAGACCACCTTACTCTTTCGCACAAAGGATCCATGCCACCCGAACTAACTCTTTTTTACCATCCATGGAGCTCGATGAAGACCATATAGAGTAAAAAGCAAAGCAGCTCCCAGAGGATCATTGTTTAAGCACAATGAAGTGGGATGTGATTAATGAATCTTTCTTGACTTTAGTAAGAAAGTATCTATTAACCAAAGGCCACCCTCCCCTCCAAAACTAATCTATGGTCAAATGCTTCCCCTAACTAACCTCCCAAGTGAAAAATCTACTTCATATAGCATCGCTGAATTCCAAATTACACTCATTGGACAAGCAACTGATTCTTTGGTCCTAGGCAACTTAACTTATAAAAATTTCATTAGAACTTATTATTTCCCACCATCCACACCATGTTGCCATTGTCCTTCCCTCAGTATCTACCATCCTCCTAGCAGATAATAATTCATCCACAATGTCTAACTCCTAGTCATTCAAAAGTTTAGAAGAATAGAGGTTCCCATAACCCTTCTCACCTATCTAACCTCATAAATCTGTTATGCAAGCCTCTCTTGACATGGCTATAGAATATGAAAGAGGGGCATAGTCTTTCTAAAAGGTTCAACTTCACACCATTAGTCTTTCTAAAACTTCAACTTCCTTCCATTACCCACCACAAGAAGATCTACTATAAAGATGTCACCATATATTTCTCCATATTCTAACTTGAATTTGACTTCCCTCAAAGCGGCAAACAAAGACGATGATATGGGAGAAGACTAGATAATGTGCTCTTAATTCCCATGAGTCTACCTCCTTTAAATACATGAAAAGCCTCCTCTTCCAGAAAACTCCATCTCGGACTATCACTAATCTAAAAGGAGTACCTAGGGAAAGAACCATGTAAGTAGAAGAAAGTCCTCTTACTTTGCTACCTAACTCAAAGGTGAACTTCTCAATACTCTTCACCCTACTACACAGAATCAACTCGCTCTCATCTCAGTTCATTTTCAATCCCAACATAGCTTCAAACGACATGAGCAATCAACTTAAAATATTCGTTTACTATTGAGAAGCTTAACAAAAAAAAAAAGGCCCCATTCACCCCAACTCCCAAAAGGCACCAATCATTAGTCTTCTTGAGAACTCAACTAAGACTCTCAATTGCAACAACAGATAAACCAGTGCTTGGCTCTATCACCAAGTGAAAGTGGAAACAATCATGACACGAGAGCTTCTTGATAACCCATTGTACTTAGGTACGATATCGCAAACTTCAAGGAAGTTGGTCAAATGCATATTCGGGTTTCTCATGGGGTAGTCCATGGAACCAAGATATTCTGAAAACATGCAATCTGATGTTGACTTCAATTCGAAGTTGTTTTCTTGAATAGGAGAATGCGTCGATAAATTTGTCTGAACAACAGTTGGTGGTAAAACAAACTCATCTAGTAGCATGAAAGGATCATCTGGCTGTATAAACGGCCTGGGTGCTTGATTCCTTCCGTTATTCCCATTTCGGCCTCTTTGTGGCTCGTTTTGCTCAATGTTAAGATTTTGCTCTTCATTGTTTTCCATGGTCGTTAGGTTTCTAGTCTGTTTAGTTCTACGTTCTCAATGTCACAATGCGAGAGTTCTTTCGCTCGGGATCAAACGGTGTTGGCTAACTTGATCTCGCGTGCATGTACTTCTTGAAACCTACAACTTACCCAATAACACGAACCAACAAACAAATTACCTGACACTTGTAAAGTAAACAAAAGTAGAAAATTTGAGGTAATATCCGATTGCTTTATTCTCTATATCAATCTAAACTATCCACAAGCATGGCGCCTTGGCTTGACGGGCGAACGGTGTGTAAAATTCTACGCCTATGTGCGCAAGTGCACGCGTCGCCCCAAGTAATATAATGTACCAATGAATACGGATATCGTCCCGCATGAGGACCAGTGTGTTATTCTGAAAGGTTTTGCTTCTTAAGATATATCTGAGATAGGCTTTAGGAAGAAGTTGAGTATGTGAAATTCGACTAAGCTATTGATTCTAATGAATTACTAGTATTGAAGACTAGGGTTATGTCTCCCCCTGTCACGTTCAATGGATTATTTCTTAAAGATATTATTATTCAATATATTTATAAGTTGTCGATGGCGAGGTGATCTTACTTACGAGATATCCTCTCTCGAGGTATCGCCTATCTCGTGAATAGAGTTGAGTATATCTCTATCGACTCGGTATTCCGAAATGCTTAAATGTTCTAACCCCAAATGCCACCTTTAGGATGGGAATATCTCATTCTGAATCAGGCGAAGGGCGCTGCCGGATCACTGGATAACCTCTCGAATCTCGGATCTCCCGGTGTGATTATGCCAATGTTGGCGAGACATCACCATATAATGAAATCATAGATATAGACGGATGCAAACAAAATTGATAAACAAGCTGAATAATATAAAGTACTAAACTTTAATCCATCAACATATGGCGGGGTTCAACACAACCTAGATATGATTTAGAACTATCTTGAATGAAAATGAAAATATTTAATCTCAAAAACATCTTTCTAATATCCACAAAATGAGAAACAGTACAAATCACGGGCACTTCTTGAAGTGCATTGTCACTCACGCTCACGGATTTCGTGCCTTGTTCGTGCGCCTCCGATACACGGATTACGAACCATTGGTGCTTTAAATGATGAGTGCGAGATCCAGTGGCGTCGTGGCGTTGCAGCGTCGCGGCGTTGAGGCTGTCAGCGGCGTTTACGATTGTTGACTTACGCGGTGACCCGGCGTCTTGGCGTTGGAGCGTCCGCGGCGATGGAGGCGTCGCGACGCGTTGGAAGCGTCCGCGGCGTGGCGACCCTTTCACCGCATTGCTCTCCACATTTACTCCAATTTGCTTCCACCCGGTGTACTCTTTTCCGCATCATACGCACTGCATTCCGCAGGCTTCGGTCATACTTTCGGATAACAAGCGGAAAATACATATTTAACCATAAAAATAACGCTAAAAACTAGAAAGAGCCTTGAGTATACTATGAGTGTTTGGGTACTCATCAACTATATCTAAAACTATACGGCCAAAGCTTAAGAAAATCCACGACTTCATTATGGTTGTTGGGGAAAGATTTGAAATCTTGTCTGACCTTTCTAAATCAAGTTGTTGAAGAACTCCGATAATCATTTTAAAAGACTTATGAGCAGGCGGGCTCTGAAGGGAAAACGGGAAAAATGAATTGACCCAAGTACTACGATGGCGCATAAGCGTATGGAAGATAACGGGGCACACATGCGGTGAAGATCAAATTACTTCTATACTCCCGATACAGTCACAATGTTTGGATCATTGTGCGTGCACCATCTCCATGGAGTTCCACCCACTTTAAGAAGAAAAAAAGCATGTAAAGAATTCACGTCATATAGAATCACGGTTAAAGGGGTAAATGATGCGGATAAACGTAAATACCTTGTCCTTGTACGTGATGTTTTGTGTATGTTCCAGGGCGTGAGGAGTACATTGGGATGTCGAGCAATAGTCGGGCGTTGAATGGGTGTCAAGTGTGTATACACATCATGAGCCGGACATTGTGAGGGTTATAGAGTCTAATACATGAATATAATGATAATTTATGTACAAAGACCAAAAAAAAAAACATTGGAAAAAATAAGACAAGTTTGTCACAAAAGGCTACATAACAAACCACTACAAGGAATTATCTAGGGAATTGGGGAATTTGTATTTGCATTTACCC
Source organism: Tetrastigma voinierianum (assembly GCA_016808115.1). Lineage (NCBI taxonomy): Eukaryota > Viridiplantae > Streptophyta > Magnoliopsida > Vitales > Vitaceae > Tetrastigma > Tetrastigma voinierianum. The sequence goes on from JAEQBH010005061.1 coordinate 145,493, forward strand.
GAGCACAATTATCTTCAAGTGCTTATACCGGTGGCGAGGCGGGTGGTCATCATTGATAGTCAACCGGTGAACATGCATTTCTCTATAATGATTTTTCGGGAAGAGGTGCGCACCTGAGAGAAACCAACATGTGTTGTTGCATGAAGGAGTCTTGATATCTCTGGCTTAGGAAAATACATTTAAAGTCTCAAAAGTGTATAGTTTGGCAAAATCAATGAAATTCTAATGGCATATGAGCTTCATCGGGAGCATGCAACTTGATTACGTATTTACCCAGCGCCTTTACCCTTTGAGCTTTACATTTTTAGTGTATCTATAAGCCCTTTACAATGTTATTATGGATGAAGTTTTAAGAGGTGCCCACAAAACCATTTTCAAACAAGGGAATTAGACTTGTATTTTTCTTGTAAATAAAGTACTAATATATTTATGGTACTATGAAAGAAGAATAAGAACTTTGATTGCTAAGCCAGCTGGTACATTAATGGACACAAGAACTAAGCAATCAATAGATCATTCAAGCTTTTAAATCGAAAAATATGGAAGATGAAACCTTCCAGAAACACACACTGATATTTGCTTTCAAAGAACTAATCGATCACCAAATCAAGACCGGTTTCGTCGGCCATTCTACGCACCTAGAAAAATGCTAGGCGGAGCAACGAGATAACCTTATAATGGAGACCGGCTTCAAATAGGTTAATGGCGCATTACAAGATTTTTAACAAGATTATGTTAATATTATCAGATAAGTAAAATAATTACCATATTCTATCATATGATTCATCACACTAAATGTTTAATATGTATTGCGTTGCATCCAAGATGGCATGTACCAATATTTATGGCATTATTACTGCATGAATTATATATAAAATACAAATTTAATATTCAAATGCTGCAAAAACTGTCTATGGTAAGAGCATACTTCAAATATTTTATCATTTACCTGAGGGGCGTTTCTTTCGCTTCAAACGGCATCACCTCATTCCTCAGACTTCCCACCATCACCATCGATGACTCATGAGCGTTGTTCTTGAACCAGTAGCACGTGAAATGAGCTCAGACTTGGAGCAGGGACTTCATCTTACCTCCGCCTCCTTGATTCCTGATTGATCAAGCCGATGAAGTGGAAGGAGGCTGCGCGGTCGGTGGGAGTGGTGCGAACAGTCTGGGAACTCATGGTAAATTAGATTCTTCAACGAATCTCTGCAAACTTGGAATCGGACTTCCATTCTTACAAGGCGTGAGTGAGGATTAGGGAAGCACCGGCGAGTCACTATAACAGTGAAGTAAAAATGTGGATGAAGGAATGTTTAATTTATTTCGAATTTACCCATGTGCTATCATTTATGTCGAGCATTCTTGATCGCATAACCACATGTTTCTAACAATATCATATACATATTATGAATCCCAAAATATTAGACCTAAATAATGCATAATAGGAAGCCTAAATAGCCATGCTTTTACCCACATTTAATTCAAGGATATAAAGTTTGTATAGCGGAAGCGTGCGTATCCATTGCCGGAAGTGATCGTCGAGATATGCGGGTTAGATCTTCCAAATTCGTGTCTGATCAAATGACAAGAGCTTTCTCTCCTCTAGTGATGGGGATGTAGAGAAAAAAAAAGAACTAAGGTTCTTTTTCGGCGTATGAAAAAAAAAACTAAGGTTCTTTTTCGCCATATGAATTGTGGATCATAACCCTAATATTTATACTAGTCATATTAGGTTAGATATTTCTAATTTGGTACCTCATCAAATTAGAAATATTCATTATACTCTTCTGCGTTAATTCCGACAATTATACCCTTAAGCTACTTACTCAATTCAATTTGATCACTTTAGTTGACCAATTGGAAATTGATAGCATGAACATATTTAATATTTATATATGACCCCATAATAATTGTTGAAGAATTCCAACAATCTCTGTTAGGCCATGTATTGTAACCTTACAAATATATTCAACCAAATGAACTCAAAACTTGTTATCATAACCTTAGGGTATATACGAAACAATCTCGATCCATGCTTCTACTCTCGACATAGGATCAAAGAAGAGGTTTTGTCACTGTTAATGTAACTAAACCAATCAATGGTCATGTACATAAACACAGTCAAATGACATAGATCAATCATGGATGCGTAGCATAAAAATTGTCATGATCTCATATGCAATTTCCAACTAATCAACTTTAATTCTTTAGTGAGATCATGATAGATTCGGAAACTGAAACATAAACTTTATTACGCAAAAAATATCCATAAAATATGTCACACAACTGAATGACACCCCTGAATACAAACTCCCACTTTGAAATTTACATATCATCCCAGTTGATCTGACACCAATATGAACATAATGCTCATGAAAGACCTTCACGTGGTAAACCTTTGGTGTTTTGACAGTTATACTCTTATTATTAGTAGAGTGCAAAAATGATCAATTTATTGTCATAATATAATAAGTGGTCTTTGATTCCTTCCAAAATTCAGCCAGTGGCAGAAGTTCACCATTGAAATCCCTTAGTTTGGCCAGCTTCATGATGTGCTATAAACTCTACTATCATGGCGTTTAACAAACCCAGTCGAATACCCAATGATCTCAAAATGATCCGTCTCTATATGTGATCATATAATGTTTTGTTGTCTATTAATACTTCATAACTTTGTTTGGCTACTCAATGATCAATACGAAGTTGCCCAAATATATACTTAAAATCCCTACAATGTATGCCGTAATACGAGCGCTTGCATGCCAGGCATAGTCGGACTTTTGTATTGATGAATAGGGAATCTTCCTCGTTTCTTGGACTCGAGGTTGTTCTTTGGGCATTTATTGAGACTTGACATCACGCTACGGCCCAGAGGCGAAGAGTGGGGGCGAGCAGGCTGAGACTCCTTTACCTGATTTTGATTTTCTAACATCAGCCAATTTCAATAAACAAATCCATATATCAGAATATAACTTGTAAAATTACCACCGTAGTGGTGTTTCAAATGTCCTATACATATACATGCCTGAGTCTCGTTTACTTGTGCTTACACAACCCAATATTACAAAACTTACATTTACATTTTAAAACATAACCAAAACCTACATCGTGTGGACTCCTATCATTGTAAGCCGCCCGGTGGATGCGTAAAGCCTCTGATGTCCTCTACACTCACCATGAAACACCCGTGCTAAGCTTATAGCTTAGTGGGAAACATATAACAGATATGACCACTTGAAGTGGTCCAAAATTATAGGATACATATAACATAATGCATATGTCAGAGTTTATGTATAACAGAACTCTATAACAAAGTTTTCATATAACATAATTCTTATAATGGAATTTCATATCTCCCATGAGTTCGTAATTTATTCAGATAGAAAGGCACCGAGGTACATCAGCGTATCAGAGCGTAACCCATTACTTATGCTTCTTATTGTTCATCGCTCATTCTATCATATAAATGTTTGTCCGTATAGATCACAAAACAGAATTGAGTAATTTTAATTTCATGTATCATATTATTCATGTATACAACATATAAGTGTTTGTCTGTATAGACCTCTAATAATGAATGAGAGAGACACATCACAATAAGTACCCGCGATACTAAGATAACAATCAAATGAGCTCAATCACTGCTAACCGCCACATAAATGTATGTCAGAATCCAGCAGGGAGGCCAGAATCAATCGATCGCAGACGTACTCGCTTCAATTAACAAGGTCGAGCGATTAGAAAGACCAGCACCCAACAGGATGATGTCACTAACATAATCTATGATCAGAGGTGTTCATGAGGTGTCATTATTTACTTATTTATCTATGATATTGTGATGTCAGAACCCATATCCTCTTAATCCCATTAGCAAATGAGGCAAGAAACAATGTTTGCCCAAGGGACCAGATCGGGCCGAGGCGGCTAAAAAGCCACGAGGTGGCGAGGTACAGAGCATTTTTCATATAATTATTATACTTGTACGAACCTTTTCATTAACTTATTAGAATCCTCATTAATCCAATGAATCATTGCAAGAATTAACGGAAGAGAGGAACCAAAACAGGACTCGTAGGTACGCCTAAGAGAAGCAATGTTACACCTAGGCGGAGAGGTTCGCCTAGGCGAAGCACCCCTACGCCTGAAGTAATCCAGAGTGTGGAAACCTGGTCTTGCTCGCCTAGGCATAGTGATCTTCCGGTCTAGGCGCAGTTCAGAAAAATACGCAATCATCAACTCTAAAGCCAGCGTGTCCCGAGGCGTTGCAACTTGATTAAATACCATGATTATTTATCGAATTTGAACCGATTTGGAAAGATGTGCAGACTTTGCAGTGCTGTTCCACTCTGGGTCTCGATATCCTGCACGCTACAGGTCCTCCAGTCACTCTTTTTTCTTTCTACGCCATTGGTTTTATTGAATATGATTTTGCTATTTTTGATGAGCCTAAAAATAAATAAACAAATAAATAATTCTTCTTTTCCATAACCTTCTAAGTTTAGTTGTGTCCATTTTACATCATTCGGTTAGGATAAATGATTATAAATTCGCAACTCATTACTAAGCAATTTTAGGAACATTGACGCTTTATAATTAAAATGAAATATAACTTCCACTGTTTCAAGAATATCAAACACCTAAACATTTTTACTTCTTCTGTATTTCTATCTATTTTAACTTACATATAACTTTAGATACCTCTATACTAACAATGGCCTGGACAGGTGAGGCTTTCTTTCAGAGAAGGATCTGAGGAATCTTGTTAGCTAAAAATGTTATGGTGGAGGCGGAGGTGGTCTCTTGACAGATGAGGCTCAGCCCACCACGCAATTTGTGATGGAAAATTGGTTGTAAGTTGTAACGATACAGTTAGCTTGATTTTGATCAGCATCACTGAAATCTGGGGATAATGGACAAATTAAAATCATTCAGTCAATCTAATCTTTAAATTGAGAAAGACAAAAACTAAATTGATGATTGAAAAAGAAAAACATTGAGTTAAAGTTTTTACTGAGATATACAGTAGTAGTCTCCCTGTTAATAACGTGATCGGGTGTCTACTGGTCAGGTTGTAAAAATTTGCGGATGACGGTAAGAATTTAAAACCTTGGCTGACTTAAAACCGGAAATTCTCTAGTTAGGGAACCATTCCATCAGCAACTGCATGCCAATAATGTCCCCAAAGAAGTTTTTGCCATCGACGTAAGGGAATTGAGCCTTCAGTTTTGACGACGCCACTATGAGCAAAAAGTCATCTTCGGTCCACCCTACCATAGCAATCTGCTTAAGAAGTGTAAAAGATTGGCTAATGCTTCTTTTAATCTATTTCAACTGTTAACCATTTAAGGACAATTTTTGATGTGAAAGATCCGACCACGTCATAACCACGTAAATATATTTATAACTATATATTTGAACAAATTTCACTATAAACCGTTCAATCACAAATTTCTAATTACATTAAATTCACAGGTCATATTTATAAATTTAAAAAATTTAAAGCTCTCATACTAATTGTTGCAGTCAATACTCCAAAATAAAGCCAATGTTACAGAATAACTTTAAGATATAAAATAAAGAGAACACACATAATTTAACGAAGTGTTTGGTTATAGTGTCGCTACTTTCTCGAATGCCATAAAAACTACCAATCTAAGAGAATTATAAATTTTGATTCAAATCAATTTCTCGTAAAAAAATTGAGTCAAAAAACAAATATCCAAGTACTTGGTTAATACTATGTTACGACAACGCCATTTATAGTAACAGGGCTTTTAACTTATGTGGGATTGTAAAAGAGACAAAAAAGAAGAAAAGTCTTCTCTTCCCATTCAAGGCATTCTCATCTGTCATTCCTATATAATTAATATTTATCCTTTCTTCTATGGCGAGTTACTGATTCTTTATATTCTCAACGCATTGCTGACAAATTGACGGTGCTTTTACTCCAAGTTAGGATAGAACAAATGATTAGAAACTAAATCAACTACCCCGATTAAAATATCCATAATACCTTAATTAATCAGAAAACATCATAAAGTGATTTCGTCATTCTATGTCTACGCTATAAAGACGTCGTGAATTACACAGCATCGTTTTTACAAAGTGATCATACTATGACTACGTGATCCATCAGGATCAAATACAGAGCTCAAACAAAAACAATCATGGGTGTGAAGGCCGACAACGAGGGAAATAGTTAGAATCTGAAGGAAGAAAAACCATGGAGGTAAGAACGCAAAGAACCCGAATGCTTCGGGAGGGTGTCCTTGACGCGTAGGATTCCATTCGAGTTTTAGAACCACCCAAAGGCCAATTAGAACAAGGATATTCAATTCAAACTCCACTGAATCCTTGAAATTCGCGTCCTTCAATTCGATCTAGTTCATGCATGGAAATCACGTTCGAACCATCTATCGTAATCATCCTTCATTCAGCAATCCTCCAAGTCCACCCAGCAACGCCTTCCAATCGACCTTCTCCCGCTAGAAGGCCGGGACGGCGCGGCACAAAGGAACTACCACCCTCCACACCTTTATAGAGACCTCTAGTCTCAAGGGTATCCCCAAAACGACCACAACAAATGCGATCCAAAATTAGAAAATCACGTTGGAGCATACCAAATATTGATTGGTCCGTTGTTCCCCGTGGCCGCCAAACACGCTTTTTTCCATTGGGATAATCGAGGATAACCAGCCCCAGAAAAAGGAGGGCATTGTGGGTACTATGGGCCTGGGCCCAACTACTCCCGACAGCAGACCCCGGCCGACTGAGGCCCACTGGACTATGGCCCAATATATGGGCCCAATCATTTCCATTTACAAGTCAGATCAAAGCCCACATCCCAGCCTTTACAGCACATACAGCTGATAGCTTCTTCCAGTCATTGTAATCCTTTAAAAAGGCACCTGGGATGACCTCCGAAATTCTGAACGAGTTGTCACGATAATCAATTTAGGGGTGCTAAACATCTTGGGGCAGAAAATGCAAACGACTTGGCTATCTAAAAGGAAGAACATGTCATAACGCACGAGGAAAGTGCCACCTTCCCCTTCCGTTTCGAAAAGAGATCATTTACTTTCCATGAAGATAGGATCATCTTTCTTCTGGATAAAAGGAAAAGGCAACACAAGAAAAAGGTATGAAATTCCTTCCTGAAAAAAGGAGCGTTTTGACTCTTCAAATTAATCGACCTAACTACACTGAGAGGCAGCGAGGACAATATCGCCGCTTCTTGTTTGTTTGCGTGTATCACAGCTGGTTCATGCTCCATTCAAGGATTCGTAGTGTCTGGGGGAGACCATACCATTACATTTTGATTTGAAAATTAATTATTTTCTTTGACGGTATACTAAACATTGTAAAACAAAAACTTGATTTCGATTTTTATAATATTTGTCTATTGATGGAGACAAACATAATTTTCCCAATATTTTTCTCTTCTTTCTAGTTTTCGAGATGACATTGTAAAGATGTATGCAATAATGTTAGATTGTTAGGTTTATTGTGCAAATTCATGATGTTCCAAAATAAATTTTTCAAATCCCAAAGTAATAAATGTTTTAAAATAATATCAAAATTAAGGTGTATCATTGTTACATCATAAAATCATAGTCGGGTGACTACAATTTTAAATTTTTTGAAATAATTAAAACCTTAATTGATGATTCCAGCTTTTAATTAAAATTAAAATTATGGTCGGTGATTATGATTATGATTTTTTAAATGATTAGAACTGTATCATTGATCATGGTTTTAACTTTAAACTCCGTAAATCGGAGTTAACGAAGTTATTTTTGTGATATGGCAATTTGAAAACGAATTACAAATATGCAGCACGTATTATACCTGTCTTGCCAGTCACCCAACCTCATAATGGATCAGCTCCTCCTCCTCCTTTACTGTTGGAGAACCAACTTCCTTATCAAATACTCCACGAGCTGATGAAGAAGATCCAGCCGTCGGAATGGGTCAATGCTGCTGGGAGAGTAATTTTGGTGGAATTTCTTGGTATGACCAACGGTCAACAAGCCTCCAAGAATTGTTGGAGGAGGAGTCTTTCCTGAGAAAAAGGAAGAATTATTGCTGCCGCCTGCTCCTGTTCCTCTCAATCATCCAAATTATTAACCGGAATCCGGAGCCTAAAACTGAAAAAGAGTCAAAGCCTTGTCATCATCATCTACTGGATCTGTATCGTAGGCGATGAGCTTTCTTATCCAACACATTCGAAGACAGCAACCGTGAACAATGGTCTGGGATCGGTAGGGATGAGAAGGAGCAGGTGATGGCATCATTCAGAAATGTGAAGGAACTGATGGCGGCTGGAATCCGCATCAAGGGTAGTCCTACGCGTTAGTTGAGGGACATTTCTTTCACTTCAAATGGCGTCACCGCCTGCCTCAGACTTCCTCCCATCGCCATCGATAACTCAACCAAAACATTGTTCTTGAACTTGATATAGCCTATGAAATGAGCTCAGATGTCCCACATGACTTCATCTCTTACTTTCGCATCCTCGATTCTCTAATCGATCATGCTGATGACGTTAAGGAGATGCAGTCCGCTGGGGTACTCCAGAACTATCTAGGCACCCATGAACAAGTGGCTGACTTCTTCAACACCGTCTCCTTCAACTTGAAATCAAACTTCCATGCTTACAAAGATGTGAGATCCAAAATTCGGATGGCTTTGAGAGCCACTATCACAGCAGACAGAAAAGTGATGATTACAATGCTTGACACCTACTGGTATCCTTGACTAATATTGCTTGGGTTTGTGCTGCTTTGGCTCCTCTTGTTTACTGCCGTCCAGACTTACTGCCTTCCGCCCTTAATCTAACCGATGCATGCATGCACAATCTCGTTCATTAATTGATACGTACGCAATAGCCAGCTAGCCACCCAAATTTTTCTAATTGGCGCTTTCTACGTCTCTATCCAGTACTCTGCTGCAGCATCTCACCCTTCCCAAATTCAAAGACTCCATATAAAATAAGTACTGCTACCGTAACTAAATTAGGCAAAGATTCATTGGCCTCATTTCTTTTCCATTGGAGCCTATACCTTTCTTTTCGTGTTTAAAATAAGTAAAGAATGAATGTGTGGTGTGATCTTGGTATGTAATTTCTAGCTTCCTTTCTGCTTTCTAATATGCGTTTTACCAATAGTGTACTTTGCCGTGTGATGTCATGTGTGATTCAAGTAAACAAAGATCAAAATGGATGGATTTTTTTTCCTTTCTCTTTCATTCCAGCGCACGCTAGTTTACTGAATGTGAGCGATTTGGAAAGATGTGGTAGCTAGATACATTGAAAAGCTGTTCGACTCATTGTTGTTGGATATCCTACTGTCAAGATGGTACGATCAACACCATATGCTTACCTCCTTTTTATTCTCTATTTTTTTTCTTTATTCTTATTAATATATATTAATATGATTTTCAAATACTTCTATTTTTATTTTTGTTGAGGCTTACAAATAAGGATTCCCTTTTCCATAACCTTTTAATTTTTTTCTTTAGTTTTTAAACCATTACATTATTCCAACTAAGAGTAATGATTATAGATTATTAGCCTAATATTCAAGAGCCCAATAAAATGCTTTAATTTTATTTTAAAATATTGTTCATATTTGTTTATTATTTCCAGCAAACACACAATTTTTTTAATAAAGAAATGACTCAAGAATAAATCTTTACGAAAAGGAAGATATGTAAAGAATGAAGACAAGAACGTTTTGGACAATGAAGAGAAGAAAAGAAAAGAAGAAAGGAATGATACACGAAGAAAAAGGATATAATATATAGTAGTGAACAAAGGAGAATAAAGAGATATTGTAAGCCAAGAAAATATAACATCCTCACTTTGGGAAGAAATGAAGGGAAAAGCGTTTTTCTCTCTAGTTGATAATATTAAATACTATATATCAAAAAAGTAAATTATCACTTTTAGTTAATAACAGTAAATTTTATATAATATGAAGTAGAAAATTATTGTGAACAATCCCATAATAAATAAGAAATTTCTGACCTCTCTCTATTAACAAAGTATGTATAGTTAAAAATGTTTTTAAAATAAAATTAATTTGTAAAATTTGTCTCTGTTTCTACATTTTTCAAAATTGTAAATTGTAACCTGCTCCTTCAAGGAAAGAAGGAATAAGAGGAAAAACAAGGCACGAACATATATATATATATAGACACATATATATGGAAAGAAAATTGATGCCTCCTTTAAATGAAGCATAGAAAGGAAGATGAATAAGTAACAAAAAGGCAAATATATGTACATGTAGTAGTACTAGTGCTTCTCTAGCTATATATGATCTCATTCTCCTAGCTAACTATTGAGATATAGCCAGAACGAGGTGGTAGTTCGGGTGGAGCCCAGGAAGTGTTGGTGATGATCATGATCAGTTTTGAAAATCTGGGGATGGGAGAACATATAGAGAGCCCCAGCTGAATTAAAATAAAATTAGAAAACGGATAAACATCTCTGATCATCAAGTTCAAAGCTGTCATGTTCCATAGAAGAGATGGGTGGTGGTATGACCATGGCTGCGATCAGAAGAGAAGGGTGGTGGTGATGACCACGGCTGCTATGGGACAAAAGCTCGTTTAATTCTGGCAAAAGCCTACATCAAAAATGTGGGGAGAAGAGGAAATCTACAGATCAATCAGCATTACGCATTAGTCAGCTGGAGGGGCTGTTATGAGGAATCCACCAAGAAATACAAGGACGACGAATTCACTGTCATGATGCTGGTGGATGGGTGTGCTTTATTGTATAACATCTGTCCGCTTTGCTTAGTTTATGACCATGAACATCAACAGATACCAAGATAAAGCGTTCTTCACCGACGCTTTGCTGCTGGAGAACTAACTCCTGCACAATTACCTTGACTCCGATGAAGACAGTGGGGCCCAAATCGGCTAATGCTTTCTGGACGGCCATGTTTCAAGAATTCTTCGACATCACCATTTAGTCATCTTTCAGGAATCTATGGGAATGAAGAGCAAGGAGTTGTTCGTGAAAAAGATGATGAAGAATTATTGTTCCCCCACCCGCCTGTTCCTCCCGGGAAGTGCTGATAACAACCAGTCGAAGTCAAAGCCTTGTGATCATCTCCGATCTTCCAAGAATTTTCGCGAAGAACGCTCGTTCTTCCGCAGCCAAACAGAAATAAAAACCCGAAGGTCCGTGGTCGCAGCTTTCGAAGGTGTGGGGGTCGAAGAGATGGCGAGGGGATAGTATCACCAAACTGAAGGAGCTGATGATGCGAATTTATCAAACACAAATTCATCGCGCTGCCCGAGGGACATTTCATTCCTTCAAACGGCATAACCGCCTCGCCCGAGAATTCCTCCCATCACCATCGATGCCTACCAAGCGGCTATGTTTTTCAATCTTGATATCTTATGAGATGAGCCTGCATATCCCCATGACTTCATCTCTTACTCGCTTCCTCGATTCTCTCAAATAATCATGCCGATGACGTTAGGGAGCATGTTCAACGATACTCCAAAACAATCCTCACACTCACAAAGAAGTTGCAATATTTTCAACACTCAGATTTGCAAAATTGAATCAAACTCATGCTACAAAGACATAGAGAGTGAAAATTGGTACACCAGAGCTGAATATAATGTTAGAGTTTAAATGGGATGATACACGCTCCTCGACATATTTCCCGGGCAACTTAGACAATCATAGCTTAAGTAGTGCTTTTTCGCAATATTCCTTACTATCGCCCGCACTTACTACCTGGGCCTTCCCTTATTGATGAATGATGATCCCCGCCTTTATCCTCAACTATCAACATGCATCTCAAATAGTCAAATTCATTGGCAATGTCCACTTCAAATTTCCTTGTTTTTCTTGCTTTGTGCATTTGACATAATTAATTTCATCATATGTCATAAATAACAAATTTCTCTATCCTTTATTAACAAAAGATGTAGAATGTTGAAAAATATTCTCTAGCGTGACCTAAACCTTAATTTGTTGTATTTTAGCTTACATGCATGCATCATCAGAACTTTACATGGCTATTTGTTTCGTACTTATCAAATGCATACAAATCATAGAATCATTTGTTAATGTTAGCTTCGCTTGCATGCTCGTTTATATAAAAGTTAAGGTATTTCAACTTTATTTAGAGTATTAGGGTGTTAACATAATCTATATTTTATCACAAAATTGCTGTCTATTAATTGCGTCAATGTTAGAAATAGAACAGAGGAAGATCGAGAAAAGAAGAATGAACTCTCCGATATTTTCATTCTATCTCGGCATCAGCCATAAATATCTCAAAATTAACAAACCAACCACAGAAATTAGTACACATCATCTAAACTCTAACTAACTAACTAAACCAATATTATAATCGTACCCTTGAAGATACTGAACAAGTCTTTCGCTGTACATCTGAGAGAAGAGGACCATTTTTTGTTGGAACCACCCTCTCGAGTCAATCCAACTTCATGGGCGGACAGCCTATATCAAACTCGCAAATATCTTCATTGTAACAGAGTTCAAAATCCATGAAATGACCATATTGTTATTCATATTCCAAGATTGAGTAATTGAGATCATTACCTTAAGGTCCTCACTGGAATCCATCCACGAACCCTAATTTGTTCTTCTCAATCGAAAGTGATATCTTCATTGCCTTATTCTCACCGTCAGTCTAAATCTCATTCAGCTTCTCTGCCATTGATGCATGCGTGATTATCCCCGTTTGATCTCAATTATCATTCTATCAACATCTCAATGCTTTCACCGCTTTCCATCTATCAAGTCGTGCTTCTTCTTCTTTTTTCTTTCATTTCGCTATTTTTTCGTCGACTCACTTATGTGTATTTTGTTCTTCGCAATTCTGTTTTGCTATTCTTATTATATGCATCGCCTATGTTTAATTAAAGTAGGTAAATGAAGATAAATATGGTCTTTCCATGTTTATTTGTCTAATATTAATGTATTATTTTCTAAATCGTAATGGTCATGTTGGAATTAAAAAGAAAAGAATAAACAAATTAAAAAACAATGTGAAAAGTGAAAAAATATGATAACGATGGGCTTTAAATATTTATGACTAATTCTAACTATTTTTTGATAATAGAAATAAATGGAAATAATCGAACATATGGATACGATATCTACTTGAATTATTTGAATATCACAAGGCAAAAGCATCATCATGGACATTCACAGCTTTGTGGTTTGAGAGGTGAAGCTCACATCCGACTCCATTCGTGGAAAAGAAGAAAGGACCTCCCAGTTAATTTCATAACCTCGGAATTTAATAAAAAGAAAATGACTAGGAAAAGAAAAGAGTACTCGAGGTTAACTTTTGGGTTATGACGCATAAAAAGTAGCTAGAAATGAAATTAGCACATCATGTTAAAGACTGGAGGATTCTTATTTTACTCGATGGTTGCAATGTGAATTAAGCAAAGAGTGAGTCATTGGGGTCTTGTTTCTTTTCCATTTCAGCCTATATATGTAGTTTCTATCATCCTATTCGTGTGTGTAAAACAAGCAAAATCAGATGTGTGTCAGCGATTTTATTTTGTTGTATTTTTACGGTCATGTATCATGTATGCATCCAACAATAATATTATGTTTTGATGGTGCTTTTTTTTCAACCTAACCTGGCCGAGCGCAGAATACTGGCCGACCGATTGTTTGTGGGCCGATGCAAAGGCCCGATTGTTCGCCGAGGTAGATCGCTGTAATCGTTGATCTGCAAGCTCTAGACGTAGCACTCCTCTGCAAAAACAGGGAAGTAGGGGGGTCGGCGAGGGCTTCGCCCGTGGCCGCTCCGATGCCTAAGTCAGTTTCTTTCTGAGAGAAAAAGAGAGACTGCTTAGAAGGCGAATGTGTTGCATATGAATATGCGTCTGAGAATGTGTGTAAGAATGTTGGCGTTGGTTTTTTGCGTGTACCTTTCATCGATGGGTGGTCTTGTATTTATAGTAGATGTTCAACCAGTTGGATGGTGGTTAGAGTCCTCTTATTGGACGGGATATTTCTTATTTTAGTCCATATCTGATTTGGTACGTGATATGTATGAGCCGCTTGCTTGAGATAATCTTTTCTTTATCGGGAGACCTAACCGCGATGATCTCGTTATTATTTTCCCTTCCTATCGGGAGTAAGGTTTGGTTGACTCACAGATAAATATATTACAGGGGTTATTCTATTTTCCGTGATGAGCGATGCACAATCCGACGCAGGATATGGGGCTTCCAATTCATTCAGATTGTCCTTGACCCGTCCTCGGGCCTTCGATTTGGGCCTCAGACCGAGGAGCCCGGGTATTGCATTGGGCGCGACCACTTCTGGCTCTGGTCAAGTGGGCCCAGTTTCATTTTTAAACCCTATCAAGTGCCCTCACTCCCGGTGGCGCCGGCGTGGGCAAGGGTCAGAATTCTCTCGTGACGGCTGCGCTTCACATAAACTGCTCTGGTCGGGCTAGTTGAAGCCTCACGCCATAAGTCTTGCGGATAACACACTTTAGGTTTCTTATTTCTCCCATTTCTTCCAAGCTTCTGTTTCTTTTGTGGATATCTTTCTGCCTTGTCTCGTTTCTCGTCCGGACCCTTTCTTTCTCGTGCCTCCCGTTTACGCCTCATGTACCCTTCTTCATTGCATCTCTCCAGTCCATCAGGTCCGAGATATTTTAAGGTACGACGAAACACTAGGGTTTAACCGATTGGCTTTATTTCTGTCGCTTGTCTTCGTCATGGGTCCGGTCGCTCTCTATGGATCGGGTGATGACTCGCCTGTTGTCGGCCTCGTACGTGCTGAGATGCTCATGCCGTCGCTATATCCGAACCCCCGAACCGAAGCGCCTCCTTTCCGCCGATAAGGGTAAAGCGAAAATAAACCTAATTACATATCCTGGGCCTGAGTACCTTAAATCCATTCGCTCAACATGCTGTGAATGTGGGACCCAGTAAGGGCGACCCTCTCGTATTTAGTGGCCCTTGCCGATTGCCATCGACCTCCCCTTGTATACGAGCATGGGTCCCCTGTCTTAACCTTTTATGCTCTTTGTGCCTGATGGTCTGCTTTTTTTAGGGTTGCCTTTACAATGGTCTGCTTTCCTCTCTGCACTTTCATGAAGAGGTCTTACAACATTTCAACATTTGCCCTCCCAACTCGTCTCCAACGGCCGGGCATTTGCGGGGGTTATTGGTTTCTTTAGGGATACAAAGGGCTCACGCCCTAGCTTGGCCTTTTTTCTTCATCTTTTTCGCCCAAATGAGACCACCGAGGGCTTTCTTTATTTTCCAGATCTGGTTCTGCTAAGTGATCTCTGTCTTCCATCTTCGCATGTCATGGAAGGGACGCTATTTCTTCAAGAAGTGGTTTCAATTGTGGAATTACAACTTTTCCGACAAGGATGACACTGGTGTTCTACAAAATGCAAGCCCCGATAACACTGTGAGTATTTGTACTGTTGCATGACTTATCTCGAAGGTGGTCGGATGTTTCGATTTTGTACTATCTCGTTTGTTTCCCGAGAGGCTCGCCTTGAACTTAGCGCCGCATAATGTCATAGCCCTAGCGCTAAGGGATATCCCCGCTCGTCCCACGTTAATTGATAAGGTCGGACATTCCTGGTCTATCTAATCTGAGGTCTTTACGCCTCCTTCGCTTGAGGCCTGCCTCACATACCTCGGATCCTCTCCCGCTGGGCTTATCGCTTAAGGCCCTACTAAGTGTGAGATTTTGGTTCATTTGGGCTACGCCTCGAAGCCTCTGAGTGTGAAAAGGAAAAAACGGAGCTCCATTGAGGAGGAGCGGCCGGTTTCAACCAAAGTCTGCCGGAGTGCCTCCAACCGCCGAGCCGAGCGGAGTCGCCTCTTTAGGCGAGGCTCCCATGACTTTGAGCCCCCCAATTTCCCCTAAGCCCGACGGAAGGGCTAAAGACCCTTTGAGTGCGGCCGTCGAGCAATCGTTGGTGGTTATGCCTATAACCGTCTGGAATCCACCTTTGGAAGAAGTCAAATCACCTCCTCGAAAGGCGACATAATTGAAGAGAAAGAAACCGAAAGCAAAAGTCGACGAAAACCCGGACTCTTTGCTTTCTAACACCGAACTCACTACAGTAGCCGTCTCTCCATCTCAAGGACTCCGAATCTGGAGGTCAAGGCGATAAGCCAAGGGATCGAGGCTTTCGCTTTTATCCCCTCTCAGGTTGCCTCTGCAGTCTATAATGCTCGTCTACGCTCCGTGTTGAGCGCTATCTTCACATGTTTGATATGTGTAGCCACTATCCAAAGGCTCTCGCCAAGAAGGCCAACCAAACGAGAAGCACGTAAGAATTGCCCGACTATGCGCGGGGCGTGGCCTTCTCTCACTTCGAACGAACCGAAATAGCAGGAGCGAGCGGTATAAGGATCGAAGTGGAGCTGACTAAGTCCGATGGTAAACATACTTCGGGAGGCTCCGTGCTCTAGCGTAAAGTAGGAAGACGAGGTCCGGCAGCTCGCGCGACCGGGCGCGGCTTCGGAGGTTCGAGAAGGGTCCGTGCTTCACAAAGTGATTTGAGCGAGGCCCTGAGGGGCCGGTCCGCCGAGAGGAGTTTCTGGTGGTTAGAGGAGCTCACACCTCCCGAGCGAAACGCCGCGGATCTTCGCCACTACGTGCGCTAACTGGGTGATCCACCGATAGCAAGCGCAACTCAAGCGGCTCGTCGGCTTCCGAAAGCGTGCGCGCTGCGACCGCCGCCGGGAATCTTCTCGGGGCCGCAAATTTGGCGTAACGGATGAACGAGAATGTCGCGGATTGCGAGACTTCATCGCCGAAGTTAGTTTAGCCGCCGCAGGGATGAGGTCATTAGGCGCCGAGGGACCGCCGCTCGCGGCTTCGTGGCTCGCTTCTTTCAACGGAAAAGTCACATCCGACGCATAATCGATCTCGACTTTAATTTTGACTCTCAATGACGTAAGAGGCAGAGGAATCTTTTTCTAATGAACTATTCTCAAGAGCCTCGCACTCGCCGCGGGCCAATTCTCTCTTCGTCGTCCATTCCTCCCGCCGACGCCCGATCTCCTATGCTTGCGTTTCTTTGCTCGTGCTCTACTTTTATTTGTTTATCTATGGTGTTTTCTTTGTCGGGACCGCCCGAGACATGTGTAAATTTCTTCCGAAACATATTTATATATATATATATATATATATATATATATATATATATATATATATATATATATATATATATATATATATATATATATATATATATATATATATATATATATATTGTCGCTTATCTTTCCATGATTTGAATGGCCTGGGATTGGTGATCGTAGTGAGATGAATAAGCTTCGCTGCACTTAGTCGCCGCTCAGAAGCCGGCCCGACTTGATGAAGCACCTAGCTGGAAGAGAATCGCCACGTCATCGTTAGGCTGAGTTCGTCCCTACGAAGCCGAGGGGAAAGAATTTGTCATGTAAATTGCTCGTATTCTCCGCCCATGTAAACTCGGCGACGAGCCGCCGCTGTAAACTATCGGGTAGAGCTCGACCGCAGGAACCGGTGGCGAGCCTGCCAAAATGCATAATTGCAGAGCCTCAGTCCATGTTGAGTGATGAGAAGAGCCTGCTTAATGAGTTGCCAATGGGCAGGTCGCCCATACAAATAAGAGCTCGCCCCATGTCAGTAATAGGAAGAGCTCAAGCGAACGACATCCTCGAGGAGGAGCCTGTCCATGTTGAGTGATGGGAAGAGCTCGTCGAATGAATAATTAGCAGGAGTCAGCCATGCTGTGTGATGGAAGAGCTCAGATAAGTGAGTAAAGTATAGCTCGCCCATCGAGCGATGGGATGAGCTCGCCGAATGAATAGTAAAGCAGCCTCGCCCATGCCGAGTGATGGGATGAGCTCGCCGTAATGAATACTGAGCAGGAGCTCGCTTCATGTTGTGCGATGGGAAGAGCCTACGATGGTAGTAAAGTAGAGCTCGGCCCATGCCGAGTGATGGGATGAGCTCGCCGTAATGAATATAAAGTGTATTCGCCCATGCCGGAGCTGAGCGGGATGAGCTCGCCGTAATGAATAGGCAAAGGCAGCTCGCCCATGCTGGAGTGATGGGATGAGCTCGTCGTAATGAATAGTAAAGTAGAGCTCCGCCCATGCCGAGTCAGCTTAATGAATAGTAAAGTAGAGTCGGGTTCCATACTAGTGATGGGATGAGCTCGTCACCGCCCATGCCGAGTGACGGGATGAGCTCGTGAATGAATAGTTGAGCAGAGCTCATTCCATGTTATGATGGGAAGAGTCACGTAATACAGTAAAGTAGAGCTCGGCCCATGTTGAGTGATGGGATGAGCTCGTCGGCGATAGTAAAGTACAAACTGGTCCATGCCGAGGATGGGATGAGCTCGTCGTAATGAATATTGAGAAAGGAGCTCATCCATGTTGTGTGATGGGAAAGAGCCTGGCCGTAATGAATAGAAGTAGAGCTCATCCATGGCCGAGGATGGGATGAGCTTGTCGAATGAATAGCTGGAGCGTGAGCTCATCCACATGTCGAAAGTGGACGAGAAGTCGTCGAATGAATAGTGCGCAGCTCGCCTATACCGAAAGTGACGATGAGCTCAAAGAATGAATAGCCGGTGCCAGAGCCTCGTCCATGCTGAGTGATGGGAAGAGCCTCGTCAGAATGAAAGTAAAGTAGGAGCTCATCCATGTTGGAGTGATGGGATGAGCTTGTCGTAATGAATAGGTTGAGCGTGAGCTCAGCCCATGTCGAAAGCGATGGGATGAGCTCGCCGTAATAGTAAAGTAGAGCTCGGGCCCATGTCGGTGTGATGGGATGAGCTTGTCGTAATGAATAGTTTGAGCAGAGTCGCCTATATGCTGGAGGATGGGAAGAGCTCGCCGTAATGGTTAGTAAAGTAGAGCCTGGCCCATGCCGAGTGGATGGGATGAGCTCGCCGAATGAATAGTAAAGTAGAGCTCGGCCCATGTAGAGTGATGGGATGAGCTCAAATGAATATAAAGTAGAGCCTGGCCCATGCCGGTTATGGGATGAGCTCGTCATCGAATAGTGTGCAGAGCTCGCCCATGCCGAGTGATGGATGAGCTCACACGAATATGGCAGAGCTCGCTCCATGCTCGAGCTACGGGATGAGCTTGTCGAAGGAATAGTTGGGCAGAGCCTGGCCCATGCCGAGTGATGGGATGAGCTCACGAATACGAAGTAGAGCCTGGCCCATGCCGAAAGTGATGGGATGAGCTCGTCAGGCGAGCGTGGCTCCCGCGCCATACGAGTGGCGATGTACCGAGCCGGTCCGACTCCCCGAGCGCCGCGGGCCTCGTGCGTAGCAGGTGAGCTTCCGCCAGCGGCGCCGCGGGCCCAAGTGCCAAGGCCGAGCGGCGATGTAGCCCGGTAGCCGCCTCGACTCCCCGAGGCAGCCGTGGCTCAGGCGGCAGGTGAGCCTCAAAGTGAGCAGCGGGCTTCGGCGCTAAGGCCGAGCAGCGATGTGGCCCCGAGCCGGCCCGACTCCCGAGGCACGTGGCCGCGGCGGAGTAGGTGAGCCCATCAAAGTGGAGCAATGTGGCCCGGCGCCAAGGCCGAGGGTGATGTAGCCTCGAGGCCGGGCCCGACCCTGAGCAAATGCGGGCCTCAAGTGAGCAGGAGCTCGTCAAAGTGAGCAAATGGCTGTCTCGGCGGCCATAATGAGTGGCGATAGTCCGAAATGGGTCTGACTCCTCGAGGTACAAGGCGGGTCTGCGGCGGAGTAGGAGCTCGCCAAAGTGAGCAAATACATTCGGCGCTAAGGCCGAGTGGCGATGTACCGAAATAACTGACTCGAGGCAACAGGCCGTATGAGAGGTGAGCTCACACAAAGTGAGCAATGCGGCTCCGCGCATGGGCCGAGTGACGATAGCTCTTGTCGGTCCGACCCGTGGCGCAAATAAGTACCGTAAGGAGTAGGAGCTCACAAACTGATAGGCGGTTCGCTACCGTGGGTCTCGTATTTGAAGAGTTTGATATGTCAAACGCTCTGCGGTTGCTAGTTACTCAATTCTGGAAAGAGGCGAGTGTCTTTAATGCGATTGCGGAGAATTTTGGATCAATTGCACGAACTTTCGAATACTCTGATCTCCTTATAAACACGGCTTCAATCCGTCGCGAGGCTTCTGCCCTTTCAGATAATGCACAACTGGAACTGCGTGAGATGAAGAGTCTGTCTGACCATCAAGCCACTGAGACTTTTCCGTTGATCCGGAGTCAACCGTTGTTCTTCTCCGCATGCGGGGAGTTGTGTTTTTCCCTAGTCTCCCCTTTATGGGAGTCAAGGCGTTATCTCTAGCTCCGTGCTAGGGAATGCATCCGAGAGGGTGGCACATCTCAAGGCCGCTCTCTCGCTTTTTTGTTCTTTCTTCCTCCTCTACTCCTCTTTCTCCCTATCACCTCTTTTCTTTCTCCTTATCACCCTTTCTTCTTCTCCAGCCTTTCACTCGGCCTTTCTCCTTGTCTTTTTTCCTTCCGTCTGAACTCTTTTGTACCCTTTTTCCTTTTCTTCTTCTCTCTTTTTCTTTTCTCCCTATCACACCCTTTTTTTTTTTTTTTTTTTTTTTTTGAGGAATTGGCTTTGTAAATCAATATTACTCAAGATGTACCGAGACACCACCGATTGTAATCGAATGTAATTCAATTGAAATAAAGAGACACTTTTGCTTTTATGTCAATGTATCTTCTTATTTTGCCTTTTTCCGTATCTTACATATATGAACTGTTTGAGATGTCTAACCAAATGGTCAATGAACGTTCCATCTGTCACATGAGATCCGATAAGGCATTATTTATCATTACATACTGATACTTACTGGTAGAAACGCTTAAGATGTTCCGCATTCCACGTATGTCGCAAGATTTTTCCTCTGCTGGGAAGTTCATAATTGCCTCGGTCTCGATGACTCTGATATGAGGCGGGCCTTCCCGCTTAGCCTAGCTTCCCGCAGCGTGGATTCTTCCTTGCTGACAGGAGCTTCTTTAAGACTAAGTCGCCTGGCATGTAGCTCTTGGGGTTTACTTTTTGATTATAATACCTCGTTGTCTTCCTTTGATACTCCTCCATACGCTTTGAACTCCGCTTCTTTTCATCTAGGAGTCGGTTTAGACGAAGGGCCTCACATTATGCTCCTCCGATGCTAACTCGACTCTGGAGACTTTATCTGACCTCAACGGGTTATCGCCGTGCCAAAGGCTGTGGCAAATGGGGTTTCCCTGTTGCCGATTGTCGCCCGTAAGCCCATAGTACCGTGGAGGCATTCTCTACCCAACTCCCTTTAAGATCTTCTAATTTGGTCTTCAAGGCAACATTGAGGGTTCTCGATCGTGACTCGCCCTGCCCATTCTGATTGCGGATGTGTCGGGACTTGAGTAATACCTTAATTCCGAAGCTCTAAGACAAAAATCTCCAATTTAGCATTGTCGAATCGTTTCCGTTGTCTCGATACTGTGGCCTGGGAGTTGCACCTGCATATGATGGCTCGCCACACGAAATTAAGCATTTTCGCTCAGAATTGTGGCTGCTGTTCGCTTCTCGCCCACTTGGTGAAGTAATCCACGCGACAATTATGACTTGCACCGTCCTTACCAATGTGGGGTCCCAATATATCCAAACCCCATTGTTGGAAAGGCCGTGGACCCAGATTGATGTTAAGGGCCCACGAGGCGTGATCCGGGCGTGCTCTCGGCGATCCCAGATTCGACCAGATCATCACGAGTAAGGCATGAGTATTGCTTAAGAATCCCGCGGTCGTTCCCTGCCCGGATGACCCCTGATACACCTCGTACCCTCTCTAGCACGCATTTCTTGACGCCCTCTCCTACGATGCATTTAAGAAAGGAGTGAAAACTACGCTTGTAAAGACTTTTATGATTAGTGAACTTGGTCACCTCGCCTTATTTCGTCGCCGGCCATGCAGAAGCCTGCCTATTATATAGTTCCAAATGGGGCCCATCCAACTCGAATTCGACTCTATCGGGGCAACCGTTGCTGATAGTATGATCGACAGAGGGTTCCGCCAGCATTCAATCCAAGGCCGACTGGGCGAGGTCTTCGCAGGCCAGGCTAACTTCGCCAAGGCGTCTCGCCGGAATTCTCTGCTCTCGGACATGTCACTGAACCAACACAAATTTCTTTAATAGATCATGGACCTTTTGGAGGTATAGAATCGTCTGCTTCACTTTGGTCAGAGGGTCTCTTCTATTTGTCCGACCACCAAATTGAGTCATCAGATACCTTAACTCCGGTCGACTTAAATGAATGCGAGGTCGAGGCTCCGCGATCACGCCCTGCACCGCCTCGTTGTCAAGCATGGAACCTAAATCTGAGTGGCATTCAATGTCTATCCCTTCTCGTGAGGTTAGACTAGACCCCGCCAGCCTTCCCCGCATTCGAGCTCCATCTACGCAGAGCTCCGTGACGGGAGGTCGCTCTTCGTGGGAGTGGTCCGAAAGTAAAGTTCCGTCAAGGAATTCCATGATGAAGCCTCGATCAGACCGTGGCTTTCTTATGGTCGTTTTTTGGCTCAGACTGGAGGTCGAACGCTGTTCTATGGTCCACTTCACGCCTCCCGTGAGGCTTCCGTTTGTACACTTGCTTCATCTGGACATTCGTCTGACTTCTATGGTGTGAGCCCGAAATAGGGACTTAGCCTCCGAGCCGTGGTTACCAAATACGCTTAGTATTAGTTTTCCATTCTCGGGAACTTCCGCTCCCGAGCTCGAATCAAGAATAGTAGACTAGGTGTCAGACTCGTTTCTTGTCTTCCACGAGCATCAAGTACGGGCCGAGAAGTCGGACACCCGCCAAGACGCAGTGAGGAGTTCTCCTCGACAGACTTACGGAAACATGAGAACTGATACGCTTAATGTAGTAAATGTCAAGACTTTGCATCCCATTGGAAGGCCTTCTTGAACTTTTAAGAAGGGTCGGCACTTGTCACTGGCTCGGATATTAAATCGGCTTAGGGTCACAATCCTTTCCCGTCACTGGTCGACTTCCTTATCTCTATATGATGGCATGTCGAGCACAAATTTCTTTATTTTATCCGGGTTTGCCTCAATCTCCAGAGCACTTATGAAGCCCATAAATTTTTCCGGCTTGACACGCCTAAAGGCGCATGGTCGGGTTCAAATTTCATGTTGTAAATTCCTTAGGATCCGGAACGCCCGAGAGGCGAGGGATGTGGAGATCGGCGAGTAGACATCAAGATGTCGCCCACGCACTCCATAGTTGCGCCTATCTCGCTCTCGGAACATTCGGTTTACTTAGCCTGCAGGTCGCCCCCGCGTTTCAACCGGAACGCATCACTGATAGCAAGAAGTTCCTCGACCACGACGAAAGGGGTCTTTTCGTCATCCGTCCATAAGATCCGATTGTAGCCGAAAAATGCTATCTTATGTGGAGTAGTTCGTGGGCCCGCAGTGGCTGCCCACGATGAGGTTGATCCTGGCAAAGGAAATGTCACGCGCCTTGTTTATGTCAAAAGGAAGTCGCATACGTAGTCGAACTATTTGTTTTAACGAGGACAACGTTAGCCAACCACTGATATTCTACTCCCCAATCGCTCCCCCGCCAGAGAAGCTTGCCGGCTCGCTGATGGCTTTCCGCCTCTCCGCGAAGCTCCCGCCGCTGGTTCGACCGGGCTCAAGACGGGTTGCGTTCAACCCGGTGGAGTGATTATCGAGGATCGATTCCTTCCCATGTCTCGCCGCTTCCAGGCGAAATGCGTCTCTATTCTGGTCTTAAAAATTGAGGAGGAGGTTTTTGAGGTCTCCCTAGTCTAGAGCGTATATAGGCGAGATGTTCCGAGTCACATCCAAAGAATATCTGCCTCTAGTTCCTCCGAGGGCTTGGCCTGTGAGACCTCGTCGCATGTCAAGCCTGCCTACATTCACGTTGTCAACTCCGCCTCTTTGTTTCATGGAGGCGGTGGGCATTCCCCGGCCACTGCTGATCTCTGGATTCATTCCTACACCATGTATGGCTGGAAATTTGATTATCATGTGATACGCAGAGGGGATGGCTTTATTGTACTGAGGGAGGGTATGCCCAAGAAGATGTTATGTCGACCGGGGCTGCCTACGATTAGGAACCCTCGTCGTTTGCCGTCAGTGCGGGGTCCAGGTTAGCACCGCTTGAATCGCTCAATGGTAATAATACCTTCTCCAAAACCCCCGCGCAGATGCGTTGATTCCGATCTAGCTTTTCTCTCCCAATGCCCATTTTGTCAAAGGCGAAGATGATGTCAGCTGAACTCCCGTTATCAATTAAAACCCGATGGACTGTTGTGTTGGCCACGATCGCGCGAACCACCAATGGGTCGTCATGGGGATACTGGCATCCCTCCAGGTCTGAGTCAGAGAATGTGATGGTAGTGTCGAGTCGCGGCTGTTTAGTTACTGCTTGTATTTCCCCCGTCTCTGCCGATCTGATGCTACGCAGGTGGGCCTTCTGAGCCGAACTAGATTCTCCTCCTCCTGCAAATCCTCCCGAGATCATGTGGATTTCCAAGGGGTCACATGTTTAGTCATTGCCACGAGGTGGCCGTTGTTGAGCCTGGCCCCGGTTCTCCGACTCGACTCGACTTCGGGCCTGATTCGGCTTGATTCTCGAGATATGAAATGTCGGAGATATCCGCGCCAGATAAGTATTCTACCCCCTTTCGCTTGTATACAATTGTCCGCGTAATGCCCGTAATCCTATGGAACTCGCAATATTCGAGTTGTCCCTCGCGGGCGGATCCGATTTCATCCGAGTCGCCATCTCGTGAACCACCGCTTCGACTTCATGTGACCCGTGACATTGAGGCCGTTAGGGGTGAAGCGCCGAGGCGCAGTAGCGTTTGTCGCCTTCGGGATTGCAGGGCCTGCACGGTCTCTCGAGATTTCTCGGGGATCGCTTCGATCTTTTCTCGGGGATTTGTCCCTGGCCGTTTTGCCTTAGATTTCATCCTCGCCGTTTGTCCTGTTGCACTTTTTCACGGTGGAAGAACTCTTTCTTTTGATATCGTAGCCTCCTCACGCTTATGTATTTCTCCGCTTGGCGAGTACTGCCATGTCGTCATGGATTCTTCGAGATGGAAAACATCAAGTCTTTCTCGATCAGACTCTAACCCTCGCAATGAATGCCGCGGATGGCGAACTTTTACTCGTATGTCTGGCAGGACTCACAAGAACCTTTGCAAATTTATGATTTAAACTTTCCGGAGCCCTGTTTGACACTCAACAGATGGTAACTGCTTTGTGACGCTCTAGTCTCATGAAATGGGAGACGAATCGAATGTGATAGTTCCCCAATGACGAGATGGATGAAGGGGAATTTATCGAACCAAAGGCCAAGGTCGGCCCTTTAGTGTAGTGGCGACGTCTCTCGCACGCACAGGTCCCATACCCATGTAGCTCCATCCGATTTTAGAGCATGGTGATCACTGTGGTCTTTAACCCATCGAATGTTTCATTTTAGGCACTTAACTTCGCCTATGTGGAGCGGTAAAGACTTCTACTGTGAAGGGAGACTCCGGCTTGTTGTACCAAGGTATCCATAGTATTCGGGGCACGTCCTCTGACCGCCTCCTTCACACGGTTGAGCCTCGAAGACTCCAAACCTTCGCCCATGTCCGCTTCGCTTCCCGTCAGGATGATGTGCGTTTCGCTCGTGGACTCGCCCGAGTATTGCTTCGCTTTCCTCCGCGGGCCAATTGGGGTCTCGCGGCCCCGACGCATCGACTCGCTTGCTTCGACGCCATCGGAATGTCGCGACCGAAGCCGCTTCTTCGCGGAGGAAGGTCCTCGGTCTTCCCGGCCCGGGCCGTATTCCGTGGATGCCGTAATCGCCCGTAAGTTGTTCCAATTCTTTATCAAAGCAAGCACTGACGAGGCTAATGCTTCCACCAAGGTATTGGCTTTACTACTTGCCTACCGCCTTAGGAGGTCCGTTATCTCGCGTCACCGGTGGATCCCGCATCCCTGGGCGGACACGTCTCGCTTGTGTTCCTTGTCATTACCTATCGCGAATCGAAATCGCGATATTTATAAAGGAACCGCCGCTCCCACGCACGCGCCTAACTGATGGCGCTTTCAACCGACTGGTCAGAGCCGTAGGCCATTGGCCGACCTCGGGGACGTTTGTAAAATGGGATGCAGTGTCCTGGATTGTCCTGGCCGAGGTAGGATCGCTGCACCGCTGATCCGCAGCTCGACGCAGCACCTCCAAAAACAAGGAAGGCGGGGCCTACGAGAGCCACCTCGCGGTCGCCCGATGCCTAAATCGCTCTTTCTTCGAGAGAAAAGAGAGGGATCATTAGAAGGTTAATATGTCGTGATA
Source organism: Tetrastigma voinierianum (assembly GCA_016808115.1). NCBI lineage: Eukaryota > Viridiplantae > Streptophyta > Magnoliopsida > Vitales > Vitaceae > Tetrastigma > Tetrastigma voinierianum. Next base: position 171,853 of record JAEQBH010005061.1, read on the forward strand.
TGAATATGCGTCTCGGTAATGTGTGTAAGAATGTTACGTTTGGTTTTTTGTGTACTGTCACCGGCTGGTGGTCTTGTATTTATAGTAGATGTTCAACCGCTTGATGGTGGTTAGAGTCCTTCCTATCGACGGATATTTCTTTATTTTAGTCCATATATCGATTTGCATAGATATAGAAGGAGTCGTTTGTTTGAGATAATCCTTCTTTATTGGGTGGGAGACCTAACCGGGGCTATGATCTGTTATTATTTTCCCTTCCTTATTGATAAGGTTTGCTGGATCGCGTGATAATATATTAAGTTAGGGGTTATTCTATTTTCTGTATGAGCGATGCACAATCTTATTTGTGGTGGATATGGGGCCTAATTCATTCAGATCGGGTCTCTGGACCCGTCCCTCGGGGTCTTCGATTGGGGCCAAGATCGAGGAGCCCGGTATTGCATTGGCGTACCACTTTCGGGGTTTGGCCGGGCCTCGCAGTCATTTTTAAACCCTATCATGTTTGATTTAAGTAAATGAAATTAGATATGGGGGGGATTTTTTTTCTATGTTTGGATTCCTATTGATCATGTATTAAATAATAATTATGTTGGCAATAAAATATATCAGGGATTTCTAATCCGAATTTCAAAATAGTAGGGACGATGACATACAAAATATGGGATGATAATTAAGAATATCCACTAACCTCATAATTCAGGCCCCCGCTTCACATATTCAAGTCCGCAGCGCACTAATAGCTCATTCCACTGTCACATGTGAATTTCCGCGACGCCCCAAACTGGGCTGGTTGATCAATCATCAACCCGCAGAAGCCCTATGAATATCGTGTGACCTAATAGCACATCGTTGTATCCCATTTACTGGGAACAAAGATTTTACCAAACCGGGCAGAGTCCCCTTCGCACGGAGAGCTCCTACTTCAAGAATCCAGCCCCGCACAGCATACATTACAACAAGAAAACTACGTATGAAGGAGGCCTGGGATTCACTTAGGCGAATAGCTTTGCCCATGCGAACTCACCTTCGCCTAGGCGAGACAGAGCCTATGTTTACATGACAATTTCATAAAAGAAGGTCCATTTTGAGTTTAATTACACTCCTTTACATAAAATACACATATGAGTTCAATTTCACTCATAAACACATTTAAGGTTACGTCAAAATGAATTTACTTCCAAACATTTTACAAAATTGATCACAAAGTCACAAACCTAAGCCACTGGTTCTGGGATGAGAACCGCCACCCTGGGCGCATTTCCCGCACTAAATGTTATCCCATATAGGCGAGCCACACCCAGCAGGTAATCTGGCGTAAGCTACTCCCACCTAAGTGCACATGCACGTTCACTCTTAACAATCACATGCACATCATAATTCCAAAAAGGAATATGCAATCCTAGGTTGAATTCTACATGTCACATAAATGAGATGAGACCCACTCATGTACTCCCGCCCGAAGTCTTTACCGACTCCCACCATACCAGTCTTTACTCAACCCCATATCTGAGTCTTTACCACATAATGCATGCCCTGTGTGACAAAAAAACTGGCCATTGATGGATTACATCCAATGATCCTTTCTGAAACAAAAGTCATGTTTTTATAAACCAAAACTTTTGGATGTAATTCCTTGAATGAAAATTTTATATACAAAACCATTGTATCTTTTGTGGGTAGTGGATTTTGGAGTCCCACCATCGGCTCCGCATGTCGTCTACTCTTGACTCTCACCGTTGGAGTGTGTAGTAAACCGCCAAGGTCTTCACCCGGAGGGAGGTCTAGCCTTCTTGTTATTAGCTGACACAAGTTTTCTTTTCCGTTTCATGCAGCCGTGCGACTCTGTTGGACTTCGTCCAACGATACCTAGCCCACCTATCAAATCAACAGTTTGGTGTTTGATCCTAACCATGCACCCACACCCATGAAATGTAATGTTCCTGTGCATAATGCAATGCGATGCACTTATCGCGATGCTTATGTCATGCCACATATGTGATGAATGTGTTGTCGCTAATGTTTGTATACTAGAAACATAAACTAAATGTTAATAAACAAACCCGGGCAAAGATAAACAAACAATCGTGGAATTGATCCAGCCCAATGAACAACGTCGTGACCTTAAGACGAATTTGGCCCCTCAATGAGTACCGAGGATAGTGGACAATCATCTCCCAGATAACGAACTCGCTCCTCCGGCTGCACGTAGTCGGCGACTCCAACGAACTCAACCTGTCAGAAACAACGCACAAAATGGTAAATGATGATGAAGTGAAGTGAAGTGAGATTTTCGCAAAAAAATGAAGAAAAAAGCTGAGTAATATAGATGCCAAGAAGTGTCTCCACGAACAGACATGTTGGTTCAAAAAAAATGATCTAAACAACGTGTCTATTCGAAAAATAGAAACCGATAGAGGGTGGACCCGGACTTGGAACCGAACCGAGCAGAGCCAACCGGCCGCGGAGGCGCGCACGTGTGGGGGGACACCGACCTAGCTTGGCGTAGGTCCTCTCCCTTCCACAAAAGTGGGGTGCTCCTTGGGGCCCAAACCCATTTGAGAGGCTCAACTATTTAAACCCATCTCCTTCTGCTTCTATTCGATGGGATTACACTTTCATTCAATTATGGGTTTTATGGATTCCAAGTCCCAACAATCCCCCACATGAATGAAAAGTTCCACATCAATACTTCCGCAGGCATGAGATGCAAAGTGCGATTATTCCATGAGAAACGTTGCATCGGGATAAGAGTTCAAGACTTTGAACTTTCCCTAGTGAAAACCCTATCCGCTTAATTCTATTAATCAAGACTTGATGTCTTTGAACCGCTGCTTTCGTGGTGCTTCTCTCCCAGGATAACAGAAATCACACAACCTGCTTTCAAACAAAATTGGTTCTTTCATCATGGTGGGCTCCTGCTTTCGCCATGAACACGCTTTCTCTGGTCTCACGAAAGTGTTTTAGAATTCGCCTTTCAATTCTCACGTGCGGCCCTCACTACACTCACATAGATGATTTCAACATATAGTTTCATAATCATTAAAAGCTTTGCTTAACCTTCACATATTAATGCCTTATCCAGAATGGGTAAAACAAATTTGAGAAATTCAACATCGTCTTCATAACTTAGCTAATCCTTCAACCTGATCCCGGATCTCCAAATAATCAGGTAGGGTGTCCGCTATGATGACTTTGTTTATACCTAAACCCCATTCCCCGATGCAAGGCAAACTATCTCTAGTTAGGCCTTTGTGTTGTAATGGATCCCGCAATATTATCTTTGATTCTCACATAGTCACCCGTGATAATCAATGTGGAAGAGGTCGTCGCATTTACATGTCTTCGAATGGATGTAATGAGATCAATTACTATACATGACATTCTCAGTATTCCTTCCTATTGCCGCTGACTATCACAATGCATACATACAACGTAATCGGGTTGAGTTTAATTAGAATATCTTTCCAAGAAATTCAAGCCACGCTTTCACCTATTATCCAAAGCAATAAATTCGATTCCATAGTGGATCAGCAATACAAGTTTGTCGGAGATTTCAAGACACTGCCATCACTCAAGTGGGAACATATTATCCAATTTGTTGATTTGGTGTCTTTGGGCTCGTTATCCACTTCCAGACACAAGATCCTTCGCTACCGACATTCTGTAATGCAAATCACAATCTTAGTATGCTTTAAAATAATAAACATTTCATAGCTTCAATGATTTTCATTTGGACTAATCAGAATCGTACTTAGCTTGCTAACTACACAAGCTATGTCCCACCTAGCGGCTCATGACATACATTGAACTGCTCTAGTATATACTACAAAGAATACTCACTGGAGCCTTGTTTTCACCAAGATTCTAAAGATGTAAATTAACATCTATTTGGATTCTTATTAAGTATTAATATCTGAGATTCTTGCACTTTCCAAGAATCGCCTCAATGGTAATGGGATTGTTAGACGCCTAACCCTAAGCACCGACAAGTGTTAAGCGAGGGTGTTACACTTCTGACCAGACTTTCAGAACTCCTTCTTTCTGAGTCAGCACTGTATATGTTTTCCCTGCATTCATATGCAATTTCTGTAATAATAAAAAAAAATTCCTTTACATACATTACATAAATCACACCAAGAGGTATTCTGATGTTCATACACCCTGGAGTCCATTACTCGGCTAAACAAAGTTTATATCTATTCAAACACAGATTTATGCAGCTGTGGTGCCATACGAGCACCATCTCCGAAAGGTCTGCCTCCTGATGGGACAACCCATCCTCATCCTCTTGTCATTTCTGTACCACACGATGAAAACCATAGTTTTACTTAGTAGAAATGATGTCGTGAATCAACAAGAACTGACTGCCTCAACAAACAAGATTACATTCATATTTGATTTCATACACCATACTCTACCACAGATTTTGACAGGTGACCTGCACGCTATTTCTATATAGTACAATACGGATCATCTTTTTCATGTTCACAGAAGATTCACCCCGCAAGGCTGATTGGTAACATATTACTTCACATATGGACACATACTCGCGCTGTTAGAATTACTTTCTGATACTTATCATAAATTTATCATAATGTCAAAATTATTTAATATAAAGTTTTCATATACTATATTACTTCATGCATTCATTTATCAGATATACTTTCAAAATTTGATTATACTTTCCATATAATTATTCATATTAACTTTCAAAATCATTTTTATTCTTAAGAAGATTTTTATATATATCATGCCATCATATAACTTCATGTTATTAATCCTATCATCACGATAACAAAGGGGTTATGCTTCATGATCATATAAGTCATTTCCTTTCGTTACGTCATGCAAATCATTTATTTTATGTTTCATGTCCACAAACCTGGAAGTGATAAAGGAAACTTATGCAGCCTAAGGCAGATCACTCGTGCTAAACAAGGCCCGCGGCGCCCGAAGGCGCCGTTATCATCGCAGACACCATCATCGGCGCCCAAGGTTTCAGTATCAGCCAGGCAGATAACACCATCTATAAGGGCCCGCTCAGAATGACCTTTCAAACTAGACCAACCGATCAAGATAGTCATGAGACTTATTTTTCCTAATGTGCATGCCAATCGTATCCTCACTGTGTTCCTGCTGCATAATCCATTTTATTACATTTTTCGTACATATCTCATCTATGAATAACTATTGTTTATCATGTATGCTGATGAGATATACACTATTATTATTTATTTCGGTCTGTAATACCTTCAATTCTATTTCTTAGTTTCACAGATCATTGCTCATATTTCTTTACAATACGGTGATATTCATATCTTTTCTATCATTTAGTTTTGTTTCAGATTATATGTAATCCTACTATATCATGAATGCATCTATGCACTCTTATATTCATATATATCTTATCTATTCATATCCCTTATATCATTTATGCATCATATCCTTTATGCGTTTCTATCATGATTTAGCTATTCATGTACTTTCTATATTTCTACTATGTATGCTTACTCATTCATGTGTTCCTATCATGTTCCCATTCTATTCATTTATGTATGACAATCATATATTCATATCATATACTCTTATATTCATATCATGTCATCTACTTGTAACATCTTATATCTTGTTAACTTATATCTTCATGTACTTTATTAGACTATCATATCTTATGACCTATACCTATACATTCCTATACTTGTACGTTTTTCTTGTTCTTTATCAGACTGTCCTATCTTCCGTAGGAGTACAGAACAGAGACTCTTCCTTTGATACTCAGGGAAAATTTTCTTATCTATACTCCTTTACATATCAAATTCACATATATTGTTACTTGTTCATATCTACATCCTTCTACCATGTGGTCTGCACCAATCCTTAACCAAGTCAATAGTACACTCGTACAACAATTCAATTTTCAGATAAGATGCACCAAATCGCCAAATAGCATATGGTTAGATTCTAGACTCGATGAGCTTTCCATTGAATCCAAGAATACCCATAACGAGTCCAACGAATGAGAGTTATGCAAATTGCAAGCCATGAAGAAATCGCTGAACTCGCAGCATTCGCAAAGAGCAAAGAGAACACCTACTGTATTTTGTCATTTTCAGGTATATTATAAGATCAATATTGTATCAAGATATATATGGATGGATTTTTGACTCAAAGGTCTTTTCATAGAGTCCAAGAACACCCAAAACGGAGTCCTAACGAAGGAGTTATGCAAATTGCAAGCCATGAAGAAAATCAGCAACTTGCAGCACCTGCAGTAGCAGCAGTGAATCGTCTTTTGTCATTTTCAGGTGTATTATAAGCCCAATATTGTATCAAGCTATATATGGATGGGATTCTGTGACTCAAAGAGCTTTCCATAGAGTCCAAGAACACTCAAAACGGAGTCCTAACGAAGGAGTTATGCAAATTGCAAGCCATGAAGAAAATCAAGAACTTGCAAGACTCGCACAAGAAGAACAGCTACTGTCTTTGTCATTTTCGGACTTATTATAAGCTCAAGATTGTATCAAGATATATATGGATGGATTTTTAGACTTAAAGGGATTTATAGAGTCCTAGAACAATCTAAAACGGAATTGACGTAAAAGTTATGCGATCCGGGTTGAGGGTTAACATTGCAGTGTGGGCTATTTATAGTGGTGAATCCACGCCCGGCGAGGCCAGAGACGCCTGCGCCTTCGGTACAAACCCGTTTCGAATCTCAAACCATCTCTAACAACCCTTGTCCACCGGCACAATATCCTCCCAATTCTTAGGACCACATGATATGCCTGGCCAAACACGGCACCAAACCATCCTACAATCAATCCTAATTCACCCCAAAAGTAGGAATAAAACCAACTTCCATATCCATATATATTTTACAATCCATCCACAAAGGGGAAGATTCCATACTTAACAAGCACTTCACTCTAACACCTCAAATCTTAGCTTAATGAGGGATTCCATATAAAAGTCCACAATTTCACACTAACCCATAACCATCCATACAAATCATACATAAATTCTTAATTTCCATACTCAAAACCATACTAAACTCTAACAAAGTCCATACAAAGCTATACCAAGTTCCATACATAAAACCAAAACCACAAATCAAAGAGGGAAGAACCCTATACCAAGGTACAAATCCTATAACTCCACACATATTCTATATAAAACCAAGGATCCTTACAAATTCCATACAAGAATCCATACCAAACTCCAAAGATCCATACAAGTTCTACTTATCACATTCTGTGCTCATGTTCATGTTTCATGCCTATTCCATATGGCATTTCATATACTTGTACAGTATGATGTCTATGTATTCACACATCATTCATATATTCTTATTCCTTTTATGAATATATTTTTACTCAGAAATTGAATCATTCCACTGAAGCATCCAAATCCAAAGTTATGACATTTTCAGTATGTCAACTAGCTATTTTACCGATTTACCTGAATGACAGTTTGTAATATCTTACTTCCAGTGCCTAGTATCCATATTTGGACACTGGTTCTTTGTACTCCTTTAAAGCCAAGGTGCTAAGTGGCTCTTCCTCCCAACTGAATCACCCAAATCAGAGCACCGAAACTCAAGATGCGTCCGAAACAACCCGGACTACTCTATGATCAAAACTGAAGCAGAATTTGGCTTGCACATGGCCCCACTTTGAGTGAATTTCTGGGCCCCTTAGAGGCAGAATTTTAAGGTATCTATTTGAGGATGTTTGGTTTTACTTGAAGTCTATTTTAACCAGCAACTTGAATCACTCAAATCGGATATGAAATGATCATGTTATGGCTAAAATATGAAAACTAGTCAAAACAGAAAAACAGGGCACTACATGTACCAGTACATGTGCTCGAATTTTGCCCAGAATGTGGGCTTTTCTGCACTTTTTCCATATTTTTCTTATCCAATTCAACTCTATACTTCATATACACCTCAAAACCATTTACTATGCATCTTGTAATCTCTTTTCTACTTAAAGCCTCTTTCACTACTTATCTTATTTCAAAAATCTATCATGAATTACTCTCAAACCCACTATAATATGGATCCTAACCCATACATAACCCTAACATAGATTTCAGTTGGGTGGCTTTTATAAACCCTAACTCAATTACTTTCCATTGAACTATGAAGCCATCCTCAAAGAGAGGATTTCATATGCTTCTTGTACTCTTTAAGGTTTTATCCACCTTACTTTCCATAATTATTGGTTTAGAATGAAATCCTAGCAAAACCCTAGGTCTGGGTGCAAGATAACTCATAAATCTCCCATGATCTATGTCAGAATCATACTCAAGGTTAGTTCCATACAAGTCTAGACAAAATGGAATCCATACTTTTCCAAAAATAAAACTGACTTCCATACCAAAAAAATCATAGAAATCCATACTATAAATCATATACTTTTTTGCTCTCCATCTTCCTCTCTTTCTTCTTCCTCTTCCTTCTTTCTTTCTTTCTTTCTCTTCTCTCCTATGGTTTGTTTTTCCTCCAAATGAGACCAATTTTTGGTCTTAAATCTCATGTTTTGTTAAGGCTATGTTTGGCTGGCCAAAACCCATTTTGCTTAACTTTTCATTTTTGCATTTTGGTCCCCATTTCTTCTCTTGTTTTTATTCCAACTTTCTATTTGGGTCTTGAATCCCATAACTTCTTCTATTTACATTTCATTCTTAAACATTTTACAGGTTAACCCCTGTCTTTCCCTTTTATGAGACTACTAGGTCCTCAAGGGTAAAGTATATATTTACTCTTGGCTTTATTATTAATTTCGGGTCTCTCGCTTTATTTCCCCGAAAATTCATATTTAGCTTTTAATATACCCAAATCAAGTCCGAAAAAATCATGAGGTATATTTCGATGTTACAATTGTGATAGAGCTAATCATCCGTATGCCTATGGATTTTAACTCTTAAAATAACATCGACTTCATATCTTTCATTTCAAATTTACTTGGTACAAGCATTTGATTTTCTAAATGTGCCTCACCCATCATTGCCTCGTTATAAGCATATTGCTTCTTACATATAGACATAAATATGTGCCAATTCTCGAGTTTGTTTTTAACATATACACATATATTATTTATAAAGACTCATCATTCGAAACCACTGACAACATGACTTTGTCGAATTTAGCATGCCATTGTTAGCTTGTTTCAATCCATAGAGGACTTGATAAGTCGACATACTTCTGTTTGTCCCTAATTAATGAACCTTCAAAGTGTTCCAAATATATTTATTCAAATTCAAGCATATTGTCATACATCCATTTGATGGATTTCAAGTTTATACACCACAGAGTACTAGCATCCTTATAGATGTAATCTAGTAACAGAATAAGTATCAAATAATCAAGACCTTCTCGTTGTTTCTGTATCCCTTTACTACAAGCCTAGCCTTATATTTATCAATAGCACTATCCGGCTATTTTCCTCTTGAAATCCACTATATTGTGCGGTTTATTACTGTGAGGAAAAACCACTATTTTCGCCTTGGAAAATGTAGGTTCACTATTGATAGCTTCTTTCCAAAACGGGCTTCCGCGGTTTCCGCCACTTTACAACAAATTGACAATTTACTCACGGAAAATTCAGAGATAATATAAACAATTCCGTCTAAGAATAAATTTACTCACTGAACATCACAACTATATTTCAGAGGTCAAGCTGCGGACGAGGTGTTAATACACGAAAATCAACCTAGGTAAATTACCTACGGAAATTCCGTCAGTAAATTGTGAAAAGTGGTAGGTAAAGTTGAGGGAAATCTACAAATGGGGACGAAATACCAACAAAATCTTTAGGTAATATAAATGGTAATTTACCTACTAGAAAAATCATTTCAGATTTTTTGGGCTTACCAAAATCATGAAAAAATACGTGATTCAAGGGCTCTTGGAACTCTAGACCTTAAACTTGGGAAAACATGGAGGATCCACTAAACAACAATAACTAATGTTAGATAAATTGAAAATATTATATATATCATTCATCAACTTGTTATATTAATTGCAAAATAAGAATATATATATATATATATATATATATATATATATATAGTATATATATATATATATATATATATATATATATATTGGTTAGTAAATAAAATAATTAATTTTGAATTCTTTTTTGGATATATGTTTAAATATTAAATATTTCATTTTATAAAATTTAAAATATTATTATAATTACACTTATATTTAATAATATCAAGTATTATAAATATTTCAAAAGTATCAAAGATAATTTACCCACGGAACACTTCCGCCGGTAATCCGTAGGTATTCGTAAATGGAAAATTACCACTAACACTTCCGTCTGCAATCCGTAGGTATTCATTTTGAACGGAAAAATTATCACTAAACACTTCCATAAAATTTTCCATAGGTATTCATTTATAAATGGTACCTAAAGTTGGCGCTTATATAGCGAAAATTACCTAATGAACACTTTCGCTTCAGAATTCCTCGTAGGTATTCGTCGTAAATGGTAGCAAAAAATGTGAAAAATAATTATGCTTTGTCTGGTCGATATTTTATGCCTGTGAATTACCACCGTAATTCTAATCCGCTTAATTTTTTTGGCCGCGAACTGAATTTTTGTAGTTCTTTGAATGTCCGGTGGCTCATTCTCCAATGTGATACGTTAAGAAATCAGGTCCAAAGATTTGAAGTCCTTTGGTCTTTACTACTGCCTAGTTCATCCTCCATTGCATCACTTCTAGATATAGTATCTCGAGACCTCTTATTATTATCAATTGACTCATATACTATGTTATATGGAAATATATTTTCAAAGAACAAAGCGTCCCTTGATTCAATGATCGTATTGACATGTATATCTGGGATCTCTGACTTATGAACAAGAAAACGATATGCATTACTATTCTGAGCATATCCGATAAAAACACAGTCAACAGTTTGTGGTCCTTACCTTAACCTTTTTAGGCTTAAGAACCGCAACTTTAGCCAAACACCCCCACACTTTGAGATAATTCAAGTTAGGCATTCTGCCTTTCCATTTCTCATAGGGAGTTTGTTGTGTCTTTCATGGTACTCTATTTAAAATAAATTACCAAAATAAATTTTCACAAATTTCAGAGTAAACTCAACTATTCAACAATGCATTCATTGTTTCCTTTAAAGACCGTTTTTCCTTTCCGCCACTCCATTAGATCGTGGTGTATATGAGCAAATATTTGGTGAATCGATACCAACTCGTGCAAATTTCTCAAACGGAATTCATATTCACCTCCTCTCGCACTCTTTACGGATTTTAATTTTTCGTTCAACTCAGTTTCAACTTCTCGCCTTATAAGTTTTAAAAGCACTATACCTCATCTTTGCTACTAAGCAAGTAAACATAACAATACCAAGGAAAGAAATATCTATAAAAGTAATAAAATACTTATTACCATCTTCTCGATGGTATTGATTTCATATCGCATATATATGTGTGTATTAAATCTAAAGGTTCAAACTCTATTACTATCTGGCAGAGTGAAAAGGCGAAAATTTAGATTCAACACACTGGGCATTTCTCACTGACAAGAAAATCACAACAAATTCCATATTCATTAATTCTTTTATTGACTTACAGTTAACGCGGGTCCTAGTCTAGCATGCCAAATGCTTAGAAGACTCAAGCACATAAGAAGAAGCAACTTTATTCAAATCATCCTTGGTTACAACAAATAATACATTTAGCTTGAATAAACCATCACTCAGATAACCCTTTCCTACATATACATCTCATTTTGAGAGTACAAACTCAGCCGATACAAACCAACTCTCAAGCCATTCTTACTAAGGAGAGATCTCGACACTACATTCTTGCAACATCCGCACATGCTAACATTAATTAGTGTCACAATCTTCTAGGATGTCATCTTTAGAGCAATCTTTCCGACACCTTCAACTCCAGAGGCTGATGAATTACTCCATATAAAGTTTTCATCACTTCACCTGGGCCGTAGGATGAAAACATCGATTTGTTTGCACAGATGTGACGAGAGTTACCCATTATCAATCCACCACTGGGTTTCGCCATATTACACTCGGATATCATAGCAAATGATTGATATCATCAACACTATCGAGATCTTTTCCACCACATTAGCCTCAAGTTGCCTTTCGCTCGCCTCGCTCGATGTCCGCATCACATACTACACTTGCCAACGAACTTCTTCGTGCCTTGCTGAATCCTCTCCGTAATCTGCTAGGCATTTTCCTTCTTGTTGGGTTTCGATCCTTCTTCAACAACATCGCCTTTGAAACTTCTAGATTCTTCCCAACTTCTTCTTCGTATAAACGCTGTCTCCTCAATCCTCGAATCGAATCAAGTCTCATGACAAATTCTTTCTCAGGTTCGGTGATAATTTTGAAATCCCTTCAGATGGCTGCGCTTTTTCAATGAATGCAAACACGAAATGTCTCACTTTAGAGTCATTCATTCAAGATGAATATCATGAACAACCACTAAGCTCGAACTCGACTCTAAGACGGTCTTTTGGAATCAACCATCTTGAAGTCTGTGAAATTCTACCGACAATGAATTTCTTCATCCGCATCTTCGTTTTGTACTATTCAAACTATCCCATAACCTCAGCCTTTTTTCAAATGGACTATAGACGTATAAGAGAGTATTTTCAGACCGTTGAGGACATAGTTGCACACAGAAGTCGAGTGATTCCATGCATCCACAAAGAGCCAACTTTCTTTGTTTGTCTCTCCAACGCCTAATTTAGACCATCCTCATTGAGGAATCTTGCTGTTCCAAGGTCAGGAGATAGAACAACATCTTTTGTTGCCATCTCTTGAAATTGGTACCATTGAACCTTTATGGCTTTTCTCCATGATTCGGAATAGGGTTAACCAGAGTCGAAGGCGAAGCCATTTCTACAGTATAAAAATAGAACATTTTCATGAAAAACGTAAAGCGTATATGTGTAATACGTAAAACTAAATTAAAACGAAAAATGTACTCAAATATTTGTAACAGAACGAAGCGTAAGCACTGCTCAAAATGTGAATACGAACCGAAACGAAAAATTGGTAACGGAAACAAAAAATTGTAACAAATATTTCAGAACACAAACGAACGTGTCTGCTAAAATTTGAATACGAATGTAAAACAAAAATTGTAACAAATATTTATAACAAAAACGAACATAAGCATTTGTTTAAAATTTGAATACGAACATAAACGAAAAAAGGAAATTCGTCTTAAGATTGTTGTCGCTGATGTTCGTATACTAGAAACATAAACTAAAATGTCAAGGAAACAAACCTGCAGTACAAACAAACAATCAGAATTGATTCGAGCCCAACGAAATAACGCCAGGTCCTGGCGACGAATTCTACACCCCCTCAATGAGTACCGAGGATAGTGGACAATCGTCTCCCAGATAGAACGGAATCTCGCTCCTCCAAAGCCAAGACGTAGCTCCGAGGACTTCGACTAACTCAACCGCTTAAGTAACAATCGCACAAATGGTAATGACGGCGAAGTAGCGAAGTGGGAGATTTTCGTTAAAAATGAAGAAAGCGGAGTAAATATATATGCCGTTAGTAGCCCCACGCATCGCATGTTGGTTCGAAAAAAAAATGATCTAAACAACGTGTCTGTTCGAAAGATAGAAACCGATAGAGGGTGGACACGGACCCGGAATCGAACCGAGCCGAGCCGGCCGGCCGCGACGGCGCGTGTGCGTGGAGGGACACTGACCTAGCTTGGCATAGGTCCTCTCCCTTCCACAAAAGTGGGGTGCCCCTTGGGGCCCAAACCCATTTGAGAGGCTCGACTATTTAAACCCATCTCCCTTCTTGTTTCTATTCGATGTGGGACACACTTTTCATTCAATTATGGGTTTTGTGGATTCCAAGTCCCAATAGAATGCCATATGGATAATTTATCTCATGCATCATGGACAATTATATTACATGCATATAATTTCCATCACAACATTCATTTCAATGTCAATATATATAAGCACACATATATCAATATTCATCAACAATAATTAACCAAATCAAGTTATTACAAGATCAAGTAATAACCACTTTAACCCTCTAGGCTAATTGTGGCATATACAATGCCCACAAGAAACAACCCACACAAGAAGCCCCAAACAGGCTCTTAAACTAGCCATGAAGTCGACCAAAACAAGCCTTTAAACAAGCAACAATCCTGGCCAAACAGGCCCTTAGCAGTCCGAATTAATCTTTTTAACCAAAACAGTTCCTAAACACTTTTCGGGGACACACATACACACCACACAATCTCGGTTGTGCTCTCAGACGGCAGGGTCGGTAACCCAGCCAAGCCACTGCCGGCTAGTGCCTGCTCTGGCCGAAAGCCGGCCGGCTCACCGTGAGCTAAACGAGCCGAGCTTGAGCCTTAATTTAGGCTTGATAAATTTCGAGATCGAGCCCGAGCCCTAGCCCAGCCGAGCCTGGACATTAAAAAACGACTATAAGGGGTACTAACTATAGGGGTTTCACTCCTCATCCAAGGTCGACGCAAGAGCGACCATGGGAAAAGAAGGCTTCGGGTCGACCCATCCGTCGCTGGAATGAGGCTTCCGCCTCATAGCCCGGCCGGCAGATTCGGCCTCACCGTGCAATCCCGACCAAAGGCCAGAGTGAAATGCCCAGGTCATGTGTCCCGGATATCAATGTAATGGATCCTCAAGCTCTAGATTCAGTCGACATGGATGGCAAATGCGTGAATCCTCACGAAGCCGTGAAGGAGGCGCTGACGACGAAGACGGCCGGAGCTCGAGCGAATCCCATGCCGTCGGCTGGGGGGACTGTACCTAGATCTCTAGATTTTCTCGGTAGCGGAAATGGTACCCACGATAGCGCGAAGGTGCTCATACTAGATGTTCCAAAGGTGGATAGAGTGAAGAAGGTGCCTGCAAAGGGGACGTCGGGGAAGGACATGGATGTTGGGTATGACCCACTAGTACGATCGGTCGATCCTGGTATACAAGGATCCGATTACAAATATGAGGGTATTGGGGCTCCTATGGAAACTATAAAGGCTGGTGGCCATGAGCTTAGACAAGGTTTGCCGATCTTGAGTAGCATTGAGGGCAAATGCACGGGCCCATTAATACGATCAATTCAGCCTGATGAACAAGGATCCAATCTCAAACTGGGGTATCAGCCCCTTGGATACCGGGTATCGACTTAACCCATCCCATCTAGCTGGGCATGGGTAAAGGCACCAAGGGTGATCGCGGGGTGGGCTCTATAGAGGAAACAAGGAGCCGCATCCGACTCCGTAACAGACTCGTAACGCCTGGAGTGCCACCGCCACCGTTGGGTATGAAAATTCGGGGCGACCGGGTTCGACATGGTGCGACTCGATCTCCACCGCAGCGTGAAGCTTATGGGTCTTGAAATTAATCATGCGCAATTGCAATAGGAGGGTGGTGGCCAACTTAAACTTAAGTGTGCCAGTGATATTGCCAAATAGTTTGTGCCGTTACTAATGAGTTTGCTTGGCAGATCTTTTTGATATATTATTTCTTTATTTAGATAATTGATTAAAACCAATCATGTTTCTTATTCAATGATTTCAGGTATCTTATTTCTTCACTCCGCAATTTCTACTTGTTTTAATTCTATTTCATAATTTTTCGGGGCTAGTGTCGCTTCAAAGAAGGGAATTCTCAAGGTGAATCCGTAAAGGGAAACAAATGTTGAAGGAGGTGGGCTTTACCGCCTTAGCATCAATTGCTAAATCAACTGCTGGTAAACAACCTATGGAAAATTATTTCTTAATTGATGTATTTGTTATCAGGGATTGATTATAAAAAGTTAAAAAGTATAGCGGATCGAGTCGAGGATTGATTACAATACAACTCAGATAGGCTCGGATCGGCCGAGCCGAGGCTCGAGCCTTCGCTCATATGAAAACGAGCCTAAATGAGCCCGCTGCTTTTCTTTTAAATCAAGCTGCTTGAGCCTCGATTTAAGCTCGCTCAAAAGCTTGGCTCGGGCCGAGCTCGCTTTCATAAATTATCAAGCCTAGCTCGAAATGTGTTCAAAGCTTGGCTCTACTGCCTCATTGCCACTGTGATCGAAATAGTACTTCTTTCATGTCAGATGAATAGACCACCTACCATTTCATCTCTTCTCAAGCAACTTGGCCTAGACCCTCCTTCCAAACTAGACTCATTAATATGAAAATTTATAGTTCCTAAGCTTAATCAAGAACCGTTGATCCAAGATCTTCCAATCTTAGCTGTACATTGTGGATTCGTAAAAAAGAAAACATAAAAAAATATCAACAAAAAGAAGGGATCAATGGGTAACTAGTTTCATCCTTTTTCACTTCTCCTTTCTCATCTTGATTTGTCAATGTTAGCCAATGTTTCAAAACCGAACCTGGATCGACCTAAAGATAATTGCTCACGATTCACTAGCCGATTACGTGGTCGAACCGTGTTTGAATCGGTGGCGTAATAAATATATTATTTAAATTTTAAAATATATAATTAATAATATTTAAGATATCATTTATTACTTTTTTATATAAATAAAGTATTTTAAAATTTATTTTAAAATATGTATAATAAGCTTAAATATGAAAACATATTAAAAATGGAATAAATTATTTATATAAATATATATTTAATTAGTAGTAATATATAATTTTGTTAACATCTAAAATAATCACAATGGCGTACAGTTGTAGAGTGCTCTCTAACTTCTCCCTCCCATGTTCAACCACTAGCTTATAGTATTTGATTAATTTCTTTTTTTTTTTTTTATTTATTTACAAGCCTCTAACACTACAAGCTTTCTAATCTTGAAGTAAACGATCGCCAGTTCGATGTAAAAAACATCAAAATAACGTCGTTTTAACTTGAAAAAAAATAAAATTTATGGGATTAACCGCTTGGCTCATCGAGAAATCCAACCGGCCACTCGGGTTTGAATGGTTCTCATTTGATTCGATCACAAACGGTTTTTTGCATTGAACCAGATTGGTTTTGTGGCCGGTTGACAGTCGGACCGACCGGTCCGATCCGGTCCGATTTTCAAAACATTGATGTTAGCCTTGTTACTTGTATGGTTGTACAAGTTGACTTTTCACGCTCAAGTAGGTTCAACCACCGGTTCGAAACGGTTCTCATCCGGTTCGATCACAAACTGTTTTTTGCATTGAACCTGATCGATTTTATGGCTGGTCGACGGTCCGACTGGTTTTCAAAACATTGATGTTAGCCTTGTTACTTGTATGGTTGTACGGGTTGACTTTCCACGCTCAAGCCAATCAGTAATTCCTTATATAAAATTTATGCGATTTTTATACAAATCTTTAAAAAGTGAAGTACCAAATAGCTATCCTCTTTTAAGTCAACCAAAATCACACACCCAGCCTCTAGCCTCCATAACCCATCCACCCCCAAATGTTTCAAAATCCCACTCACTAGAATTGAACCCATGTACCTTACGTTGAAGGAATGAATGGATGCACCACTCAATTATAACATCAATTATTATTAAATATAGTAAACAAAATAAATATACTATTTAGTAAAAAAATAAAAAATAAAAATGATATAATATTTTAAGAATATAAAATTATTTAAAATAAAACAATTTCTTTTAAGAAAAAAAAAATAACTTATTCATAATTTATATATTTATGCATCAAATAAAATATGAATATCATTGATTTCTATTTCATTTATAGATATTATTTCTCCTCCTCCCTATTCCCATCCCATCATATATAATTTTGATCCATCTACATAGAAACCCATCCCCACATACCAAAATTCCATCCACTGATGACTAATCATATCAAAAAGAGGTAGACATGTTGCGGCATGTATTGTTGCCGACTTGTTATGACGGGTAGTTGCGTTATCGATGATTAGCTTCTTCGTGGGTTTTCACGACAATCTAAACGATGCTTGATCCCATTAACCCGGATGTTGCATCATCCCCAAAGTTTTTATCACTTTTTTTTTGTAAGTTAATTGTCTTGAATCGCAAAATTATATTCACACATATTACAAATATAGAATCATCATTTTTTATATTAACATGATGTCGTGGTCACCCCAAAGTTTTTTAGCACTTTTCATTCTATGTTAATTGTATTAATAACTGAATCTATAATTTATATTTAAAAAATCATATCAGAAAAAACAGCTTGAAATCCACAACTTAATATGGAAAAATCATGTAACTAATAACCAAGTTGCTCTAACAAACTTCAGTAACAATAATTAGAAGTAACTAATTATCTAAAGTGTAACTAAATATCTAGGTAAGAATACAAGTTCACTACACCACCATCTCTTTTGCAATCACCTAAATTTTCTGCTTCTATACCAATAGACTATTAGTCAGTTCTTTACCTCCTACTTTTGCAAATCCTTACTTTCAGATCTATTATATATTTATGTATGACTCAATAATATTTTTCATTTATTTATTTATTTATAAGGAAATAAATAACTAAATTCATATGTTATTTTGAGAATTTAAGAAATAAATTTTAAATAAAATTAAAATATATATTTTTAACTTATTCTATATTAATATGTTATATATTTATAAGATGATCAGAAAACATTTTATTTTTTATTTACATGAAAAATAATAAATATAAGTGAATTAGTAGCTCAACAAAAGATAAGAGGGCGTTTGCTCTTTTTTTTACTTAATAATCAATAGAGCTTTATTCAAGTTGAATGCTGAATATGCTTAACATTATTAAGTGTTAAATTGTTTGTTTTTTAATATTAGAGCTTTTATTATGAATTAAGTTGTTTGTTTTTTATATTCTTAAATCAACATCTTAAATATATTTAAAAAAAAAAAATTAGTCCAGACTTGTTTGTAAAGGATGATATAATCTTACTATTAAGATAAAAAGAAAAAGATGAGCATAGTATATGTATAACATATCAACATATTTACAAAATAATAAAATAATAAAATTATTATAATAAATAATTTATTATTATCATTTTTACCAAAAAATAATAATAATTTTTATTTATTTTATATAACTGAACTAGAATATAAAAAATTAATAATTTAAAAAATCATAGATTGATGAAACCAAAATTAAATATTACATGTTTTTGAAATATTTTGCATGGATTTTAAAAAAATTTAAAATATTATGTGGAGATTCTAAAATATGGTTTTTGTTATTGAAAATTTTGAAAACTTAGAAATAAGTGATGCAAAAAAAATTAAATAAAAACGGTATAAATTATTAAAGCAAACTTCTTTCATAAAAAAGCCAATAAAATACGACTAGGTTGATGCATCATTCGTTGATGTTTTTAGCAAACTGAATTTTGTGTTTCAATGGAATGTATGACTAGTTTGAACCAATAAAATCTTCTATTTTTTTATAAAAAATACAACCATGTTAGATAATTTAGCATCATTTTAATTTTTTTTCAAATCCATGATATAAAAAAAAAAAAAAAATCTTGTGTTTTTTAAGAGACAACATTCAACACCAATTACGAAACAATGAAATCAAGGAAGATAAAGTAATGTAAAAATTACTAGTCTATGCTCAGCAACGAGAGGAGAAGGATGTGAAAAGGACCTTAGCCTATGAATCCAACCTTGAGTTTTGTGACATGTACATATCTGCTTATTCAGGATTGTTAATTATGTTGAAATAACAAGGAATGTTCTTAGTTTTGTGGAAAGAAAAGGTTCGGAGTTTTCCAAATTAGATTGCTGCCAAAGTTGGACCATTAATAAATTTATAAATTTATAATGATACAAAAATTTATAATATCATATTATTTATAATTTATGAATAAATTTATAATATTATTTCATAAACAAAAATAATAAGAATTATAAAATTAAACCATCAATAATATTATTTCATAAAAAATATAAAATTATCTATGGTTAAGTAGTTTTTATAATATCATATTATTTTTTATTAATATAATATGAAATAAATTTATAATCATAAAAAAAAATCATATTATTTCATGTGATTTATAAATTATAAAATTTATAAGAATCCTAAAATTAGATAAATAAGGAGAGAATGATAAAAAAAAAAGAAAAAAAAAGGGAAATTTGTTATTTTAACAAGAACAGATAAGAAAATGAAACAATTTGTAGCTTTATAGCTTTTTACCATCATGAGCTGTTTATCCATTATAGCTATCAGTAACGGATTATGAGCCTTACCAAACAGTCCATAAGAGATAATTGGTGGAATCAACAATCAACTGGAATCAGCCTTAACCTACAATGCCTAAATTAGAGTTCAAATTTGACTCATAATTTGTAAGGAGAAATGCATATATATCTGGCCACTCTAATTTCTCTTGAAGCTTCCAAATATAATAGCCAGCTAAAAACAACTACTATGCTGTTGAAAATTAAGTAATAATGGAATACAACAAAACAGTAAATTTACAATTCTACAAATGGAAATCTGTCCCACCTTAATTAATATTTTGAGTTTTCCTTTCTTAATAGAGACTGCATTGTTTTTTGTTCAGTGATATGAAGGAAGGGAGGAGGAGCAGGCTCCTGACGCAAGGAGCTAGATTTGAAATTAATAGATGATGACATTTAGTTTCACTCAGATGGAATGCTCTCAACTCCAGATTGTTCTGATGTCCTGAATTGCAGCATTATTACTGCCCTTGTAAATTATAAATTTTTATTCAGCTCATACATATGCCTGAAGTTGCTAAATGCTTTGAAACAAGTCCGTTTTTGTTTACCCATTTAGCTCATTTTTGGTCTCCCACTGAATGTTTTGTTTTATTTCCTTTACATTTATTTATGATTTCCAAAAAAATATCATATTAGTATCCAGCAAAGCATGAAAGAATCACCGCCAAAAAGAAGAATATAATTGTGTTTCTACTAACAGAAACATACATTGTGTCTTCCTTGTTGAAAGTATACTAATGAATAATGCTTAATTTCCAGACACATATAAATATTGATCAAATCCTAAACACAATAAATAAATAAGGCTACATCCAACATTATCAATTTCATAATATTTTGATATTAACATGCCAAACCTACTACCATCACCATTAAGCTCCTCCCACTAGATCAAACCATAGGAGAGGACTACCAAGTTTTAGCATTTTTCTAGTTTTCAAGTGTAAATGCACCCTCGGCAAGCCTTGTCAACAAAAATGGGCAATCTACAAGTCATAACCAAATACTTGACATCATAAAAAATTCGTACTCTATATCTATCATAAACTCACAGATGCTATGAGGCAACAAAAGTCTATTTCATCCTAATGCGTCGAATTATCGACATTGAAAAGGAGGAGATCAAATCCTATATTGCATTTAAATAACGATGAAGCCTCTCTCTCTCTCTCATGTTCAAGATAGTAAAGAAAGTTGCAATAGCATCCTTTGTGGTAGATGATCATCAATCACTAAATTTGTTTACTCATCTCCCACCATATGCGATCGTTAAACCCTTGAGGAAGAAACCTAGATAAGCTTTGAGAGCAAAACAATTTTTACCATCACGCCGCATAAAATATTTGAATTTAATAAATGTTAGTTTAGGAAATAAATAGTTCACACAAGTTCTAAAATAACTTTTATTACTTTTCTTTATCAAAATCATGAAGACAACTTTTGCCTGATATCATTCAAATCCCTTTCGTAAGGATAGATCATCCAAGGAATCTGCTAGGAATTTTTCATTATTATACCTTTACATGTTACTCCTACTACTATCTCGTTAATACCAATCTTATGATTCACATCAAGATTTGTTCCATAGTGCATTTTAGAGGATATTTTTCGTATCAAGGGCTTTGGAAGTCTTGTAGAAGCAGGAATCTCTAGGGTGCAATTATAATTATTCTTCTTTGGGTGATCTGGCAAAAGAGAAATGTCATTCTCTTATTATTATTCTTTAATTTTTTCGACATAAGGCATCCCCAACAAACTTATTCTAGCACATAGGTTTACTTTCTCCGTCTTTGTGTTTCATTTCTAAGTTTTAAGGTACCATGGTTTGTACAATCTTATTAATTTGTGAGTTCGATTAGATATAATGGTAGGGAGATTGTATCATAGCAGAGTATAAACCTCTTTTTGCAAGTCTATCGCTTAATTTTATTGGTTGTTCTTAGAAAACTGACAAGCAGTATTGTCGAGTTTCTTAAGATCCTAGAGGAGAGGTAAACCAGTGGCTTTCATAAAAGCATTTAGGTTGTGGTTCGTTAATGAAGCAATGTTAAATCTCCTGTAAGCTCCAGCGCTTGTTTTTCGTTCCAAATAATTTAGTAAGATGATTCAACCATGGTTCTCTCTCGTGGGTTTCTTAGAAAGCAAGACTTTATGAATGCTTACACCCAAGAGTAAAGCAATTTGATTTCATCTACAAAGTTGTGCTTGTCACCTAGATGGATCCCTTTCCTAGACAACTAAGCTATCAATAGGCTAACTATTCAAGATTCTTCCTTGGGAGATGCCTTTGTTGGGGAGTTTCCCTAAACTTTGTACTTCATTTTGGTGCTCAATTTTAGTTATTTATACTGATTTTTGCTTTACCCTTGAGTTATGTGGTTAAGCCGTTTTTTATTCAATTAAATTAGATACTAGTACATTTTCGTTCTTGTAGGAGAACTCATTCTTTCATGTTCTGTTTTTATCATCAATAGATTCTTTTGCTTGCAATTGAGAAGATAAGAAGTGTTATGAGTCGTCATTAACTCATTCTTTCATGTTCTGTTTTTATCATTAATCAATAGATTCTTTTTCTTGCAATTGAGAAGACAAGAAGTGTTATGAGTCGTCATTGCCCTTCAAACATAGGTATTTTATGATGCAACAATATGATTTTATAAACAAATCTTAGAGTTAAGACATGGCATAATACGCATGATGTATAAAATGAGCATGAAAAGGCACAACCAAGAGAAAAAGACAAAAGTAACTTCTCTCTTAGCAACAACCCAACCAATCAACAAAATTATTTAAAGGCATAGAACCTATAGCTACGTAAATCTTCCACCCACAAAAATAAATATCTAAGAAAACTAACCTTTCAAGTGTTGATTAGATTGTTGCTTCTCATTGTCAAAAGACCTTCAATTCCTTTCTTTCCATATAGTCCAAAAGATGCACAATGGAGCCACTCTTGAGACCATCTTGCCTCTTTCACCCAATAAAGGATCCATGCTAATCTAAATTAAGTCTTTTACCATCAAAATATAGACTCGATGATAACCATATAGAGTAAAAAGCAAAGCATCTCCCAGAGGATCATTGTTTAAGCACAATGAAGTGGGATGTGATTACGAATCTTCTTGAGCTTTAGTAAGAAAGTATCTATTAACCAAAGGCCACCCTCCTCTAAAACTAATCTATGGTCAAATACTTCCCAACTAACCTCCCAAGTGAAAAAATCTACTCATATAGTAATCGCTGAATCTAAATTACACTCATTGGACAAGCAACTGATTCTTTGGTCCTAGGCAACTTAACTTATAAAAATTTCATTAGAACTTATTATTTCCCACCATCCACACCATGTTGCCCTTGTCCTTCCCCTCAGTATCTACCATCACTCCTAACCTTGAATATAATTCATCCACAATGTCTAACTCCTACTGCCTGGGTAAAAGTTTAGAAGAATGTAGGTTCCCATAACTTTCCCACCTATCTAACCTCATAAATCTGATATGCAAGCCTCTCTTGACATGGCTATAGAATATGAAAGAGGGGCATAGTCTTTCTAAAAGGTTCAACTTCACACCATTAGTCTTTCTAAAACTTCAACTTCCTTCCATTACCCACCACAAAGAAAGATCTTACTATAAAAGATGTCCCACCGCAAGATGTTTCTCTCTTATTATTCTAACTTGAATTTGACTTCCCTCAAAACAGCAAACAAAGACCAATGATATGGGAAGACTAGATAATGTGCTCTTAATTCACATGAGTCTATCTCCTTTTAAATACATGAAAAGCCTCTCTTCCACTCCATCTCGTACTATCACTAATCAAAGGAAAATTTAGAAAGAACCATGTGGGTAGAAGAAAGCTTCTCTTTACTTTGCACCCTAACTCAAAGGTGAACTTCTCAATACTCTTCACCCTACTACACAGAATCAACTCGCTCTCATCTCAGTTCATTTTCAATCCCAACATAGCTTCAAACGACATGAGCAATCAACTTAAAATATTCGTTTAGTATTGAGAAGCCTAACAAAAAAGGACCCATCTACCCTAACTCCCCAAAAGGCACCAATCATTAGGTCTTCAGAAACTCAACTAAGGCTCTCAATTGTCAACGGATAAATATGAGATAAAGGATTTCATATATATGTCTCTTAAACCTCAAGAGCTATGTGGAAGGAACAAGAAGGATACTGTTAACATCACAAAAACCTTGTAAAGGTATACATCATTTCATCATCCTAGCCATTTTCGACTAAAATTCATCTTTGCAAAAATTCATCCTAGCCATCTTGATTCTGATTAGGATTGATCGTCAATTGTTAACACTTGTATAGTGATTTTGGTTTAGGGCATAATAGAACGAGTAATTTTGTCCTCTTGTTGATCTTGATCTTGTTGATATTTGTACAGTGATTTTGGTTAAGGGCCTTCCAATGAGTTCAGAAACTTCTGTGATTTGGGAGTCCTTTTATTTTATTTTAATCAACTTTTGTTACAAGTTTCTTCTTTGATGAGGTGTATTGGATTAGGATTTTTAATGACTCTATATAAAAGTCAAGTTGTATTCAATAACAATTTTAATAGACTCTTTAAAAGTTTACCGACATTGAAAAAGTCATCAACTTTCATTGACATTTGTTATGATTTTTAAATCATATTTGTATTGTAGTTATTGATCAAATATGATTTCTTATAATCATATTTCGTATTGTAGAGTCAAAAAAGGATTTCAAAATATTATAAGCTGGTTTTTGAATGACACATTACTTATCAAATGACACAATCTCGATTTCGCAGTAGTGGTTACTATAAATTACAATATTTTATGATTTGTTTGTGAGATGTATAAGTCTAGGAAAAGTGTTTTTTTTTTTTTACGGGTAGTAAGGATGTAAATTTTATTGGATCATCTCACAAGAAATTACATCCATAATGCTAACAGAAGGGTTCTTAACCCAAACACCAAGACCAGACTCTGAACTTGCCCCTCTAGCTAGGAAATGAGCTACAAAGTTAGTTGATCGACGAGCAAAATAACTTCGAGCACCTGTGGATAAATCCAAGTAGGTCATCATAATCCCGAATAATCAAGCTAAGTGAAGAAAAATAAGAACCGAATAATCCAATAATCCAAAGAGTTTTCCTCGGATTTTCAAGAATTAGGAAGTCTTTTCGGTTTTTAGAACTTCATATCATTCGTTTTTCACCGAAAAAATCTTAAAAAATCAAGAAAGAGTCGGGTTCTTACATAAATTTTCTTCATTTGTATGCAAATCTCGGTTCTTCTCCCTCAACTCGATATTTTCACCTCGTTTACCAGCGAAAGCATCACAAAGGTAACTCCTCAACCTTACCATTCGATGGACCTAAAGAACTTGTCATCATACCTTTAGGTAAGCTGAATAATATTTAACATCTTACCTTTCTTGATTAGGTGGCTACTAGCCAACCTTATTTGATTGTTATGTTGGGAACTCACTGACATTTGCACAGAGGCACTACTGTTTGTGTATGAACTAGTGGACCAAGGTGACACTAGGTCTACCTTTGATATTTATTGATTTATTGACAATTTACTTGAATAATTTTGAATGATTATTGTTGTTTGGACAAGTACACTTTTTGACGACATGTTATATTCCCTAATTTGCGGCCATAAGGCCTACTTTATTTATTTATTGTGATTGTGATGAGCTTGATAAAAACCAAAACCCCTCTTCCTGAATCGTGGCCAAAGACCTACATCGCTTGATTCCCCTTAGTTCTTAAATCCCCTTCCTTTGAGTAATTGTTGCGACTATAAAACCCGTAGTTGTGACTACGCTATATGGATATTGAAAATAGGATGTCATAGTCCTCAATCATCTCCTTGGGTCATAATCACAACCATGAAATACTGTGGTCGCAACCATACTGCAATATTATTTCCACAGGGTGTTGTGGTCACTGTTTGACAGATTTGTTGACATGGACCAAATACTGAAGTGACAACACAAGTTCAAGGACACATATACCAGGAATTACTTCCAATCCCAACATATATGCCTAATACTTGTTTGACTGAATTGATATTAAGAAAATTTGATTTGGTCCTTGTTGAATCACTGCAAGTGCACAGGTCATACAAGTAATAAGGTGGACTTTTAAGTCCTAGTTATCGTTCCCACGAAGATTGATTAAAAATTGTAATGATCAATTACCCCAACCAGTCAAACTCCTCACTATTTGAACCACCAACTGAGATAATGTTTTATATTGTCTACCTTGAAATAAAGAATGCCTAACTTAAAAGCTATAATAAAATGAATTAATCTAAAATAATCATGGATTTAAACTAGAACTGAGTAAAGTATACTGGAAATGTATTTTATTAATCATCACTCGATCATATTACATACCAATTCCTCAATAGGTCGAAACCCAACTCAGAAGATGTAAGTTAGCACAAGGTGGGATTTCTCTTTGGATCATGCATTCTACTCAAGAATAGCCATTTCTTTTCAAGACACCGGTTGGATTAGCTAACAGAGTTGATATACTCCCTCTTAAGACTCATGATGTTTTCTTTCAATATCACATCATGACTTAAGACTGGAAAGTTCTCGCCTCATAGGATAGGTTTTTGCAAGCTCTTCCCAACTAATTGTGTTTTCCATCCAAAATCGATCAAATCACCTTCACTTTTGATTAGGATCTTATGCTAACACCTAAGCCGAGGGATCATTACATCAGATTGAGAAATTACCTCTACACAATCTACTAATACATGATCTAATAAAATCCCAGTTATAGGTTAATCAGTATGCATCAATAAATACTGAGGTTCATGTCATTGGTTCATCCATATTAGCCAACATACCATAATGGTTTGTTATCAAGATTCCCCATCTCTGTGTCACTCAGAGGGCCCCCCTGAAATCAGAACCAGATAGAATCCTTGTTCTATGTATAAGATGCTAATATGATGAACAGTTCACTTTTTTACCCACCAACAAAATAACCTCAATTATTCCAACCATGGAATTCCTTCATCGTGTGCATAAAAATAATAAATAACAATTTTCCATTCCTAGAGAAGAGCTCAAGGAGTTCGGCGGAATCAATCCTAGCCAAACAATGACCTCAGCCGATTTAAAATTCAATCAGAAATTGAATGGAAACTGAATAACCGAATTTTAGGAAATTTCCAAATATCCGCTTGGGTTCGCATAACCATGAAACCAAAATATACATTAAAGCAAGCCTAACTTTAGCTCGCTTGAAAATTGAATCCACGAAAATAAATGAACTAATCAGTTTAATAATCTATTCTATCCTCGAAGAAAACAGGAAATGAAGAACATAAAATAAAATAAAAGAAAAGAAAAAATAAAAATAAAATACAAAAATTACAGCTCCGCTCCCGAAATGGCAAGGATAGCTGAATTATGAGCAAATAGCTATGTTTCTAGAATCCCTAAATGGGTATTTATAGGCTTCAAATGATCAGTCCGGATTCAAGGCGCATTTTGGGCTCACGCCCAAGATGTTTTAGGTCAAGAAGATTCGCGGGCGTGCTTTTCTGAAGTGAGAGATGATGCCTCTTATTGTACGTAAAGAAATGTTGCATTGTAATACCCTTATCATAAGTGTACGCCAAATCCTTTGCAAAGTTGTATCAGAACTTGAAGTGATCGTATCGCAGGATCGTATCGTGTCTTGGCTTTGGAACTGTATTGCAAAAGAATGTCTTCAGGTGTGAACATTGTCTTGTGAGTAGTTTGTATCGCAACCCTCGGAGCAATCAGACGCAGGTTTCACTGTGTATCGGGTCAGTGGAGCCGTATTGCAGAGAAAGTCTTCACCAGATAGTTTTCAGATGTGATCAGATCGCAACCTCGAGGTTAGTCTTAGCGACATACCTTACCGCTCAAGGCATGGTCAGTTTTGCAACATTATTTGTTGTGGTCATAATATTATGGCCTCCCTTCTCTCTTTCAATCTGACTGCCTTGCGGATACAATCAGTGTGTATTGCAAGACACTTCTCTTAGCGCCGGGAATTTCACCTTGATCATTCATGGCTACAAGAGGTCGTGGTTGCGACACTTCGCTTCCCGAGGCTCTCTTGCAATACAATGTTTTGTATTGCGACGTCACTTCCTTCTGCACCTAGCCATATTGCGATACAAGCTTGCTCATACCGCAACACACCTCACTCCTTTTATGCTCTTTCACAATACAATGTCTTGTGTTGCGAGACCAAATCCCACTGGGGCCGCTTTTATCTTCTTGCGATACAACTTAGTCTTGCACACCTCTCAACTTAAGCCTAAAATTTGTATCTCAACATCCTTCACCATCTTCTTCTACAAATAACCATGAGCACACCCTCCTTCATTGCAATACACTCACAGCCGTGATTTGCTCATTTTGCCGATTTTACTCTTTTTCCCAATACTCCCGTAAAACCCAAGCTGGATTAATATTCCACAAATCCGCATAAAAACCCTCAATAATACTATCAAAAATTACTGCAAAAATGGATGAAAATTAGATGAGTTTTTGACTCCATCAAACTCCCTCCTAAACTTGAGATTTTTCGTCCTCAAGCAAAGAGGAAAATTTGTTTGGTCTCTCAAACAATTAACCTAAATTTTTATTTAGGACATTTTTCCGGTTTGCTCTAGCATCTTTCCTTTATGAACACCTTGGTTTCACTTATTAAAGCAAACTATCTGAGTTTGAGTTCAAATTCAAAATATAGGAAGGTTAATATTAAATTTACTAATAAGATGAATAATTTGTGTAATCAAATGTGTTTTTAATTTCTTTTTCCGATCAATGTGTGTGTGTTGTCTTCTCCTTCTTTCCATCTTTTGTACGTAGTTTACCCTCTCAAACCTAAATCACCATAGTTTCTCTTTGTTCTCTTTAGGGTCCCATAAGTTTGTGGGGCATATCAATCTCCATTAATGTAGGCAAGCATACCCTTCTAGATCAACCAGGTCTTTGAGGTTTATAATGTGTGGCTTGGGTGCTTGGTGAAAAGGAATTTTATGGTTCAAATTTACCCAAAATTGCTCTCCACACTTCATATTTGTTGCCTTTTCTCCACATTCTCTTCTTTCATCTTCTAAAACCCCCAAACTTAGTTTGGTACATCTTTGCATCACTTAATACCTCTTTCTCTCGAACTTTCTTTTCTTCATTTACCTGTCAAGGATTAGGAAATTGTGCAAGGCCTCATTCTCTTAAGCTTTCTACCTTTCTTAGAGAGTTTTGGATTAGTAGCTCCCATACCAGTTGGCATTAGGGTACTAGGTGTTAAAACACCCCTTAGAACTTAATAACTCAAGGAAGGAAGGCTATAAGACAAAACTAATTTCTCCTTGATCACTTTTGTTGTTTCCAGTTTCTTTTACGAGTTTCTCATATCACTTAATTTCTCAATTCATTCCTCCTATCCCATCATTTTTTCATATTCCAAGAAGGGTACTCCCCCAAACTTGCCCATTTTCCTGTGATTTGTATTTGATCTTATAGCAATTGGGGAAAATCAGGGTTCTTTACTGTAGGATGAGATTTTAAGGAGGGACATTGGCTTTTTATTGTTGGGTGATGAAGAAGTTGGCTTTAAGGCTCAAAGTAGGATCTATTGTGTATGCTCATGCATAAGGAATAGCGTACTCAAAGGCTCAAATCGCAAGAACGCCTCGATCATTTCCTTCAGCTATGATGCCTGTGGATTTCATCTCAACTGATAATTGTACAAGTTCTAGGACCCAAGAAGTCAGAACAGTTAACTGATTTCAAAAAATTCATCTAATCTTAGCATAATTTGTCAAGAAGGTGTTGACCATGTGTACATTCTTCAGGATAACCCAAATCAAAACTGTTTACTAAAACACAATCACAAATCTAATTAGTTTCACTTATTCAACTCTGCTGTGTTTTGAAAATTCCATGCTCAGTTATAATTTACCAACTTCCCATTCTCAAATTGGTTGTTCCCACCCCAAATGCATCTAACTATTGTTTGTCTTTATTCTTTGCTGTGCTTAATTAGTCATTTTCAGCTCAATTTTAACTCTTAAGTTCATTCAAAGAAATTTCTTGACACAAGCAAGCTCAGTTATTTATAATTCAATTCATCCCAAAAAGATTTCACAATGCAGTATTTGTCGACATTCATTTCAAGCAAACATCAACACACAAATTAACACAAGAAGAGATTTCTCAAGATTTCTTTCATAAATTTCTTTGAGCTTTCATTTATACTAGTAGAGTAATACAAAATTTGATGGAATGAATCATTTTTTTCTTGTGTAAATTTTGTCTTTAGGAGGGGTTTCCTTTGAAGATTCAGGGTTTTGAAGCTCTCTCTGTCTTGCCAGCTCTTTTTCTGCCAGTTCTTTCTGCTTCTTTTCATACAGTGCAACCTCCTCTACTGGATCCATGCCTTCTTCATCAGTTGGAAAGTGCTGTGGTTTTGGTGCATGTAGTGTTTTTGCCTTCAATGTCAGAGGTGCCTTTGATGATTGGCAGGAAGTGTCTTTGGTGGAAGAGGGGGTTTTGAAGGGATGTTAGAATTTGAGAAGAATATAGGGATGTCTTCATCTGCTATGCTTGGAGGTATTATTGTGTAAGGGATGCAATCTGAGATCTTAATCTCTGGTAAGGGCACCTTCTTTTTGGTGGACAGAGTCTTCATTGCCCAATCTAAGATATTTGCATTTGCCTCTACAAGCTCCCTTTGTCTTTTGCCTATTGAGGTGAGCATTGTATTGGTGTTGGATGCTTGGGGCAAAGGTCATGTTCAAGCTGTGCTTGCAATGTTGCCAATTGCTCATCCAGGCTTTTTCCCTCTCAATTAGTTCCAACTTCAGATTTTTATCCCTATTTGACATCTCTCTTTTTAAGTCTTCATAATCCTTTGATGCTGAAGCACTAAATAACCTCACTACGCATTCATTCTTTTTTTACCGATTTGAAATAAGATCACTTAAAACGAAAAGAAAAGAGGAGTTTACATAGGGGTAGGGGTAGCGCAGTTGCAGTTTTTTACATGAATGATCATGAATTTGGGTTGGTAAGAATTAAGAAGCAGAAGCACAAAATAGATAGCAAAATATAAAACAAGAAAATTTGGAGTTTATATCACCAATTATATATTTAGACTCATGCTCGCCTGGTCGAGGAAAAGAGGGCATATGATATGTGAGCAAAATTATTTCAGAAAAATCAAAGTATTTATTGAGTCTAAATACAATTAATCAACAACTTCACAGCTAATAAACACATTACCAAATAAAAACTTTAATGGTACAAAACAGTATATCATTTGTCATTTGTCTATAGAAAATATACATGTTCTGTCATTTGTCTTTCGGAATGAGATGACCTTTTCTTTTTCCTCTAAGCGTGTTATACAAAACCCTATTAAAAGGCTTTATTTACTTATATATAGAGTATAAGGAAACTATTTGGCTTTGGACCAATGAGCTTATTATTAGCCAATAGTCCGTGAATATTAAATCATCTCATAAATGGTTCATAATTAATATAAACAGTTACACAATTAAAATTATAACATGATTATGATTACTTTATAATTAATAAATTAATCCAAAAAATGTGTTTATCAAGTAGAATTAGAATTAGGGAAGACTTGGAAGTAAGTCTGGAGGGCGGTGAGGAATAAGGCCAAAAACACAGCAAGCCAAGCAATGATAGCCCATGGAGTACCGAAATAGGTGTGGAGGCATTCCGTCATCCACATTTTCACTCTGCTGTTATAGTGACTCTGCTGGTGCTTCCTAATCCTCACTCTCACGTCTTTGTAGGCATGAAAGTTTGATTCCAAGTTTGCAGACAGACACAATGTTGAAGAATTCAGCCACTTGTTCATGAGTTCCCAGATTGTTCATGACACAATGCACCACTCCCACCAACTGCAGCTCCTTGACGTCATTGGATTGATCAATCAGGGAATCGAGGAGGCGGAGGTAAGAGATGAAGTCGTGTTCCACGTCTGAGCTCATTTCACAGGCTATCGATGGTGATGCTGGGAAGTCTGAGGGATGCGATGATGTCGTTTAAAGAGAAAGAAACGTCCCTCAAGAAACGCGTAGGGCTACGCTTGATACGGATTCCAGCCCGGAACGACGCCATCTCCTGCTCTTTCACATCCCAAACTGAAACCCAATGTTGAACTTATCATGGGGAAAACCTACGAAAACGCATAGAATGTAAGAGAGTAAAGCGCAGACGTCCAACATCATCATCACTATGAATTCTTCATCGTCGTCATCCCTACCAAACTTCTCCATGGACTCCGCATCATAACATGCCTTCAGCTCCTCAACTTTGCTGCTAATTGTGTTGTAAATGTCATCCAAGATCGACTGCTCTAACGCCTGTTCTTTACGGCCAGCGGGCCAATTGATGTAGGTTGCCGCCAATTTGAGCTTGAGAGATTTCCTCCTTGAGGCGGGGTTTGCCATGGTGGTAAGGACTCCAAGAAATCACTTTGGCTCAAAGCAGTCTTTTGCATCCTTCACGTCTGATCGCAACCTCTGTGGAACCTTCGGACACACAAACTTTACACTTGGTCTTAGAAGAGATTCTTCCTCTTCCTTCTCTAGTTCACTAATTTTGATAATATTATTTAACATTATCGAGTAGACAGAGAAACTAACTTTTTTCCCTTGTTCATTTGTTTATTAGAAATTAAGGGATGGTATGATTTTCTTGGGTCACAAAGGATTCCTATGTTCATGACTACTATATAAATAGAATCCATTTCTTTTCTTCTCTTCATTGTGAAGGCATTCTTGTCTTCATTTCTTTACATATATATCTTCCTTTTCTTAAAGTACGGAAGCGCTATTCAGCAAAGGATTTACTGAGTCATATCTTTATAAAAAAAACTTAAAGGTGTTTACTTCAAGTTATAAACAAATATATTAATATTTTAGAATAAAATTAAAGCATTTTTATTGGACCCAATAAGCGTTTTGAAAGAGAATTGATCAGCGGGGTTATAGATTTAACGATTGGAGTATTAGACAGACTGATTCAATGCCAATTTAATTTATTCCAATCCAGTGAACTTAATACGTCCATGGTTTATTAAACGGTCTGATTTTTAAAATGTTGGCAAAAGATGTATGTTAAAATAGATAGAAATGAAGTAAAAAAAATGCTTTTGAGTGTTTGCTGGTAGAAGCAGCGGATCGGAAGTTATATTTCATTTTAATTATAAACTGAAACATTCTAAAAATTGCTTAGTAATGAGTTGTGAATTTATAATCATTTATCCTAAGTTTGAATAATGTAAAATGGTTTTACAATTAAAACATTAGAAGGTTATGGAAAAGGAAGAATCTGTCCTGTATCTTTTGTCAACAAAAAAAAATCATATTGATAAGAATAAATGAAATAAATAGAAGAAAAAAGAGGTAAGGTGGCCTGGAGAACCACCATGGCAGTAGGAGATCCACACCAAAGAGTGGAACAACTTTTCAAAAGTCTGCCACATCTTTCCAAATCATAAGGAGTTTAAATTGCAGTAAAATAATAATTAAGCATTAACTGGAAACCTAAGAACTGAAAGAAAATCCTCCTATTTTAATATTTGTTTACTTAAATCAAACATGACATAACATCCCTTGGCATGGGTACGCTATCGTGAAAGCACAAATAACGAGGTAAACTAAAAACAGAAAGGAAGGTAGAAAATATTAAGCTGGGAATGGAAA
Organism: Tetrastigma voinierianum; assembly: GCA_016808115.1. Classification (NCBI taxonomy): domain Eukaryota; kingdom Viridiplantae; phylum Streptophyta; class Magnoliopsida; order Vitales; family Vitaceae; genus Tetrastigma; species Tetrastigma voinierianum. The sequence continues at coordinate 205,815 of JAEQBH010005061.1, forward strand.
AGAAATGAATGCTGAATACACAACATAGAAAACAAGGAAATTGGAGTGCATGCATCAGTTTAAGGATGGAAGACTGCAAAGTAAGTCTGAACAGCAGTAAAGAAAAGGGCCAAAGTAACACCAACCCAAGCTATGATAGTCCAGGTATTGTCTCATCCACAATTTTTAGTCTGCTGTTATAGTGACTTTTCAAGTGCTTCCGAATTTTGACTCTCACATCTTTGTAAGTATTGAAATTTGACTCCAAGTTGAAGGACACCGTGTTGAAAAATTCAATCACTTGTTCATGAGTGCCCAGATTGTTTTGTAGTAAATTTCAGCGGACTCAGCCCTTAACGTCATCAGCATGACCGATTAGAGAATCCAGGAAGCGAAGGTAAGAGATGAAGTCATGTGGGACATCTGACCTCATCTCGAAAGCTGTCAAGTTCAAGAACAATGTTTTGCTGAGTTGTCAATGGTAATGGGAAGAAGTCTGAGGTACGGGGTTGCCATTTGAAGTGAAAGAAATGTCCCTAAGCAAAGCGTTGGATCAGGGCTTGATCCGATCTCCAGTGGCCATCAGTTCCTTCACATTTCTAAATGATGCCATCAGTTCTTCACATCTTTAACTGATCCCAGCAGATCCCGCTTGACTGCTGTCGACTCCGACTCCACCGAGAGCGTTGGGTAAGAATGTTCATGGCCCAGGAAACTTATCCGGTATAGATCGAGAAGATGATGACAGGGCTTGGATTCTTCTTCAATTTCAGGTTTCGGCTTTGGTTGGAGGAATAAGAATAGGCAACAATAATAATTATTCATTTTTTGGATGATTGGGAGGAACAAGAACAGGCGACAACAATAATTCTTAAATTTTAGCAAGAACGACTCCTTCTTACTAAAGATTAATTTTTTGAAGAAAGACTCGTTGGTCATGCCAAAGAATTCCTGAAAAATGACTGTCCAAGAATCAGTGGACATGATATTCATCATGAGATTGTGGAGTAATTGATAGGGGAGTTGGTTCTCCAACAACAACGCATCCTTCTGTATACGGCTTAGATCTTGATATCCGATACCGTATTCTTCATTGTCGAAATAACAACCTAAGCAAACACATAAGATGTACCAGAGTAAAGCACAACCGTCTACCAGCAACATCATGCTCAATTCTTCATCTATGTATTTCTCTGTCAGACTTCCAATTATAACATTCCCTCAGCACCTCAATGTCATTGCGAATTCTGTAGTAAATTTCGTCCTCCGACAACTCATATTCTCGGAAGTAAATCACTACTAATTTAAGCTTGAGGGTTTCTCCCTCCTCGAGGTGGAGTTTGCCATGGTGGTAAGGACCAAAAGACACGACTTGGGGCATATAGCTTTAGAATAGATGGTGAAGCTTTTTCTTCCTTTTCTAGCTGACGAATTTTGGATTTAAAGTCGCTAAAGATTCTACTATGCAGCTTAGTGGCACAGGCACCACCACCACCACTGCTGCCCCCGCCACCTTCAAGTTGTTCAGCCTTAGCAAGATTCTTCAGATCTTCCTCTGAAAGTATCACCTCGCTCCTGTACCAATTGAGTTTGAGATACAAATACCACCCCGATTAGAAATGTTAATCTTTTTAACCAAAAAAATGGTTCTCAAAATTTCTTCTTAGAGGACGACTACTACTACAACATATCTCATTAAAACTTTAATTCAATGCGTTTCTTTCGTTCAATCTGTAATTTATTTTGTCTTTATAAAATTTTTAAAGACGTTGACTGATTGATTGAATGATTTTAATTTGTCCATTATCCCCAGCTTTCAATGGGTACCGATCAAAATCAAGCTACCTTTATTGACCGTTACAACAAATCTTTCCATCACAAATTGCAAGCAGGTGGGCTTCCGAGCCTTATCATCAGAGGACCATCTTATCCAAATAAATGGCAACGGGGCACCATTCAATGATTTCCTCTAATACCTCATTTATATTTTTGTAGATATATGTGTCAAATATCTTTATATCCTTCATTTATTTCTAATGTGATCTAATCGATACTTATTTATGTAATCGAATTAATATTACATTAATTTTATGTCTTCATGTTTTCTCTTTTTCATTTTGGCACATATAATACCATTCCAATAAAATGTTAATTGAATTATATTACCATCACCACCACCACTAGAACTAATGAAAAAAAGTCTCGCCGACTTATGAGTTACCTTAACATGTAGCTAGGATCGCTGAACGATTAGATAGGACTCATTGTGACGCCCTCCCTAATCGCGCCAAGAGGGGACACCACACAGGATTTAGATTTCTTAACCGGAGCCTCCGACATTAGTGGACCCATTTCAATAATAAAGTCATAATGACATCAACTTACAAGACTACCACCGTAGTGGTGTTTAAAGTGTCCTGTACATATATGCCTGAGTCCATCTACTTGTGTCACACCCCCAACCCTCGCCTAGGTGGATGAAAGGGGCGCAAAACTAAACTGAGACTCTTTACTTGCTTTTTCAGACATTGGTGGACTCAAGTCTTATAACTGAATCAAAATATCATATACAAAGATACAAAATAAAACTACCACTGTAGTGGTGTTTACAGTGTCAATACATATAGTCCTCGAGTCCCATTTACATATACATATACAAAAAACCGTATATTTGCATTTACATAATCAAAGCGCAAACCTACGTGATGGACTCCTTTACTAGTTTGTGGGCCCAACAAGATGGAAGATTGCAGACGCCCTTCTCTCGTAATTTGCTACCGAATAAAACTATGCTGCTTAATGCTCTTGTGAGAAACATATGACTTATACGATACACATGCACTAATACTCATTTACAAAGAAGTATATAATAGTAAATGTATATACGTAGCAAATATCATAATTTTTCATGAATTCATAGCACAAACTTATACACATACTTATACTTATAGTGACTTATACTTGTTCGTATCTCTCGTAGGAGTTATAGAGCTTTTATACTTCAGACGAGGCACTGTGAGGGTACTCACAAGAGCTTATAATACTTCAGACAGAAAATTGTGAGGTACTATAGAACTTTATACTTGTACGTATACCCTTAGGTATATTTTGTTAACGAGGTACATTACTTTACTCTTATTAGTTATTCAGACTCTTATCATATAACTGTTTGCCTACCTAGACCAATAATAAGAAATGAGTAGGACACAAGACAATCAAGTACCCGGTTGCATGGTACACATCGAGATGCCATAGCACAAAGTAGGAGGTCAAGACCGACAAAGAGGTCGCCACACTAATCGAGTATCGAATAACAATGTGCTCTAAGCACGGCCAAAGAGTATCGCTGCACTAATCGAGTATCGAACTACTAAATGTCAAGCACTATCGATAGTGTTGTCGCACTAATCGTGAGTAATCAAAGTAATTATACATGTTTACCCACGTAACGAAAGTGTTGTGTCATTCAATATCCAGTATTAGGAAGTTCTACAACTATATGTGTTCAGGAACTTACTATATAATAGGGGCATTAAGTTTGCCAACATTAAACTCGTCGAGGCGATGAGGTACGTCTAATTTTTCCTTTACCTTACAAACATGAAGGGACCCTTTCATACACTTATAGGGTCCTCATTAGTCCAATAGACAAGTCCTCTGAATAACTTAATAAAGAAACATGACAAAAACGCATAAATCAGGAATAACAGTTGCTACACCACGGCATAGCACTGCTCTTGTGGCCTTTGCTACGCCGGTTGCACCGCGAGGCTCTGGTCTAAGCCTCCCAGCCGCTGCTGTGGATCCTCACGCGGGCAAGATAGACCTCAAATTGCCTGGGAGATGCGATTTCGCCATTTTTCCATAAATCCAACCAAAAACCAAAAGAAAACTGGTATACTCTCCAGAAAAACATCTCCCAAATGTGTTCTAACCCAACCAAAACCAAATATAAAGATTAATTAGGGTTTTTCCAAACCCAAACTCAAATACTTTTAAGTTAGGTTAACTTCCGAACACCCAAACAGGTATCCATACATCATAAACTAAGAATCCATACTCAAAGGGAGGATTCCATACTCATATTATACAAACTAGGGTTTTACCAACCCAACTTTCGACAAATCTAGGGCTAGGATGAATTCCTAACTAAACCCTAGAAATGGAACAAACTAATATCCATACAAAAGTCCAAAAATCCATACAAACCCATAGTAATCCATACCTTCTTGGCATTTCCTCTTTCTCTCTTTCTTCTTCTTCTTCTTTCCCTACGTTTTTTTGCTCTCCCCACAATCCCCAAAATGAGAGACCCTAATTGGTCTTATCCCAATTTGGTCTAATTTCTTTTATTACACTTTGGTCCTCAAACTCCCTTCTATTTGCACCACAACTTATGCCATTTCTAAAATAGCATCTCATCTTCTTATCTTATGACTTTTATATCCTATTTTGACAAATTAAAAATTTACCCTTGCTTATTTCTAGGTTTCTCAGTTTTCACTTTTTGAATTTAAATTACGAAAAATTCAAATTATACCTACAAAATAATTCAATTATGTTTAAAAGCTTAATTAGAGTGTATTTGGGTGTTACAAACTTGTATTTATACAAGTTCCACTATTACAAATTATTGCATTTACATTTCAAAATAAAAATAAAAAAACCTATATAAGGTGGACTCCTTTAATTCCTTGGTGGTCAACAGCGAATGCTAGATGTCTCGCTAACTCTTGGGTACCTACACGATGAAACACCCATGCCGTTTAGTAGCTTAGTGGGAAAACAAATAACATATATGATCACCGTAGTGGTCCTCACCTCACAAAAAGATATAAATATTTCGCATATCATAATATCTATATCTCCCTTAGGAAAGACATAACATTAATCTTGTAAATGGTATAAAATTTCTATAGGTACACCATGTGAATCGAATCAATTATGCCTTAGCATTAGAGTTGATTACTTTTATTTTCTTATGTTTCAAGTATTTGGGATATTCTATCATATAAACGCTACCCGTATGTATCGCACAATGAATGAGAGGGACGTAGCACAATAGGTACCCAAAGGTCGTACAAGCATCGGTCAGGAAGTGTCAAGCACTGATCGACGCGGTCGCAACATGAAATAAAGAGTGTCGTAGACTATGCAGAGTGTCGTAGCACTATGCAGAGTGCCATAGCACTTAAACAGACGTGTCGCTACATGAAACAAAAGTGTCGTAGTGCACTGTATGTGAGTGTCAAAGCACTTATTAGACATGCAAATTCATTCACTATCCGATCTTAAGCAAGCACATAATTTTATGTGTTTCAAGGCATTTTATTTTGTCCTTATTAAAATATATGTTATACTCTTAGCCAAATTTTATGCCTATCACCCCTTAAGATTTATCATCGAAGATCGTGGTGTAATCGGGCAAATTGGTGAATAAAATAGACAATTCCAACCATACGACTCAGAAACAAGGGTTTTGTGATAAAGTGATCTTCTTACAAAATGTTCACCTATGTCTTAAGTTTCCAAAGGCTCATAAATCAGGTCATTTGGACCTTTAAATTAATAAGTATGGACTAAACATTTTGAACTCTCTCAGATGGGCTCTGTGAATGTAATATGGAATTGTGTCTTATATTTGAAAACTTTCTGGGAACTATAGGGACATAATTTGACCATACTTTCTTCATAAAATTTACTATCCCAGATTTCTAGTTTAAGTGGAATTTTGATTCATCTCATTTGGATCAATATAACTCAAGATATAGTCCTAACTTCTGGACTGTTTCAAGACAGGTTTCGGGGACAGAATCGTTCCCTTACTTTGAAGAATTTCTGGTAACAATGGGGACTAAATTTGGCTATACTTCCTTCATGAAAGTTATTCTCCCATATGTCTAGTCTGGACAAAATTTGACCGTCACTATTTGAATCAAGAAAACTCAAGTTATGATTCAAACAACCGAATTTTGCTCTCAATTCAGGGACTGCCTGGGGCCAGTCTAACTTCAAACTCAATTCTTAGGATCTTAGGACATGAATTCGATCTAAGTCTCTTCTAGGAAAATGTAGCCATAGGTCTTAAATTTCCTTAAAAACTAGAATCATTCAGTTTAGAGGTCGGTGAGCCAAGTTATGGCTAAAACAAGAACATAGAGTCTGGGGAAAATTTGACAAAATCTCCCCATAAAACCCTACTTACCTTTTTCATACAAATTGTTCCTCATTAGAAGTCACAACAAAAACAACAACACAACCAACAAAAACAAAAACAAAGGGGAGAGTTAGGATATTTTTCCTAACACACACATAACAATAAAGGAGGTTGAAGAATTTCCTAACCTTGATTTCTTGAACACTTCAACTAGTCTTCCTTTACTTCACTTCTTCCTTTCCTTCTCTTTTACTTGATCAAGTAAAACTTCAAAAGATGGAGAACTATCAAACCAAAATGACTTCTTCTCCAAATCGTAAGCCCTAATCCCCAAAGTGAGAAAATGAGAATTGTTCTCTAGAAGCCAAATTGTTCTCTTAGTATCATTTGCTCAACTTTTCCCCTTTGCTATTTAGTCCTCCAACTCCCATCAATTCGCAATTCAACTTATCAAAATTCTATCTTAATATACAATCTTCTTATGTCATTTGAGTCCTTAATTTGAAATTTTACCAATTATCCTTTAGACTTCTTTAAAAATCCTGGTTATGTCATTTTTCACATTTAGCACTTAAATTTTCGAAAAATACGAATTTAACTTTTATTATACTCTAAACATATCATAAAACTATTAGGGTATAGTTTGGGGTATATAACCCCCCTTAAAAGAATTTTGTCCTCAAAATAATACCCGAATTAAAGAGTCATGTATTGTGTCCTCATACATCAACTTCTTTTTCAATACCTAGAAATTCGGTACACATAATCTGCTCTTGTAATAGAAACCTCCATCTTTGTGATGCCCCCAACTCGGCACACGGTGTCAAGCGAGGGTGTCATTTTTTTTTATAAACTTATAACCTTTAAGCTTGTTCATTCATATAATGTTAAACATTTAACTTGTACTATATTCAATAGTGGCGGATTACAAAAAATATACAAGCTCCATATATGGAAGTGTTCAACATTTACAATAGTTACATTGTTTACAAAAAACAAAACATATACAAAAATAGACCAAAAGGTCTTTAGTGGGCACCTAGTAGTGTGTTGACCTTGGTTGGGCCGATGGAGTGTCCCGGACTTCACGTTTATGCTTCTCCCTGCACCTATGAATATTATGTCAATCTGCGTTTATAGCTTAGTGGGAATTAATACATATCGATGACCTATAATAAGGGTCATCACACTTCTATACACATGCATACACATCTAACATATCATACAATTTAAACATGCTTATACATATTTCATATTTACTTATCATACAATGTTTCATTTCTTATCATTTTACACTTTGCTTCATGTTCTTGTCACAATGTACTTGTCATCGCATAGCGGTGCTATGCTTCTCTTATCATATCAAATCATTTCATATGTCATATCTAAGTCATTTGTTTTATGCTCTATGCATGCATAAACCTTAGAAGCTGGATAAAGGAAACTATATGGCCCGGCACTCGTACTCACTGCACGAAACAGTGGTCCATAAGGGCCCGAAGGCGCTATTATCATTGTACGAGACAATGACCATCTATAAGGGCCCGAAGGCGCTGCTATCATTGTACAAGACAATGACCATCTATAAGGGCCCGAAGGCACTGTAATGACCCAAACGAGCCAACTGATCAATATGTTGCAGACTTGTTTTTCCCTAATAGGCATGCCCATTTATCCCCCACTGTGCTCCTAAGTGCATACAATCCATGTGTATTTTATGTTCGCATATTATCTCATATTCCCTAATAATTATTGTCATCCTATGATCATATGCGATATTTACAATGATTTATTTATATCTTTGCATTTTTTTCATATCTCATTATATGCATGAATAACTATGTATTTACTATCATTCCAATTTCATAAACCTATATATGGATGGATTCTAGACTCAAAGGGCTTTCAATAGAGTCTAAGAACATCAAAAATGGAGTTCGAACAAAGAAATTATGACTGTCCGAAGTTGGAGGCTTCCCATGAACACTGGCTACGAGCAACACTAGTAAGGCCTACTGTTTTTCATGATTTTTGGACCTAATATGAGTTCCAATATTATCAAGATATATATTAATGTATTTTACACTCAAAGGGCTTTCCATAGAGTCAAAGAACATCCAAAACGGAGTTCGGACGAAGAAGCTATGACCGCGGTTGAGGCTTCCCATAAATGTTCGACCTATGAACCAGTAGGTGGCCTACTATTTTTCATGATTTCTGGACCAAATATGAATTCCAATGTCAGAAATCTATATATGGATGAATTTTAGACTCAAAGGGCTTTCCATAGAGTCCAAGAACATCGAAAACGGAGTTTGGACAAAGAAATTATGATCGTCCGAAGTTGGAGGTTTCCCATGAACAGTGACCCGAGCATAACCTGTAGGGCCTACTGTTTTTCTGTGATTTCTAGACCTAAAATGAGTTCTAATATTATCCAGCTATATATAGATGGATTTTAGGCTCAAAGGGCTTTCCATAGAGTTCAAGAACATCCGAAACGGAGTTCGGACGAAGAAATTATGACCGTCCGAAGTTGGAGGCTTCCCATGAATAGTGACCCGAGCATAACCTGTAGGGCCTACTATTTTCTTGATTTCTGGACCTAATATGAGTTCCAATATTATCAAGCTATATATGGATGGATTCTAGAATCAAAGGTCTTTCCATAGAGTCTAAGAACATCATAAACGGAGTTCGGACAAAGAAATTATGACCATCCGAAGTTGGAGAAATTTGGATAGCATCTCCCCTAAAACCCCAATATTTCCTTAATACAAATATTCCTCACTTGAGGATTACAATCAACCAACCCAAATCCAAAACACCACCAATATACTAAGTAGGGTTCTTTTAGACCCAAATTCATCAAAAATGGGTTTATGGTTTGATTTTCCCATACAAAAACATAGACACCCATCCAAAGTTCTATACACAAATTCCAAACATTCCATACTAAAATCCATAATTTTTCCATACAAAAACCTAGACTTCCATACCTTTCTTTGGCTTTCTTCTCCTTCTCTTCTCTTCTTCTTCTTCTTCTTCTCTTCTTCTCTTCTCTTCTTATCTTCTCATCTGTTTTTGCTCTCCTCCAAAGACTAAAAAATGAGATATTTCTTTGGTCTTATCTTTTTTGTTTTTTTTTTTAACTTTTCCTTTATTTACACTTTGGTCCCTCATCTTCATTTATTTGCAATTCTACTATGCATATTCCCACTTTGGCATATGAACTTATTAAATTATGACCATTGTCCTGAATTGTAAATTAATAATCTGTCTTGATCTTTAGTTATCCCAGCCTTGTTATTTTACTTTTTATAATATTCTGATTCCCAAAAATATAAAGAGCTACTTATTACACCAAAAAACATGTTATAAAACCGTCATATAATTAAAGTTATAATCTTCTTTCATAGAATAGTTAGTCTTGTCTCCATTTCGACTAATTGTACCTTTGTTGTAACTTGACATCATTTTTTTGAGCATCAATCATCATCTGCCTCAACTCAAGCATAGCTCTGAATTGAGCGAACAATGCTCCATCAGATACAAATCTCCATGCATAGTGTTTCAAGGACAAAACATAGATCATTTTTCTACTAAAGGCGTTCGCTACCACATTAGCTTTTTCTACGTGGTAATCAACTATGCAATCATAACCTTTGAACAGCTCTAGCCACTAACGCTGCCTAAAGTTCAGTTCCTTCTGAGTTAATAGATACTTAAGACTTTTATGATCTGTAAATATTCTACATTTTTCACCATATAAGTAGTGTTGCCATATTTTCAAAGTGAACTTATCGCCAATTCCGCATCATGTGTGACACCTCGCTCTCATAATGTTTCAACTGCTCTCGGCATATGCCACCACTTTTCCATCTCGCATCAATACACATCCTAAACCAATCCTTGATGAATCACTATATGGCATATTCTTTTACCCGGAGTAGATCTAGTCAACAATTTGCAAGCTAAACTAATATTTTCTTAATTGATCAAAACTAGACTGACATTTTTCATCCCATTCAAATTTCACCCCTTTCCGGAGTAACTTACTAAGTGTAGAGGCTATGACGGAGAATCATTTTACAAACCATCGGTAATACCTAACTAAACCATAGAAACTCTCACTACATATTTCGAGGTGGTTTCCAAACTTAAAATCGCTCAATCTTAACAGGTCAACTCTAATACCTCTCTATAGACACAATATGTTTTAGAATGATACTCTTTAAGCTGCAATCACACTTAACTTTGCAAACAACCATTTTTCTCATGCGTACTACTATTTTCAAATGTTGTTCATGTTCTTATGCATCCTTAGAATACACTAGGATGTCATCAATGAATACCACTACAAATTAGTCCAAATAAGGGTGGAATACCCTATTCATCAAGTCCATGAATGTGGCCGGTGCATTAGTCAACCCAAATGGCATTACTAAAAACTCATAATGACCATACAAGGTTCTAAAGGTTGTTTTTGGAACATCAACATCCTTCACCCGGTTGATAATATCTCGATTGCAGGTCTATATTTGAAAAGACACTCGCTCCTTGCAACTGATCGAAAAGATTCTCAAGATTCGCAATGCATATTTATTTTTCACTGTTACCTTATTTATTTGTCGATAATCAATGTACATCCGGAGAGTGCCATCTTTTTTTTGACAAACAAAACAGGCGTACCCTAGGGTGAAACACTAGGTCGGATGAATCCCTTGTCTAATAGCTCCTATAATTGAGTCTTTAACTCTTTTAGTTCAGTTAGAGCCATACGGTAAGGTGCCCTAGAAATAGGAACTATTCTGGGTAAAACTTCAATAACTAGGTATACTTCTCTTTCGAGTGGTAAGCCCGGTAATTCCTCGGGAAACACATCAAGAATTCCTTTATCACCGGAATATCTTCTAGATTCACCTGTCCCCTCTAAGAGTCAAGCACCAAAGCCAAAAAGGCTTCACAACCTTTTATAAGAAAACGTCGAGCTTCAGATATGAGATTACATTTGACACTCGATTCTCGTATTGGATACTATAGAGAATATCAATGAAAGTTAGAAATGATTTAGTACCCAATGCTCATCATAACAACTATAGTAGCCTACGCTTATTGTCCAATCCATCCCAAACGGAACAATTTATGAGAGGTAATTTGATGGCAGAGGAATGGTATCATGAATCATTATTAAGCAATTCTTATATACTTGGTTAACATTAACACTATGCCCTAGGGGACTGGTCACATCCATGTCATATTCCAATTGCTCTACTAATGCCATTTTATCAAACAAATGCTCGGTGCAAAAATAGGAATGAGTAGAACCAAAATCTATTAAAACATGTATCTCCATACCATAGAGAGAAAAAAATACCAGCTATAACTTCTGGAGCATCCGGATCTTCAATGGCCTTCATAGCATAAAGCCAGGCCAGCTGTGGAAATACCTACGATATAATCGCCTCCGATATAGTACTTCGCCCTCTTTGTCGCCTCAAACACCTCGATCTCCACCTCGATCACATGTCGCTGGGGAGGTGCATCTGATCTTCCCTAGCCACTACCTTGGATTCCTAAATTCCTCCAGACTCTTCGACAACTGGCCAAGAGATTATCTATGCTTCCACATCACATTCTCAAGTCAACCATCAGCAAATTCTCGAATGCCATTTATGGCAATGAGGGCATTCCGGGATTTCACCTTGTTCGGTTGAAGTGCCTCTACCGAATCGGGTGCTACCGTAGCGTCCTTGTCTTTCCCTAGCCGCGTAGCTACACTAATTCAACTTGAGATTCTCTAATTCTTTTTACTTTCTAAGGAAGAGCCTCCCTTGTAAACTTTCTCTAATTTCTCTTTCCCGACATCATTTCACTTTTCCACCTCATAGTTTGCTTGCATTATTTATAGAAATTCACCAATAGAGAAGTAACAGGCCCTAGATACCCTTTTATGGATTCATTTAAACCATCCTCAAATTGTTTACAATGAATTCTTCAGTAAGGACTACTTCCGGTGCATATTTACTGAGGTAGTTAAACTCTTTCTCATATTCAGCTACTGACAGATTTCTTTGCTTCAAATTCAAGAATTGCTTCCACTTAACCTCTTTATAGATATCAGTAACATACTTCGCCCGAAATTCCTGGACAAAGAAATCTCAAGGCATCCGGCTTGGAAGCCGAGACACCTTAGGACAAGCTTCAACCAAATATAGGCCCCACTTTGCAAAAGTGAGACCGCACATGAAACCTTTTGCTCGGGAGGACATCTAACTTCATAACACCCTTTACTTCCTCTAGCCAAAACTTAGCCTTTTTAGATTGTTCTAAACTTGTTCCATGAAAATATTTAGCTCCATGTCTTCTCACCATATCAATTAGAGCTTTGGGGGATGTCAATCTCTTTAAAACTTGAGCCATATCATGTGAAATCTTAAGCAAAGCTTCAATTGGCTTGCATCAAAGCTGACTCAACCGATTCAAAGGATCAAAGGCTGATGGACCTTGCTCAGACTGTGTACCAACAGCCTTCTTCAACTGTCTCTGGTAATCCATCCTATTCAGAAAACAAGGACCATCCGCATTAGGACCAACACATTGCTACACACATGCATTTCTAACTTATGAGCTATCCGTAATCGCCTAAACCCAGGCTCATCAACCCCATCCGCGATGCCCCTTCCCCCAACCGCGTCAAGTGAGGGGACGCCACACAGAATAGGGACTTCTTAACCTGATTTTCTGACATTAGTGGTCCAATTTCAATCATAAAGGCATAATGACATCAACTTACAAGACTACCACCGTAGTGGTGTTTAGAGTGTCCTATACATATATGCCTGAGTCCATCTTCTTGTAATTATACAAGTTCCACTATTACAAATTATTGCATTTACATTTTAAAAAAAAAATCAAAAACCTACATAAGGTGGACTCCTAATGTTGTGTTGGCCCTGGTGAATGCAGGATGTGTCCGACGAACTCTTTAGTACCTACACGGATGAAACACCTGGCGCGGCTTATAACTTAGTGGGAAAATGTATTAACATATATGACCACCGTAGTGGTCCTCATTTACAATATATGTAAAATAATTCGTATCTCAAAATATTCATATCTCCCGAGGGAGTACATAACAAAATCTTTGTAAGGAAGTGCACTTATGTACACTACAAAACAACTCAATTATGTCTAAAGATCTCCGAGCTGATTGCTTATTTATGTTTCATTGTTCAGATTATCATATAAATGTTTGCATGTATAGACCAGTAACAATGAATGAGAGGGACACAACAAAATAGGTACCCCAAAGGTACGGCATACAAGATTTGCAATGTATGTCGGCACTGATCGACATGCCCGTAAACACGAATAGGAGTGTCATAGTACTATGCAAAAGTGTCGTAGAACTATGAAGGAGTGTCGTAGCACTAAACAGACGTGCCATTCACATGAAATGTATAAATGTGAGCATCTAGACGTAAGTGTCAAACACTCAATCATTCAGGCATATTCATTTACTATCCTATTTTGCAGTATTACTAATTATATGTGTTTCGTGAGAATTTTGTTTTTTTTCCTTTATTAACATTCATGTTATACTCTTAGCCAAATTTTATGTTTATCACCCCTTAAGATTTATTAACCGAAGATCGGGGTGTAATCGAAGCAAATTTGAGAACAAAACAGGTGACAATTTCCAAACTACAATTCTCACTAAGGACACGGTAGGTTTTTAGACAAAGTGGATCTCATGCATAAAATGTTCACCTATGTCTTAAGTTTCCAAAGGCACATAAATGAGGTCATTTGGACCTTTAAATTAGGAGGTATGGACTAAACATTCCAAACTCAAGCCCCGGACGCCTTTTGAATAGAACTGAATTGTGTCTTATATTTGAAAATTTTCTGGGAACAACAGGGACGTAATTTGACAATACTTTCTTAAAGACTAATGAAAGATAGTAGTATAATAATAAAATAATAGGAGAATAATGTTTACTAAAATTTAGGTCTCATCGTTTCTATTTTAAAAATAATTGGAGTGTAGTTTTTGCCTCCAAAATATCTATAAATTGCGATAGAGTAAAAAATAAAGCATTATTGGAGATGCTCGTAAAGACTCATAGTAGACATCTTATTGCAACCTCTATGGAACCTCGGGACACTTTAACTAATTTAGAGTTGCTGATGGAGATTTTTCTTCATTTTCTAGCGTATTTAATTTTGGATTTAAAATATGTTAAGGTTCTAATATTTTTAAGGGCACGTGCACTAACGATTAGAACTTTTAATTCTTCAACAAAAACAAAAAAAAATGGTTTTCAAGATTTTTAGTTGCCCCTTGTGTCTCCTAGCTTATTGTTTTGTGATAACTAGGTTGTTATGCATATTACCACCAACCTAGTGCACTAAACACGAGATTGATAGTCTCCTTGTTCGGGGACAATATATATATCTCAAGGATTAATGATAAGTTGATCATGATGTGCACTATTTCTACTGGGTTGGTTTGTTAATTTCACTTATTTATATACCGCTTGTAACACCCCAAACATGCAAGCAAAGCAAGATTAACAAACGACATTCTATGATTTCATCGACGAAGTTATTCGAGTGATATGCATAAACAAATAAATTATGTAAAGTTTTGATGATGCATGCATGTATAAGCACAAATATTATCAAATTAAGGTCTAGACCACTAGACAATATTTTGCAACATTATACATACTTTGTTAATACAGGATTAGAGAAATTTGTTATTTATGATATATGATGAAATTAATTAGGTAAAATGCAGATAGCAAGACAAACAAGGAAATTTGAAGTGGACATCAAGTGCATTGAATTTGACTATTCGAGATTTATGTTGATAGTTGAGATGAAAGAGGCAGATCATCATTCGCCAATGGGGGAAGACTGAGTAGTAAGTCCGGACAAAGTAAGGAAAAGTAAAAAAAGCACCAACCTGCTATGATCGTCCAGGTCACAAAGTATGTCCGTGCATTGTGTCATCTACATTCGCTCTGCTATAGTGACTCAAGGTGCTTCCAAATTTTCACTCTCACGTCTCAGTAAGCATGAAGCTTGATCTCGCCCGCCCACAGTGTTGAAAACACGTCACTCTTCGTTTCGCACTGCCCTCGAGTACCTTGATGGATCCGCCAAACCCCTTTGTACTCGTCAAGCCAAGATGGGATCGGCGAGAGAATCAGGGTGCCAAGGTAAGAGATGAAGTCACGCTTCCACATTTGAGCCTCAACTTGTAAGCTATCAATAAGAACATAGCTTTGCGGAGCTGCCGATGGTGATGGGAGGAATTTCAAGCAGTGCTGAAGCATTTGCACGAATGAAATGTCTCTGGGTTTACTCGCTTGATCAAGGCTCGGCGTGCATTTCGCGCCCATCGCCTCCTTCATGTTTTTTGAATGATGCCATCATCTCTACATCTCTAATCGACACCCCACCCACCTTTCTCCCCTGGCATTTCGCGTCCGACCAAGACGGACTTCCAGCTTTTTCACTCGTTTGGCTGCCTAAGAACTCAACGCTCTTCGCCGTAAAATTTCTTTGGTTATGACCAGGAGATGATGACAAGGCTTTCAGTCAAGCAGCTATCAACACTTCCGGAAGAACAGCCGTCGGGTAGTAGCAATAATTTTACCGGCCTTTGCCTTCATCCCTATGAATTTCAAAGATTGACTTGTTGTTGATGTCAAGAATTCCCGAACATGGCCGTCCATAAATCATTAGTCATTCGAGGCCCATCATCTTCATCACTCAAGGGAGTAATTGGATAATAGAGTTGGTGGATGGGTATGGAGTAGGCCCTATATCTAGCCTCCAACGATAGGTCTAAGTCCAATGAAGACTTTTATTACTATTAATTAGTTATTTAATTTAGTTTTTGGATTTATCCGATAGTATTTTGGATTTATCTATTAGATTTTTAGATTTATCCATTATGATTTTGTTTGTGCTTATAAATAGCACCCATGTTATTGTTTTCAGCGCACTTGATTAATATTGAAAAATTCGTAATTTCGCTCGCTTTTATTCGCTTTATTCTTCGTAGCCGAGCTACATCGCTGGTTCTCCAAAGAGTGCCGCCCTTGAAGAACGCTTATATCCATTCATTTGGCATTACAAGGCCTAGAGTGGGTTAGTGCATTATTTAAATAAGCATTAACAGGAATGAAAGAAAGAGAAAAAGAAAATTCCAGTCATGATATTAATTAATAGCATAGTAATTAAACCATTGGGAAAGTAGAAGGTATATAGCAAAGATGACGCCACACACATTCGCATTTACTTATGTTAAACACGGGGAAGGGAGGGTAGAAAATAGCTAGCGTTCACTTTAAGCTGTCTCGCATGTATGGACCACATGCAAAAGACGTAGATTATTGCAGAAGCACCTGAGTAGATTAGAGAGCACAAAACAAGGAAAATCTGGAGTGGCTATCACCAATTATCGGAGATGGTGCATGATAGTTGATGAAAGAGGGTCATATGCATTAATTCATGAACGAGAACCAGGGAAAACTGCTAAGTCTTGACGACAGTAAGGAAAAGGGCAAAAGCAGCACCAACCCAAGCTATGATATTAGTTCTGGCGGCTACTGAAATAGGTGTCCAGGCATTGCCCCATTCACAATTTCAGTATGTCATCATAGTTATGTGTCATCCATGTTTTCAGTCTGCTATTATAGTGGCTCTGCAATTGCTTTCTAATCCCCACTCTCACGTCTTTGTAAGCATGGTAGGTAGATTCCAAGTTGGTGGACACGGTGTTGAAGAACTGAGCCACTTCTTCATGAGTGATCCCATTTGATGCGGATTCCAACGGCCATCAGCTCCTTCATGTTTCTAACTAACGAAGGACCTTTCAATTTATGAGGAACTCGAACTTCCACGTCTGAACTCCAACGTTCTTCGCCGAGGAAGTTTCTTCGAAAAGATCGGAGAGGTTATGACAAGGCTTTGACTTTGGAGTCGTTATGATCAGTACTAATGCTACTACTTCCCTGCTTCGATTTTTTCAAGTTATTCGGGGAGGAACAGGCAGGTGCACAATTTTTCATTTTTTTCACGAATGACCCCTTGCTCTTCATTCCCATACCTTCAGATTGATGATGATTGTTGATGTCTGCGCCAGTCTAACACAATGTCCAAAAATTGACTAATGATTCTAGCTCAATCACTTCAATCCTGGTCAAGTGGAGTAATTGATACAGAAGTATCCCAGATCCCCGACAATGAAACCCTCGATGTCGCTTAATCTGCCAAACGCACAAGATAAACAATACAAAAGAAGCACAACGATCTACTAGCATCATCACTGTGAATCTATTGCCCTTATAATTTTGCATTCCCACATCACAACGTTCCCTTAGCTGACATATAAACGGTACCATGGGTCCGACATCTCTTGTATCCTTTAACAAATAATTTGACTTTTTACTATAAGAAATTTTAATTGAATGCGAATATTCTATATTATCAGTTGAATTAACTTGATTTTCTATTGATAGCGCCTCGATTCACTCGTCAAGGTACACATTCTTCCCTTTAATTTTGTCCTTTTATTTACTAAACTGTATGATTTATCGGGTATATGTAATTAATTGATTGATTGTCACAGCTTTTCAATCTGATTAGTAGATACCCGACTTTAGGCTTTAGAGAGGTGCTACGACTAATTACTGCATTCCTTCATTGCAAAGAATAATAATTCGAATTTAGACTCAATTTTTTTCAAACCCGGTTTTTTTTATAAGTAGTCACATTTAGAGTTTTTTTTTTCTTATTTTGTTTTCCCTTTTAAAATAAAACAAAAATAAGTGGCGACTCCAAACCGTTTTCTGAAAATGGTTTTTCAAAAAAAATAAAACTCGTCTTTTTAAGTGAGAAACGTATACAACTGAAAATACAAGGTCCACGGTTTATCCTTTTTTCTTAAAAGTAGATAATTTCTTCATAAAAAAGTTAAAGGATTCTACTTGAGGTAATAAACAAATTTGTTTCCAATAAGACCCAATTCAAGTTATTAAGAGTCTAAAGAGACATGAAAGGTGATGGGTCCAAGGTTAGAATCCCAATGTGAGGAATAGTTTACTGTGTCGAGTGTTAGTTTTATATTTGTTAAAATATGAGAGGGTTATTTTGTATCTTTGCCCTAAGAAAACAAAGGTTTGGAGAGGCTATTATTAATTATCGGGGTGGTGGCTGCATCTTTTCCTCCTTTGAGGCCGAATGTATTTGCCTCTTTTCCCGATATTTAGTCCAAAATAAATAAAAATTTCTTCAACATGAAACGTTGAGAAATATTTCTAAAATCTAAAATACTTTTAACCTATCAAAAATTGTTTCTATAAATTAAGAATGTAAACTGATAATTTAGATTGAGTTTATCTTCAAAGACATTTTCATAATTTTGAAATTTTTTTGAAGAGACACTTTTACTTCACGAATCTTCATTACACGTGACTTATATGAAAAAAAACCTACGTTAGATTATTTTCAACCATGTTTTTCTTAGATTTGTTTTTTAATTTTTGTATTATTTTTCTATAAAATCTAGTAAAACCTTTTAAATTGGAGATCCGAGCTCAAGGTTGAAAACTTGAAATATAGACTGTAAATTGTAATTTAAAAACTTGAACAATAAAGGGGACTTTTGGTATGTTTGGTTTGTTTTTAAAAATTTGTTTTCATTAATTATTAAAAACAAGGATAATAGGAAAACATATTTAGGTTCCACTTCTTTATGTTCTTAAAAAACACAAAAATAAAATAAAAATAAAATAAATGCAAAATTGAAGAACGAAAAACAAATTTCATAGAAAATAAGTAGTGGTAAGTTTTCAAAAGCAATAACAGTATTTAAAAAGATGAACCAAATAACCCCAAATTGAGACATTATTTTTAATATACACCGTACATATAAGCCACATATTTCCCGTATTAGCTACAATAATTTAAGGAAACTATGTTTATATCTCCTAAGGGAACATGAATTAATGTTATAAATGAAATTTAATATTTTTGTTAAATTGGTAAGAGTATTTTATTAGGAAATGTTTTTTAACAAACACAACTATATATATATATATATATATATATATATATATATATATATATATATATATATATATATATATATATATATATATATATATAATATGTATTATATATACTATAATACTAATAAGGTTTCAAATTATTCATACCTCATAATATAGTATTTAGTAAATGTTTGAAACCTATTAGTTTGGCTTAAATGATAATAAGTGAGATAAGTTTAAAATATGTAATGTAAAGTGAATAGAAATGCAAAAATATATATATATATTTTAAAGTTGTTGTACTCAATAGAAAAAATTCACAAATTTTCTCAAGTATCAAACAAAACCTAAGCGAGATGTTGTACTCCAATAGAAAAATTCACAAATATTCTCAAGTAACAAACAAAACCTAAGCGCCCATCATGTCTGGTTCATGTGGTAGAGTGTTTATAGACAAGACAGAAAAAGGAGGGGTCTCGGGTGAGGACAGTTTACTATAATGTAACTAAATTGTTTAGTTGCTGAAAAAAAAAACCCTATAAACTCCATGACATTATAACGTTTGTTCCATTATATGTGCAAAACTTACAAAAGGAAATTTAATTAATAGAAGAAGAAACATAAAGAAATAGAGATTCACAGTGATATCACTTACTTTAGGCAGTGGTTTGGAGAAATCCAAAGTGCGATCTGAAATTCTAAATAAAGCTTTTGAGGTCCTAGCCTTATCTGGGCGGGGAAGTATGTAGTAAGTGCGGACGAGAAATGAGAATAGTGCAAAAGCACCAACCCAGGACAGATTGTCCAAGGGCTGTCAAGTATGTGTCTAGGCATTGTGTCATCCACATTTTACTTTGCTGTTATAGTGGCTACGAGAAGGTGCTTTTCGAATTTTCACTCTCACGTCTTTGTAAGCATGGAAGTTTGATTCGAGTTTGTTGATACCGTGTTGAAAAAATATTGCCACTTCTTCATGAGTGAGAGATTGTTTTGGAGTATCCAGATGGTGCAACTCCCCTTAACATACGTCAGCATGATCGATGAAGAATCAAAAGGCGAAGGTAAGAAATGAAGTCATGGGGGACATTTGAGCTCATCTCATCAGCTATCAAGTTCAAGAACATAGCCTTGGTGGAGCTGTCGATAGTGATGGGAGGAATTTTCAAGCAGGCGGTGATGCCGTTTGATCAGAATGAAATGTCCCTCAGGTGACGAGTTGGACTGCGTTTGATGCGGATTCCCGCGTCCATCAGCTCCTTCACGTTTCTGAATGATGCCATCACCTCCTTCACATCTCTAACTGACGCCCTACCCACCTTCCCCCCTGATTTATCAGTTTCAGACAGCAATGGCGACGGCGACCATGTACCTTCCAGTTTTTCATTTCCTGTTTGGCTGCCGGAAGAACTCGAACGTTCTTCGCATAGAAAATTTCTTCGGAAAAGATCGAGGAGATGATGACAGGGCTTTGACTCTGACTTGTTACCAGCACTTTCCAGATTCGATTTCCGGCTTTCCCGGAGGAACAGGCCGCCGTGGCAGGAATTGCTCTCCATTCCCATGAATTCCTGAAAGATTGACTCGTCGTTGATGCCAAAGAATTCCTGGAACATGGCCGTCCATAAATCATTGGTCCATTCGAACCGCATCATCTTCATCAGTTCAAGGGTATTGATGCAGGAGTTGGTTCTCCAGCAGCAAGGCGTCAGTAAGAACGCTTATATCTCTTGGTATCCGATCTGAAACTCCCATGTTTCGACCAAAGCAAACATTTTAAAATGTAAGAGAGTAGAGCACAGCCGTCCACCACCATCATCACAGTGAACTCGTCATGTCATTATTTCTTAGTGGACATTTTCATCATAATAGTCCTTCAGCTCGGTGATGATACTGCTGATTTTGTCGTAGAAGGCATCCACAATCTCTTTACAGTAATTTTGGATGTAGTCTTTAGCCAATTTAAGCTTAAGCTCTTCTCCCCTCCGGCGCGGCGGGATTCGCCATGATAGTAAGGACCCAAGGAAATGAGTTTTGGGGCGTAGCAGTCTTCAGCACCCTTCACCATTTCTCGCAACCTCTTTGGAACTTTGGGACACTTTAGCTTTGGGCTTGATGAAGATGGAGATGTTTCAAGTTTGGATTTTAAGATTGCCAAGCCTTTTCTACCAACACAGCTGCCATCCCCTGGTTTCCCCTGATGCTTCTCCATTAAAATCGCCACTTCCTTCACATCTCGTTAATCGATAAATGATAGAATGTGAAGGAGAAGGAGATCGAGATTGAGCTACTGGTTAGATATCTCTCCCACTCAACGCCATTCATTGGATTTTAATTCATCTTTCCTGTAAGTTGTCGCTATATGACTCCCAATTTCATTAGACATATAATAAATTTAACTCAATAAAACTAAGTTGAGATCACAAAATATTGGAGTCAAAGCTTTGTTGGCTCCATATATTGCGATCACAAAATATTGGAGTCAAGCTTTGTCGGCTATATATTGCGATCACAAAATAATTGGAGTCAAAGCTTTGTTGGCTGTCACATCTAAACCTTGTGGACCTTGCAGATCAATATTTGGCTGGGCTCTGATATTTCTGCCGAAAGTTTCCCCCTTTTCTTTTTTTTTTTTGAAAAATTTCCCCTTTTAAAACTAAAAATAAAAAACTATTTTCTTTTTTATACGATAAAAGTCACGAGAAATTGGATTTTTAATTCAAAAAATGAATTCCATTATATATATTTTCTTTATGATTGTATACTTATTTTGAAAAAAATGTTATTTGAAGTAAAGTAAAATTAATAAATAAGATCCAACTTTATTTTTATTTTTCTTCATTTTTTTCATTTACAAAACCATTTTATGAATTTTCTCTCACTTTACTCGTCTCTTTCATTTACAAAACTCTAATTTCCCCCAAAACTTGCAGCCACAATAAGAAAGAGTTGTGACAGCCAAATATTCAACTATGTCACAACTCTAATTTCCCCCAAAACTTGCAGCCACCATAAGAAAGAGTTGTGACAGCCAAATATTCAACTATGTCACAACTCTAATTTCCCCCAAAACTTGCAGCCACAATAAGAAAGAGTTGTGACAGCCAAATATTCAACTATGTCACAACTCTAATTTCCCCCAAAACTTGCAGCCACAATAAGAATGACAGCCAAATATTCAACTATGTCACAACTCTAATTTCCCCCAAACACAGCCACAATAAGAATGACAGCCAAATATTCAACTGTATACAACTCTAAATTTCCCAAAACTTGCAGCCACAATAAGAAAGAGTTGTGATAGCCAAATATTCAACTATGTCAATATGCATATCAACGCCATTCATTGGATTTTAATTCATCTTACCCTGTAAGTTGTCGCTATATGACTCCCAATTTCCATTAAGACATATAATAATTTTCAACTACTCCAATAAAACTAATTTCCCGTAAGTCAATAAAACTAATTTCCCGTAAGTTGAGATCACAAAATATTGGAGTGAAAGCTTTGCAACGACCCGCACCAACGATGCCAAGGTCGTGGCTCAATTTCTTCGCAGCCACATATTCTCACGATTTGGAACCCCTCGGGCGATCCTGAATAACGGTAGTCATTTTCTGCAATAAAAGGTGATTGACAGGTTTACAAAAAAGTATAGGGTGCGTCATCACACATGCTTGCATATCACGCAGTCAAATGGGCAAGCGGAGGTGTCAAATCGAGAAATTAAGTCTATTCTTGAGAAGACAGTTAACAGTTCCAGGAAGGATTGGTCTAAAAAGATCGAAGATGCACTCTGGGCATACCGCACAACGTTTAAAACTCCTTTGGGTATGTCGCCGTTCAGACTTGTGTATGGTAAAGCATGCCATCTTCCAGTGGAATTGGAGCATCGGGCCTACTGGGCAACTCGGCAATTAAATATGGACAGTGCATTAGGCGGTGAGGCTTGGCGCTCTGACTCGGTGAACTAGATGGTCCCGGGCGTATGAAAATGCCGTGTTACAAGGAAAAAGACAAAAAGCTGGCACCCAGTAAACACATCACCGGAAGAGTTCACGGTAGAATGAGAAAAGTTCTATTGTTTAATTCCCGCCTAAGCTCTTCGGGAAAATTGAAGTCTAGATAGTTGGGCCTTTCACGATTACCAAAAGTCTTTTCACATGGTGAAGCCCAGTCACACATTAGAAGGCACATTCTGATCCACCGCTGGCTTGATTGAAAGCCAAGTATTTTGGAGGCGAGTTCCATGCGAGCAGTCATTCCTACGCGCATCGGGCAATCTGATGCTTGATCCTGACTCCCGGGTCCTGAGCACATTGAGGTCGGGGCCGTCGAGGCTAGCGACGATAAACATAAGCTTCTTGGGAAGCGTTAGAAGTTTTAAGTGACATTTTTATTGTTTGTTTTGATGATATTGGTTTATTGGCATTGTCCGTGTCCCGGTGTTCTTCTTGGTTGTTTGCTGGGACTCATGAGCGCGCGTCTTGGGGAGGATCCGTTTGTGCGAGCATTACAAGTCCAGTGTCCATTTACAAGAGGAGGTCTCATAAACCGAGTTGCCAATGTAGAATTTTTAGAAGCCTTCTGCGTAACGCGTCAGCGACGTTAGGTCATAGCGTCTTGGCGTTCCCAGCGTCGCTGACGTTCAGCGTCAGCGGCGTGATTTTACCCTTCTGGGCATTCGCTGACGTGGATTTGCTTGTCAGCGGCGTTGATTTTGAAGTATCTGGGCACGTCGATGTGGTTCCAGCGTCGCGGCGTTGATCCCACTCTGCGGAGCGATCGCGTGAGTTCCCCAACTATCAGCGGCGTTGAATTTAAACCTCTCTAGAGCGTCGTGGCGGTGAGATATCGCGTCGCGGCGTTAATTTTTATATGTCTGCAGAGCGTCGCGGCGTTGTTTTAACGTCGCGACGTTGTTTAGTCCCATTCTCATGAACGTCGCGACGTTGCCCCGAATGTCGCGACGTTGCCCTGTTTTAAGGCCAAAAATAGCCCATTTTGCTCTTCACTTTTGTACCTGCTGAGACCCTAGCAACCTGCGCCATCTCACCTTCCTTGCCCGGGCCCATCACGCGGTCGTGGCTCGTGCATTGCCCTCCAACCTTCTCTTTGCAGATCACTTAGACCATTACACACTAGTTCATTTTCACCCTTGCATTCACACCACCCTGCACTCAGTTCTCGCACTAGTGTAGTCATCTAGGGTTATCATTGCATTCACAGTCGGTCACGGAGTCTTTTAAGTTTACCTCTACTGTCATATTAGGTTATTGTAGGGTATTTGAGTCCCATTTAGGGTGTTTGAGTCATTAGTACACTTAGTTAGTTTCGATTTTTTTTAGTGCACACTAAGTGTTTGTAGTTTTGTCTAGGTCAGTGGGTGCGCCAATTTGGTGTCATCACCACTTGCATTCTAGGTCCTGCCGGCTAATGTACGGCAAAGAGCGAAATTGCCACCTTGTGAAGTCGGTCCGGTGAGGACCCGAGCCCAGCTTATGATGTCACGAGGTTGCGTCAATGAGGGCCCATTACGTCGATTCGGCACCATTTGCAAGAACGATCGTTCATAAAGGAAGAGGTTTCCACCATCGGACAACTTCTTCGAAAAACCATAGCCGGCTAAGGGATGGCGAGCTTTGTGCCCAGCACCTCATCCAGCTGCGATGGGTGTGGTCTGAGTTCTACGCCAATCTACGCCTCCGTCCCCTTAAGAAAGTGCAGTGAGGGAATATTGGTCGACCCCGGTGCGGGTACGATCAACTAATCTCAGTCTGAATCATGTCCCCTCACGGGCCGTTCGATCGGCTACGAACACCAGAGCTACCCAGTCATTCGGTGTGACTAATGGTCGGGGTGAGTGGAAAATTAACGAGGGCCATGCAGTCCATTTCAAGGCCAAACATTTGGCCTTTATCCCTAAGGTATGGCATCATTTCATCACATCACGCCTCGTCCCGGCAGCCGACGTGTGTGAAGTGTTGGCGTGCCACCTTTCCGGCTATGCCATCATACAGGATATACCTTTTGATGTTGGACAGGTTATAGAGGATGCCATCCTCCATAGCCCAGGGCGCCAAAATGATCTGGGCACCACCATATCTTTGGCATGCAAGCAGGGTGCCCTTGATGACAATGAGACATGGCTCCACCCCATTAAAGCCATATCTGTCAAGAGGGACAAACCGGGTGTCTGCGGCTGAGGGGGCATATGATTCCGGCCATGAGCCCTCGAACGAGGATGAGCTTCATGACTATCAGGCTCGTTTTGGCCTCCTGGGTGATCCCCAGGAGGACATTGGCCGATCGTCCCGTCCACCACGCACACCACCTGGCATCCACGGGGCGGCCCTCCGGCCAGCTTCACCGACCTCGGGCCGGTGCTCTCACTTGCGAGCGCTTTTGATGCATTACCGGGACGAGACCCGGGACCAAGTCCTCTTCACACGAATATGGAGGCCCTCGTGCGATATGCGTCTTGTCTTTGGCCAAATCAAGCCACCATTCTTGTGTGTGATCCTTGCGGGCAGAGATCGCACGACTTCTGCGCCTACCACCGGCCACCACCGCCCGCGGTGATCTCACCCCGGGGAGTTCTCTTTCACCCTCACTGTTGTTCTTATATTGCCAGTGAGGACACTAGATATCTTGTTTGGGAAGTGTACGACTTCACTCGGATTTGCGTGGAATTCATCTTATGTTTTGATCTTGTCGTTTATTTTTCATTCATACATGTTAGTTTACATTTCTATTGTTTATGTTTGTGTTAGTTCATCTTTATACGTAGTGGTTTCATGTGTAGGTCGTTTGTGAATGTGTGCCATGTTGTGAGTCAAGGATCAATTTTGGACCGAATCCACTATGGGCATGGGAAAACGGATGCATATGATGTTTGATGCTCAGGGTAATTAGGTTGAATAGGTGGAGGGTTTAGTGAACCACTTCCGGGTAGTCAAGAAACCATTTCTCAAGAACCCTATCACATTCACACACTAATGACCTTCGGGGTATGCATGAGTCAGAGACTCACTACTAAGCTCGACAAACCTTGGGGTCTCTAACCACCTAAGTGAGTGGGACACACCTAAACAAAGAGGATTGCCGTTGGGCCCAGTTAAAAAAAAAAGAAAAAAAGAAAAAAAAGATAAGAGTATTTAGACATAGAATAAGTGGGTAATCAATCGGATCAGAAGCGCCGTCAGAGGGCCTTTCAAAGCCTAATGCCTAAACCAGCGGTGGGAGTCGTGACTTCACTGCCCGCTACATGGAGACCCGAAGATGGATCATGCCTGACCTAGGGCCTTTGAGTTTGGTTGAGTGTTCGAGGTGAAGTTTGAAGAGATTTAATGCAGTGTATAACCAATTGGTGAAGTCTGATGGATCCCACTTCACGAGGAACACTCTGAAACTCCTTGGAACTAGGTCTTCTTCTATTTTTTACCCAAGTATTTAGAAATATTTAGATATTTTGGTATGAATAAAAGGTGCGTTCTTATCCTTTATAGTTAGTTTCTTCCAAATAGGTGAGTTGAGTTCAAGGATTTAGAGTGTCGGAACCTAGGTATACAAGTCATTCATTGGCGCACATAGGGTCATGAGAAAGGTTATTGAATACCATGGAATTTGAGGCACTAATCCACTTTTACCTATTTCAAGCCAGAGTTTTAGAAGTCAACACTGTATGCATCATGTGAACTTCATCAACTTATTGTGATGTGAGTCGGTCAATTGATCCTCTACTTTTTAGCATGTGCATACTACGTTACGTGTTGGCACGTAGTACATAGTGTATGTTATGTTTCGTCGGTTGCCCAGGCAGGAATGACAGAAACTAAGACCCAGAAGTGTGATGAGTGCCTAAAACACTCATATTATACCCGCGTCGGTTATCCATTTTCACGTTTATTTTATAGTAATTTCATAGTTTTTTTTTGGCTAGACTCCTGAACTGGTGATTGGTGTGGATGCAGGTGCAGTGGAGCAAAAAATATTTATTGGGAAACGAATTTTGGAGCAGGAGGCGTATGAAGAGTGCGGAGCGTCAGCGGCGTCCAATCCGCGGCGATCCCCGCGTAGTGGCGTTCAACGTCGCGGCGTTGGGTGTCTGTGCGAGTCATGGCCGACAAAGTCGGCGTCTCAACGTCCCAGCGACATCAGCCCAGCAGTCTTTGCTTTCTCGGCGGTAAAGCAAATGGGCCCGGCAGTTAGGGGAGCATTTGGAAAGCGTGCGGATTAGGCGGCGAATCAGAGCGGCTGACGACATCGACCTTGAAGAAGAGCCCGGACTTTTGTATTGTTTCTTTGATTTGGACAATGGAACTTTTGTTTTATATATCACATACTTGTGTTTTTGTGATCATTATGTTCTAGATATATACCTAGGGTCTTGTTGAACCCTGTCACATTTGGATGGATTAAAGTTGATTAATTTATATTCGGTTATTATGATTTATTATTATACCTTTGCATCATTGAATCGATTACATGGTAATGTTTGGCCCGACATTAGGATGTTCATGCTAGAGATCAAAGATTAGAGATGAGGATACTAAGGATATAGTGAAGCAGCCTTTGGTTTGGATTCGGAAATAGAGGTATTCCGGATCCAGAAGGTGGCAAATAGGTTAGAACATTTAAAAATTTTGATCTAGAGTTGGGGTAGAGATACACCCAACTCTACTAGCAAGATAGGTGAATACACCTCGAGAGAGGGTATCTCGTAAACAAGATCACCTAGCCATTAAGAAATCATGAATAGACTGAATAATCCCATTCTTAATAAATAATCCATTGAAAGTGGCAGGGGGAGACATAGCCCTAGTCTTCAATACACAGTAATTCATTAAGATCGATAGTTTAGTTGAAATTTACACATTTGATTTCTTTCTCACAATAAGTCTATCAAGATAATATCTAAAAAGCACATCTTTGTATTCAATTCTCCTATCCCCGTGGATCGATATCCGTACCTTTTGGGTACACTATATTAGGCGCCAGCGTGCACTTGCATCATAAGTATATTTTGCACTGCGTTTGTTTGTCACTCCTCCTTCTTCCCTCTCTCTCTATATTCGGCTTAAT
Organism: Tetrastigma voinierianum; assembly: GCA_016808115.1. NCBI lineage: Eukaryota > Viridiplantae > Streptophyta > Magnoliopsida > Vitales > Vitaceae > Tetrastigma > Tetrastigma voinierianum. The sequence continues at coordinate 234,106 of JAEQBH010005061.1, forward strand.
CATCGGAAGGCGGTGGCCCACCACCGTAGGATCGCCACTTTTCTTGAGTTCATTCGTCACGTGAGATGCAGTAGATCAGACCAGAATAAAATTAGTTCTTCTGATAAACACACAGTAATTCTTTTTTTATAAAGAAATGACTCGATGGGGTAAAAAAATGATGTAGGGAGAAAATGATGATACACGCCTTTAAATATATATTACGGATAAGGGTAAAAAAAAATATTTTTGTTGAGATAAAAAATTTTATAACTTTTACAATTTTATTTCTTATTTTTCAAAATTGTAACCTTTTTAAAGTATAATATCCTATCTTTTCCATAAATTTATATATATATATATATATATATATATATATATATATATATATATATATATATATATATATATATATATATATATATATATATATATATATATATGTTTTAAGTCGTTTTTATTTTTCACAAAATATCAAATTTAATATAAAATTTTAAGAATTGTATTATGGCTAAAGGTAAAAAATATATTCTTTTCGATAAAATTTTCACTAAACTTTTGTATGTTTTTTAAAATTGTAAATTTTAAATTTAATATCCTATATTTTTCATAAATTTTAAAAGTTTAGTAAGGGTAAAAAAATATTCTTTTATTTTTAACAAAATAATAATTTAATATAAAATTTAAAAAGTCTATTACGGATAAGGAGTAAAAAAAAAAAATCTTTTACGTTAAGGGATAAATTTTCCATAAAAATTTTCCTATTTTTTATTTCTTATTTTTCCAAAATTGTAACCTTTTAAATCGTAATATCCTATATTTTCATAAATTTTAATTTTTTTTTTAAAAAACCGTTTTATTTTCTAAAATATCAAATTTAATATAAAATTCAATTTGTGTTTCTTGCATTGATTGGAAAATTAAAAAAAAATCTTAAGATTTGAACATTAAAAAACAAAAGCATTCATATATTATTTGGTAGTTCAAATTTTGAAATGTACGTTATATATCCTTCTCCTTCTCCTTCACATTCTAATATTTATCGAATAACGATAGGCACATGAAGTACATTAAATGGAGAAGCTTGTCGAAACCAACACTACAAGAAATTTAAGATATAATGCGTAATTTAGCAGGGAGTCAAATAATTTTAAGTAGCTAAAAATACATATATATAGGTTAATTAATTTCTTACCAACCTTTAGTAAGGGAAATTTAATTGCGCGTTACTATACAAAAGCCTATAATTAGAAAAAAAATTAGAATCACGGCTATATTGACTATTGTGAATCAATGGGCGCAAATTTGTTTTCACCGCGAATATATGTCATTGATATAACCCTTCTCTCCCTTCCGTTCGACCACATAAAAAAACCTCTCTGATCGGTATCTCCTCCTGAACCTCAACCGTAACCCTAACTTGATACCCAATGGAGCTCAACAGGTCAAGGTTCGCCTCCCAAATTCCTCCCCCACCACGTCGTTTCCGCTCTCCTCTCCCTCGTTTTCCTTTGCCGGATTGTGTCACCGTTTCTCTCAAAGCCAGCGATTGGCAATTATTTCTAATTTGAGTGTGGCAAGCGAGGAACTAGTGTTATGGATCGGCCCTCTTGCCTGTTTCTTTCCTTCGGCACACCCGCATTTCGGACCGTCAATCAATGTCTTGGATCCGTACAATGTTCTACCTCCTCATAGTGCCGGCTGCCGTATTCTCAAGGAATTTCTCGTATCGTGGGCTTGAGTGATAGGATTGAGAGTTTATCAGTGCAGGGAGTGAGATGAATTGAAGCCATATTTTCGAAAACTCATGCCAATAAATCCAACCTTTAAGAGTAATTGTTTATATTTGTGAGGTGTTTTATTTGTTAGGTTGAAATTGTTTGCGATAGGTGTTGGGATAGCTGCCTTCTAGAACTTTGTTTTCTGGTATATTAATTTGTTCTTATGATTTTTCTTTCAGATCGCTCTTGTTTTGATGTTAGCCTTAGAGACGAGTTTATAGGGCGGGTTTTATTGCTTTGTTGTGTCGGAAAACCCCAATGATAAGACCTCACATGTCATCGATTCTTTGTCATGCTTGAAGCAAATGGGTGGTCCTTCCCAGACCATCATCACCTCTATTCTCAGTGGAAAGATCTTTCATGCATGATCAATCCTCAACAAGCGGATCGGGATTAGGTTTTCTTATATCAAATCAATCATCCACAAGTGCCTCTGTTTAGTCAAGAAGGTCTTTGGAGCATGCTTGAGCTTATACCAACATATATACCTTGATTCCTAATCTCAATTGCATCGCGCAATGATGTGTACTATAGAGATATTATAGAATATCACTTACCATTTGCAATTTTTCTTTTCTTTGTTTTTGGAGTTATCTTGGACAAAAGAGAGCATAATTTAAGAGTTATGGAAAGGCTTGTTTGTATGATAATGTGAGTTTTCAATTTTTATCGTTTGATAGTTTTTTTATTTCAATAATTGAATTGAATCTGTGTTTTTGTTGTCGAGTTCAATGATTGCTGTGAATTATGAACTGTTCTTAAAATAGTAATTTAGATTGTACTTGTTGCAAAACATGTTGGAAGGTTCTGAACTGAAGGATATTTATGATGAATTTGAACTTGGGTAAGATTCTGGGATTCTGGGCCCTTTGGTTGATAAAGATTTTCTGCAAAAGATGCATTCTGGCCTCTTGTTCTATATGACTCATGTTTTGAGAATTATCTAGAACCATTAGGATTATAAAAAATTAGAAATTTATTTTCCCTTTGATATAATTGTTCATATATACTCTCTTTTCTATCTCTTTTTCTCTCTAATATTTTCATTTACTTATTAAAAATAAAAGAAAATCATAAATGTACTGAAATGTACTGAGTCTCTGATTGTGAATATTTTAAAACCATCAGCTTTATGGAACACTTCATAATTTATTTTTGGAACAACATCAACTCAAAGCCTCACTAGAAATTGAAGCTAGCTAGATTTATTCAAGAATTTAGGCATCATTCTTTACAAAATACAACCTGTGCCTTGAACCTTAAAATCAGTTCATATGTTGTTCTTTTTGTTTTGCTCTTTGGAAAATTTTGTCCTGTTTGTCCTGTTTTATTTTCTTCGCGACGAGAACTCTCGAAGTGAGGTACATGAGTTTCACAAGCTTAATTAAGCACTTCCATTCTCTTCTAATTACCTACACCAAGGACAGGCAGTTTTTATTGGTAGAAAAGTTTCCTCTCATTTGACAGTTTTTACCATCTTGTAGTTTGAAATTTAGTTGCTGGAATCTAGTGTTAATTATAGGGATTTCTCTGTTTTTTGCTTTATTTGTCGGATTCTCTGGAAGTTTCCTTTTGGGTTTCTATCAGTAAAACAAATTTTTGCTGGGCTATCATCAGTAGTCACTTTGTTCAAAGCTGAAATATTGGTTCAAAATGTAGTTTGCTTATTTACTTAAATTAGGATTTGGCTATCTATTTATGTTTATATATCTCAAGGCTAATTAGATAGATTATGCAAATCAAATAGATTGGCTTCTCTTGTTAATTATCTGCTGATTTTATTAATTAATTTAATAATCCTTAAACCATTTGATTGGAATATTTCACTTACTAGTAATTGTCTGCTGGATCCAAACCTTTTTATGGGCCAAAATTTAAGACAAAATATTTGCTTCAGAGAAGTATTTGATGTAGCGCCAGAGGAGTTGTATAAATGAGGATTTAGGAATTTATATATATACATTTCTGGATTTCTGTTGAGTATATTATAGTGTTTTAGAAGCTAGCATTGCTTGAGGTAGTTTCTGCTTGAGGTAGTTTTGTGGTTTATATATAGATGTAGCTGTTCTGCTTGCAGTATTAAGATTTGGTTCTTGAATTTGGTAAATTTGGACGCCGATATAGGAGGATGAGGCCAGTCAGAGCTGTGATGTTTTCCATCACTTACCACCACCATGTCCATCAAGTTAAATTTAGTTGCATTTTTGTTGCTCACTTTATCTGTTTATGATTCAGAATTTCCAAGAGAAATAGGTTAATATTAATTATGTATCTTTATTTGTGTTCAGATAATATTCTCTGATAATGTATATATCTCATTTTGAATCCACTCATGTGACACCTAATAGGTATAATTCTTCTTTAGAAATTTCGTCACACTCTGAAGCATTTGGATTATTTATTCTCGAATGCTTTGACACCAGTAAAGTAGAAATGTAGAATCTGTTTCAGCAAATACATAGTGATGCAGACTTTGGACATATCAGTGTCACTGATTTCTCTGCCTCTCTTGCCACTTCCTACATGCAGAATTGCATTTGGTGTTGGATCAACAAGTTTTAAACCAACAAGTTTTCTCTGCCACTTCCTACATGCAGAGTTTGTTTATCTTGAAGAACACACTTGAGTTTTGATTCCAAAAGGGCAGAATTTGTACTGATGAAAACCAACTCATTTCCCTTGTACCAAGGAAGCGATGATTTCTGTAGCTGCAGTTTTCACATTGATGTTGCTTTCTTTTGCTCTATTTCACTTATGCAGTATTTCTCTTAAGGATTTGAATGACAAGTTTTTTTCCTATTTTTGAGAAAAAGACCAGGAATTTGAAGTGTCTTGCATAATGGAAAATTTTGCATGCTGGGGATTTATCATTTCCTTTAAATTATCATTGTTGTTATTTTCACTTTGGAAGTGATGAAATTGGAAAATTAAGTGTGTTGCAGTATTTGAATATGTTTGGTGCAATAAGTGTTCCGACACACAAAAAAAAATCCTTACAACTGATTTATTAATCTAAAAAAAAACAAAATATTTAAGGCACTTCTATGGCCGCGGCCAGACTCAAATCGCGGCTATAGAGCGTCTATATTGTGACCAGCATAAGCCGCTGACTATAGAGTGTCCTATAGTCGGCCAAACTCAAAATGTACATCGAGGCAGTTTAATAACCATATATAGCCTACAGCTGGGGTCGGGCTTGACCGCGACTATAGCCTAAGATTTTAGTCGCCTGCATAAGCAATCTCGCGTCGATAACTTTTGGTTACACCATCTATGGCAGCATCATGCCGCGGCTTCTTTTATTTGCGGCTATATGTTATAGCCGTATTACTTATTACATTTAGCCAGGGTCACTGACCGCGACCATAGCCTCCTTTTCTTGTAGTGCAGGGGATGGCAGCTGTGTTGGTAGAAAAGGCTTGGCAATCTTAAAATCCAAACTTGAAACATCTCCATCTTCGTCTCCATCTTCATCAAGCCCAAAGCTAAAGTGTCCCAAAGTTCCAAGAGGTTGCGAAAAGGTGAAAGTGCTGAAGACTACTACGCCCCAAAACTCATTTCCTTGGAGTCCCTTACTATCATGGCGAATCCCGCCTCGCGAGAGAAAACTTAAGCTTAAATTAATAGCTAAAGAACTACATCAAAATTACTGTAAAGAGATTGTAGATGCCTTCTACAACAAAATCAACGATATCATCACCGAGCTGAAGGACTATTATGATGAAATGTCACGAAGAAATCACGGCGATGTGAGTTCACTGTGTGATGATGGTGAGGTGGGCGGATGTGCTCTACTCTCTTACATTTTAAATGTTTGCTTAGGCTCTAAACATTAAGCATCAGATTCCAAGATATAAGCGTTCTTTGCAGGACCTTGTTGCTTTCAGAGAACCAACTCCCGTATCAATTACTCCTTGAACTGATGAAGATGATGCGGTTGAATGGGCCAATGATTTATGGATGGCCATATTCCAGGAATTAACTGGCATCAGCGGCCGAGTCAATCTTTCAGGAATTCATGAGAATGAAACCAATTCCTGCCACAGCGGCCTGTTCCTCGGAAAGCCGGATCGAATCTGAAAGTGCTGGTAACAAGTCAGAGTCAAAGCCCTGTCATCATCTCCTCGATCTTTTCGAAGAAATTTTCTCGTAAAAACGTTCGAGGAGTTCTTCCGGCAGCCAAACAGAAATGAAAAATGGAAGGTGCGGTGGTGGGTTAGAGATGTGAAGGAGGTGATGGCATCATTCAGAAGCGATGATGAAGGAGCTGATGGGCGAGAATCGCATCAAGCGCCAGTCGACTCGTAACCTGAGGACATTTTCATTCGGATCAAGCAATACGCCTGCTGAAATTCCTCCCATCACCATCATAGCTCCACCAAGGCTATGTTCTTGAACTTGATAGCTTATGAGATGAGCTCAGATGTCCCCCATGACTTCATCTCTTACCTTCGCTTCCTTGATTCTCTCATCGATCATGCTGATGATGTTAAGGAGTTGCAGTCCATCGGAATAGTCCATAACAATCTCGGCACTCATGAAGAAGTGGCAATATTTTTTAACACGGTATCAACAAACTTGGAATCAAACTTCCATGCTTATAAAGATGTGAGAGTGAAAATTGGAACACCTTCCCATAGCCACTATAAAAGCAGAGTGAAAATGTGGATGACACAATGCCTAGACACATACTTCGGCAGTGCTTGGACAATCATAGCTTGGGTTGGTGCATTTTTGCACTATTCCTTACATTCGTCAAAACTTACTACACAGTCTTCCCTCAGTCTAGATAATAATAGGACCCCTCAAAAGCTTTATTTAGAATTTCGGGGATCGATGCTGGATTTCTCCAAACCACCTCGTCTAAAGTAAGTGATATCACTGTAACTTATTTCTTTATGTTTCTTCTTCTATTAATTAAATTTCCTTTTCTTTTTTGGTAAGTTTTGCACATATAATGGAACAAACATTATTATGTCATGGAATTTATAGGGTTTTTTTCAACAACTAAACAATTTAGTTACAATATAGTAAGCTTGTCATCTTGAGACCCCTCATCTTTCTATGTCTTGTCTATAAGCGCTCTACCACATAGGCTAGACATGATGAACGCTTAGGTTTGTTTGTTACTTGAGAATGTTGTGAATTTTCTATTGGAGTACAACATCTCGCTTAGGTTTGTTTGATACTTGAATGTTGATTTTTTTGTTGAGTACAACATCTTTAAAAGATTTTTTTAATTTTTTTACTTCACTTTACATTACATATTTAAACTTATCTCACTCTATTACACTTAAGCCAAACCTAATAGGTTTCAAACATTTACTAAATATACTATATTATGAGGTATGAATAATTTGAAAACCTTATTAATTACTATATGTATATATATATATATATATATATATATATATATATATATATATATATATATATATATATATATATATATATATATATATATATATATATATATATATATAAAGTATGTTTATTAAAAAACATTCCACCAGTCATATACGAATTTAACAAAATATTAATTTCATTATAACATTAATTCATGTTCCCTTAGGGGATATAAACATAGTTTCACAGAGCTGTTGGTAGCTAATACAGGAAATATGTGGGTTTCTTATATGCATATTAAAATAATGCCTCGAATTTGGGAATTTATTTGGATTCATGTCTTTAAAAATTGTTATTGTTTTGAAAACTTAGATAATACCATTTCTATTTTCTATGAAATTTGTTTTTGTTCTCTTAATTTTGCATTTATCTTTTTATTTTTTGTGTTTTTAAGAACAAAAATAAGTGAACTAAATATGTTTCCTGTGTCCTTGTTTTAGAATGAATGAAACAATTTTTAAAAACAAAAAACCAAACATACCAAAGTCTCCCCTCATAAACTAAGTTTTTTAAATGTGGCCATAGCCATATTCCAAGTTTTCAACCTTGACTCAGACTCCAATTTAAAAGGTTTTACTAGGATTCATAGAAAAATAATACAAAATTAAAAATAAGTAAGAAAACATGGGTTGAAAAATAATCTTAACCATGTAGTTTTTTTCATATAAACTTTCCATGTAGAATGAAGAGATTCAAAAAGTAAAAGTGTGTCTTCAAAGTAAGTATGAAAATGTCTTGAAGAACTTTCAATCAAGAAATTTCTAAAACTTTAGAAAGTGTCCTTGATGCTTTCTAAATTTATAAGTTTACATTCTTGAACTATAAGAAACAATTTTGATAGGTTAAAAAAGTATTTTAGATTTATAAATATTTCTCAACCTTTTGTATTTGAAGAAATTTTTATTTATTTTTGGACTAAATAGCGGGAAAGGAGGCAAATCTGTTTAGCACTCAAAGAGCAAAGATACATGCACTACTAATAATTAGTAATAGCCTCTCAAATGTTTCTTTGTTTTCTTTGAGGCCCAGAAGATACAAAATAACCCTCTCATATTTTAGCAAATATAAAACTAACACTCGACCACGATGGCTTGTTCCTCATTGGGACTCTAACCTTGGACCCTTCACCTCTCATGTCTCTAGCTCTTAATAACTTAATTGGGTCTTGTTAATAAACAAATTTGTTTTATTATCTCAAGTGAATCCTTTAACTTTTTAATGAAAGTATCTACTTTTAAGAAAAAGGATATCGTGGACACGTATTTTCGGTTGTTATGCGTTTCTTACTTAAAGGCAGATTTTATTTTATTTTTAAAAACATTTTTAGGAAGAAAGCAGTTTGGGTGCCGCTTATTTTTGTTTTATTTTAAAAAGGAAAACGAAATAAAAATAAAAAACTCTAAATGTTACTACTTATAAAAAAAGCAGATGCAGAAAAAACAGATCAGAGTTTGGAGGTCATGTTACCTATTAGGAAGGTACGATAGTAGGTAGTACACCTCTCTAAGCCTAAAATTAGGTCTCTACTAATCAGATTATGAAAACTATGACAATCAATCAATTAATTACATATACCAATAAATTATGTTGTTAGTAAATAAAGAACAAAGTTAAAGGGAAGAAATGTGTACCTTAGGCGAATCGAGAGCGCTATTGTAAATCAAGTTAATTCCAACACAACAATATAGAATATTCACATTCAATTAAAAAATTTGCTATAGATCAAAAAGTAAAATTATTTGTGCAAAAAATTTTATGAAATATGTGGGCCCACCCAAGCTCATTTATATGTCACACAGATAACTCTAGATTCATTTTACAGGCCCATAGAGATTTATCATGTGTCAGAAATTTTGAAATTAAGTTTGAAGAATTGGAAGTTTGAAATTTTGGGAGTGAAGTTTTGATGAATTTGAAGTTCGAGGAATTTTGAATTGAGATTTTGGGGAAGTGGATTTTGAAATTAAGAATTTGAATTTTATAAATTTGAGATTTGGAAATTTGCAACTTGGATTTTAGAAATTTGAAGTGAGATATTGTAATTTTGAAATTAAAAACTTGAAATTTTTAAATTGTAAATTAAGGGAATTTGAATTTTTGATATTAGGGCACTTGAATTTTAGGTGAGAATGTAATTTTGAAATTTGAAACTTGAATAATTGAAATTGGAAATTGGGGGACTTGGATTTTGAAATTATGACACTTGAATTTTAAAATTGAAATTTTGTAAAAATTGAAATTAGGAAAGGAGGAACTTGAATTTTGAAATTAGGAATTGGTAATTTTAAAATTGGAAACTCGAAAATTGAAATTATAAAATTGAGCTAGTTAGTTGTGAAATTAAAGTACTTGATTTTGAAATTTGAAAAATTGGGGAATTAAGTGAGGAACGTAAGTTTTGAAATTATGACATGAATTTCTAAAATTAGGAATTTTCAGATTTTGAAATTGAAAATTTGAAAATTTGAAATTCAAATTGGAAATTGAATTTTAAAATTGAAAATTTGAATTTTAGAAAATGAGAAATTGAGATTTTGAATTTTGAAAAGGTGGACACTTGAATTTTAAAATTTTAAATAAGAAATTTAGAACTTCAATTTTTGGAGACTTAGAGTTTTAAAATTGAAAAATTGAATTTTAGAAAATGTGAAATTAGAAATTTGAATAAGTTAAGGGTGAGAGTTTGGCCAGGCTAAAGGTGATGAAGGATGTGGTTAAAGGAAGCTAATTGAATTACCTAATGGGTTGGGCCTAAAAGATGATAGAGATTTCTTGACTAAATCCTAATGGGCAGATAAAATGACCTAATGAGTTGGACCTAGATGGGTTAAACCTAATGGGTTGAGTATAAGTAAGTGGGTTGGAATATAATGGAGTTAGAGCCCTAAATATTGGACTAATGAGTTAGGTCTAAGTAGATGAGTTGAAATATAATGGGTTGGACCTAAGTATCAGTATACATAATTTAATGAACCGAACTGATATGATGGATATAATTTAATGGGATGAATCTAAATATGTTAAACCTGGCAATGGATTAGGTCTAAATATGTGGATATAATTTAATAGGTTGGGCCTAAATATGTTGGACCTAGGATAAATGAGCTGAACCTAAGTATATCGAACCTAATTTAATGGACTTTGGGGCCTAACTATATTGGACCTAATGGGTTGAATCACAATAAACCTTTTCATTCTCTAGATAAATAAATTTCTTTTGGTTGATAGAGAGTTAAGGCATTTTGTTGTTATTTATTTATTTTTTTATCGGCTGAAAACTTGGAAAAATTCTCTATGTCTTAACCCGTTTTCTTTGGAGATCAGTGAAGTAGAAAAGGCTTATAATATTGAGTTTGGACGTGAATAGTGTTTTGGAATAAAAATACCACAAAATTTATTATAGGTTTAAAAATGAAGCCAAACTAGTGTGTTTGGTGCTAGGATAACGTGGCGTCGTTGAGCAGCGGCCTTTGGGTGTTGGCCGTCTTTGTGAGCGACGGCCTTTGAGGCTAGTTCAATGGCCCCGTGGATTAGCAATGAATGGGTGATCTATCCATAATTTAATGCTTGTCCTCATGTACTAGTATTTAGTAAATGTTTGGAAACCTATTAGAGTTTGGCTAGCGATAATAAGTGAGATAAGTTTAAAATATGTAATGTAAAGTGAATAAGTAAAAATAAATAAAAAAATCTTTTAAAGATGTTGTTCTCCAATAGAGAAAAATTCACAAATATTCTCAAGTATCCGAGGCAGAGGCACAAGCGGAATGTTGGCGCTCAGTAAAGAATTTACCTGACATTTATGAGGACCAACAAGCAAAACCTGCATCCCATCATGTCTAGCTCATGTGGTAGAGCGTTTATAGACAAGACATAAAAAGAGGAGGGGTCTCGGGTGAGGACAGTTTACTATATTGTAACTAAATTGTTTAGTTGCTGAAAAAAATGAATTTCGAACGACAGCCATTGAACTTCTTCTAAATTATATAGTAGGGGTCTTTGTTAGAATGGTCCATATAAATTTTGAATTTTAAATTCAAATATCAATCTCCCCATAACTCACTTTCCCAAACCCTTGCAACTCTTTAGAACTGTGATGGCTGAAGTCTCACATATAAAGAAGAACCTTTGTACAATTGTGGGTCCCTAAGCCTGCACTGCGACCTAAAAAAAATCACCATCAAGTTGTTTGAGAAGGGTTTAGAAGAACAAAATATTTCGATTTTCGATTTTCGGTTTTCTTAACAATAATTTGGTATGTAGATTACGGCATTTTGTACGCATATAATTTGATTGATTAGGTTGTTCAATCGCACGATTTACATTTTGGTATGAGCCACACTATCTCTGCCTTTATACGTGTTTGTACAAATTTTATATTCATGAAAATTTGCAATGCGATCCAAATTTTCAGTACTGATATTTTGGTTTGACATTTTTACTTGGTTTTAATACATCAAAACTATTTCATAATAATTTTGATGTGTTTTGTGTTTTTAAATGATATCAAACTACATGGGAAATTCATGCTTTTGTTTAGAATGAAGGTCTTCAATGGCAGTTCTCATGGTAGTACGAAGAAGATGACTTAAAAAAAAAAAAAAAGCCGGTTTACGGGTAGCCAAAACCGAGTTTACCCGGAGAAATTTGAAAGGTTAGAAGACAACACAATTTGTTTGGGCTATGATTTCTATGCTTGGCCTTATAAACTTATCCCTATAATTTTTAATCAAGAGCAAACTTAATTTGGATTGGGTTGGGCAAGACTGGGCTTGGCCTTATTAATATTAAGCAAAACCATATAGAATGGGCTGGACCCTCAAGGCTCTTATGTGGACTGGGCTGGGCTTGGCCTTAATAATATTAAGCAAAACAAGAGCTGGACCTTAAAAAAAAAAAAAAAAAAAAAAAAAACACAGAATGGATTCCATGGGTTTCGAACCGTGACCATCACATGTAAGCATAAGTGCTCTACCACCAAGCTAGGTGTGAATTTGTTACTCCTTTTACATTGGTTTCTCTTATAGAGATTTATGGCTGGATATATGTCAACCGATTTTTGTTTAGAATATGAGAATTAAATTTCCTATATATTAAATTTATTGTCATTGTGATTATTTGTATGTGTATAGTTTTACATACAAAATTAATTAAATGATAATCTTATTGTTTAAATTAGCAAAGATTTTTTAATAATGTTGGTGATCGATATAATTGTTAATTAATTAGGGAATAGCCACAACATCTTAGTTAAAATTATATATTAAGTTTTAACATCACATTTGATTACATTAATTGTAATTAATCATATGGAATGTGATAAATCTCATCCCACAGGAATTTTTGTTACATTTTGTATGATTAATTAGGATGAAATATCAAATCATATTTTCTAATTTACCCACAGGGATTAGGAAAAGGAACATGTTTAGTAGTCTTGTCATAAAATTAATTAAACCTAATTGAGTAGACTTGCCACGAGGCAAGTTTTTATGTCACTAGGTTTATGTTTTTCAAAGCATGATTTACATTGGTAAAACATAGCATTGTATCTTTGCCTGAATATTTGATTAATAAGCATGTGTATTTAATATTTGCAGTTATTCAACCTGCGAATATTTATGATTTTAAGTGGGATATTCTGAATTAAGGGTGATAACTATAAGGTATGGAAGGAAGAGTTCTTCTGCATTTTAGGATGGATGGATATTGAAACTACGCTATAAGGAAGAGGGCAGTCCATTGCGAAACCCCGACAACTGTAAGCTGTACATCTTTATGATAAGTAAGGAGAAAGTCTAATCGCCTCTCAGTGTAAATTAAGATATCTAGCGTATTAGATGATTCGTCGAGCAAATTACTAAAGTCAAACCACTTCTGAAAGCCATCGATAAGCAGTTTGAAACTTCTTACAAAGCTCTTGCAAGTACCTTAATTATGCAATTTTCATCCACCAAGCTCACCGGGACAAGATGAGTACGTGATCATATCATGCGCATGAGGGATATAGCGGCCCAACTTCATTAGTTACCATGTCAGACACTTTCCTGTTCATTATATATTGAACACTCTACTCCTAATAATAATAGCCCTTCAAAAATCTCTTACAATACACATAAGGATAAATGGTTAATTAATGAATTGTTGACCATGTGTGTGCAAGAAGAGGGAAGGTTAATGATGGAAGAGAGCGAACAGGTTAACTTGACCACCTTTGGAAAGAAAAGAAAGGATCAAGCTGGGTACAGGGAGCATTCCTATTCAATCAGCATAAAGAAGGAGTCAAAGTGTTTTCCGTAAGAAGAAGGGACATATGAAGAAGGATCAGTTTCGAAATTTAAGATCTCGGCTTGATAAGAAAGGTACTCAATTTTCTTTGTATGTTATGAATCTAATACGGTTAATGTTAATTCATAACACATGGTGGATTGATTTTGGTTCTACAATCCATGTTTCAAATACCTTGCTGTGGTATGCAAAACCTACAAGCCAAAGTGGGAAGTGAACAATGCATCTATTCAGCAAAGCATTTAGTTCACGCAGGCTTATCAGTACTTGCAGCTTCCTATTGCAATAGGTTTCATTTAGAATTGAAAAGACATTTTATGTTCTAAGTTTCTCTAGGAATTTAATTTCAATTTCAAGACTTATACCTTTAGGATTTTCCTTTAGCTTTTCAAATTCTAGTTTCAGTTTATCCAACAAATCTAAAGTTATTGGTTATGGTACATTGTCTGATGGTCTATTCCATATTCAGTTACAAAATGATATTACTTATAATTCTATGCATGTTACTACTGGATTAAAAAGATGTGTTATGAATGAGGAATCCTCTATGTTATGGCACCGGAGATTGGGACACATCTCCATTGAAAGAATAAAGAAATTGGTTAATGATGGTGTACTTAGTACTTTGGATTTTTCGATTGAGACTATGTGAATTGCATTAAGGGCAAGCAAACCAACAAGTCTAAAAAGGGTGCAAAGAGGAGCACAACCTATTAGAGATTATACATATTGACATTCATTGGTCCCGACATGGATGCAAATAGTCCGAAATACTTTATCACCTTCATAGATGATTATTCACAATATATGTATCCTTACTTACTTCGCTCAGTTGATTTAGACGCCTCTTTAAAGTTTTTAAGGCTGAAGAGAATCAATGCGGAAAACATATTAAGATCTTCAGATCGGGACAGGTGGAGAGTACTGGCGGTAAATACACAGAATGGACAAGCTCCCGTGCATTTGGCGGTTTCTTCAAGAAAATGGGATTGCTGCCTAACACTATGCCTGGTTCTCCAGATCAGAATGGTGTGGCAGAAAGAAGAAACCGAACTTTAATGGACATGGTAAGGAGTATGAGGAGTAATACAAAACTACCTCAATACTTGTGGACTGGAACTCTAAAGACGACTGTGTATATATTAAATCGAGTTCCAACCAAGGCTGTCTCTAAGACGCCTTTCGAGTCATTCAAAGTTGGAAACCGGTTTGCGATACATATACAGCTGGGGGATGCCCGTCTAAGTAAGAATTTATAACTCCACAAGAAAAGAAGCTGTAATTCCAAGGATCATCGCGGTATTTCTTATCGATATGCTGAAAGGTCCAAGGGGTATAGATTTTATTGTCCATCTCACAACACTAGGATTGTGGAATCAAGAAATGCGAAATTTCTTTAGAATGACTTAATCAGTGGGAGTGATCAGTTTTGGGACATTGTTTCTGAGAAGGATCATTATGAAGGTCAACCCTCCTGTTCGCTTATAGATCGATTGGCCATTCACACCCTCAAGTACAACCGAGTGTGAGACAACCATTTCCGAAGTTCCACATATTGCTAATATTGATCCCGTGGACTGCTGTAAATGAAATAGGGCCTAAATTGCTGAACAATGTGTTGATCAACAAATTCTCAAGAGAATAATGAAGCAACATTAAGAAGATCTACAAGAGTTAGGAAATCATCAATTCCTAATGATTATATAGTGTATTTACAAGAATTGGACTATAACATCGAGCTTCGAAAAATGATCTAGAACGTTTTCACAAGCTTGCTATGAGTTCTAAGGAATCTAACTCATGGTACAAGGCCATGAAAGAAGAAATAATTCTATGGCATCTAACCGAGTTTGGGATCTCGCAGTCACGCATTTGATAGTGTAAAAAGCCATCACGTAAATGGGTCTTTAAAACAAAGAAAGACTCATCGGGGCAACATTGAGAGACATATGTCAAAATTGCTAAAGGATTCACTAAAGGAAGGAATCGTACTGTTGACGGAGACCTTTTCTCCGTATCTAAGAAAGATTCTCTTCAAATAATTCATGGCATTAGTTGCCCATTTTGGATTTGATTTACATCAAATGGATGTAAAACTACATTCCTAATGGTAATCTAGAGGAAGAGGTTTTACATGAAACAACCTAAAGGATTCTCCTAGTGAAGGTGAGCATTTAGTTCAAGCTTAATCCATATATGGATTAAAAACAAGCATCCCGCCTACTATTTGAAATTCCATGAAGTCATTACTCATCTTGGCTTTTGAAGAAAATATCATGGATCAATGTATATATCTAAGGTTAGTGAGCAAGATTTGTTTTCTTTGTTATACGTGATGATATTCTGCTTGCAACCAATGATAAGGGTTTGTTATATGAGGTGAAACAATTTCTCAAAGAACTTTGATATGGAAGGAGGCGGGTAAGGCATCTTATGTCATTGGCATTAAGATCCATAGGAAAGATCTCGAGGCATTTCGGGGTTTGTCTCAAGAGACCTATATCAATAGTTTTAGAAGATTTAACATGAAAATTGTTCAATGAGTGCAAGACTCCATTTTGCAAGGCGACATTCGATTTGAATCGTTCCTAAAAATGATTTCGAACGGAACACATAAAGAACATTCCATATACTTCACCGTTGAAGCCTAATGTATGCTCAAGTCTGTAGCGCACTACATTGCATTTTCCGTTGAGTATTAGAAGATATCGCAGTAACTCGTATTGACCAATTAGAGAGCCGCAGAGAAGCGGATTTAGATACTCTCAAGGAACAAAGATTACATGCTTATGTATAGACGAACATATAGTTTGAGGTGATTATTAATTCATTAAAGGGACTTTCGCTATCGTGTTGATTCTCGAAAAATCAACGCTCGTTATATTTTCATGCTAGTCGATTGAGCCGGTTCGAGAAGCACGGCGCACTGACCGCCACTTCCACTATGGAAGCCGAGTTCGTATCCCGTTTTGGAGGCTAGTCGATGGTGTATGGTTAAAGAGTTTCATATCTCGGCTTAGAATTGTGGATTCTATATCTGTGCCATTGAAGTTGTGCTGTGATAACTCAAATTGCAGATTTATGCAAGAACACAAGAGCTAAGTCAAGTAAGCATATCGACATTAAGTACTTAGCCATAAGAGAACGTGGTTAAAGAAAATGAAAGTGGTCATTGAACACATTAGCACCGAGTTGATGATTGTCGCATCCTTGTAACTAAAGGCATGCCACCTAAGTATTTTAAGGACTGCGTAAGATAAAATGGGACTTGGTTCCACGATGTAATTTTATTATATGTACATTCATTATTTTAAATAAAACTCTTATTCAGTTTGATATTTCTTCTATGGTTTTGTACATTTCAGATTATTATTATTATTTTGAGAAATATCATTAAGTTTGGACCTTGAATAAACATATGGTTTATTCATTTAGTTTAAGGGTTTGTGTTGAGAAACTTGATATATTGCAATACATGGAAGATACTACTCACTATAAGAGGACTTATCGCCATGATTTATATATTTAGTTTTTCCTTATGATAGGTGTTGTAGTATATGGATCAAGTGGGAGAATGTTAGAATGGTCCATATAAATTTTGAATTTTAAATTCTAATATCAATCTCCCATAACACCTTCCCCAACCCTTGCAAATCCTTCAGAAAACCTCAGGATGGCCTCGGTCTCCATAAAGAAGACACTCAGACAATTTTGGGTCCCTAAGCCTACTCAGAAATACAGAAAAAATCACCATCAAGTTTTTTTTGAGAAGGGTTTAGAAGAACCAAAATATTTGCAGTTTTCTAGTTTTCTCGGTTTCTTAACAATGGCTGGAGGTATGTAGATTCTGCATTTTTGCTCTCCGTATATAATTTGATTGATTAGGTTGTTCAATCACTTTTTGATTTACAGTATTTTCTAAATTATTTTTTCTCTTTTCCTCTACTCCCTCTGGGACTTCTTCTTTCGCCTCCACTCAAACCTCTACCTAAAAAAACATCTCCTAAAAAACCCTAGTTTCAGGGTTCTATAGATAATACGTAAAGGAGTGAAGTCGTAGAATGACTTGAGAATGAAGAGAAGAAAAGAAACGGATTACATACATAAGAATGAAGAAAAGAATGCTTTGAGAATAAATTATAATATAGCTTTATTACCAGTATATAATATGAACTACAAATTGTGCAAAAAGTCCATCATAAATAAAACATAAAACAAAAATTTCTCTTATTTTTCAAACAAAATTTATGTCCATTGACATTATTAATAAAACAATAAATGTTAAAAGACCTTAACGACTAAAAATACAAAAATAAAATATTAGAAGTTCATATTTTGTTTTTATTTAAAATTATTTTGATTTTAATTGTGTTTTTTAAATTTCTTTTTCTTTAATTTTAAGTTCTTTTGTTTTATCTGGAAATCGTAGTCGTCTCCCCTTTTATATATTATCTCTTTTAAATCATTGTTCCTTAGAGAAGTGGTTTTTTTTAAATTTATTCTAGATCAGAAATCACTGGTTATTGCTTCTAACCATCACAGCAGACAGAAAAGGTAGATGACACAATGCTTGGACACCTACTTGGGTAGCCCTTGGACTATCATTGTATGGGTTTGGGCTGCTTTGGCCCTTTCTTTTTTTTACATGGCTGTCCAGGGACTACTTGGGCTGCCTTCCGTCCTTAGTAACTAACTGATACATGCATGCACAATCTCGGTTCAGTAATTGGTACGTACGTAATAGCTAGCTAGCCACCCAAATTTTTCCAATTGTTTCTTACTGTCTCTATTCAGTATTTTCTCTGCAGCATTCACTCCTACTCCAAATTCAAAGACTCTATATAAAATATAATTACTACCGCAAACTAAATTAGGCAAAGATTCATTGGCCTCATTTCTTTTCCATTGAGCCTATACCTTTCCTGTGTTTAAAATAAGTAAAGAATGAATGTGTGGTGTGATCTTGGTATGTAATTTTAGCTTCCTTTCTGTTTAATTTGTAATATGTGCTTTACCAATAGTAAAAATTGTCGTGTGATGTCATGTGTGATTCAAGTAAACAAAGATTAAAATTGATGGATTTTTTTCCTCTTCTTAGATTCCAGTTAATGCTAGTTTACTGAGATGAGTGATTTAGAAAATGTAGCTCTGATACATTATTGAAAAGCTGTTCGACTCTTTTTGGTATTAGATATCCTACTACCATGTGCACATGATCGTCATGATCAACAACATATGCTTACTTTTATTTCTATTTTTTTCTTTTATTCTTACTAATATTAATATGATTTTCAAAACTTTTATTTTTATTTTTTTGAGGCTTAAAGAAATATGATTCTTCCCTTTTTCCATAACTCTTTAATTTTTTTTTTTAAAACCATTACATTATTCCAACTCAGAGTAAATGATTATAGATTATTGGGCTCATTATCCAAGAGCCCAACAAAAATGCTTTAATTTATTTTAAAATATTAAACATATTTGCTTATTACTTAAAGTAAAACACTTCCTTAATTTTTTAATAAAGAAATGACTCAAGAGTAAATCCTTTACTGGATAGAGCTTGAGTTGAGCTTCAATTTTTTTTTTTAAGAAAAGGAAGATATGTAAAGAAATGAAGACACGAATGCCTTGACAATGAAGAGAAGAAAAGAAAAGAAAATAAAGGGATGATATAGCAACGAAGAAAATGATATAATATATATAGTAGAGAACAAAGGGAGAATGGAAGAGAGATATTGTAAGCCAAGAAAATATAACATCCCTTAATTTCTAGTAAAGAAATGAAGGGAAAGTTAGTTTCTCTAGTTGATAATATTAAATAATACTATCAAAAAATTAAATTACCACTTTTAGTTAATAAATAAGAAATTTTATATAATATGAAGTAGAGATTATTGTGAACAATTCCATAATAAATAAGAAATTTCTCTGATTCTCTCTATTAAAAAGTATGTATAGTTAAAATATTTTTAAATAGATTTAATTTACAAAAATTTGTCCTTTGCTCTACATTTTTTCAAAATTAGTAAATTATTACCTGCTCCTTCAAGGAAGAAGGAATGAGGCAGGAAAAAGCACGAATATATATGTATAGAGAAACAAATTGATGCCTTCCCTTTAAATGAAGCTTAGAAAGGAAGAGGGAATAAGAATAAAAAAAGGCGCAAACATACGTACATGTAGTAGTACTAGTACTCCTCTAGCTATATATGATCTCATTCTCCTACTGGCTAACAAATGAGATATGGCTGAGAAAAAGCTGGTAGTTTTGGTGAGCCCCAATTATTATTATGGTTGGTGATGGGAGGACTATATGAGATCCCTGGCATACTTAAAATCAAAATTTGTTGGAGTAGAAAAGGAAACACAAACATCTCCATTATCATCAAGTTCAAAGCTACAGCTACAGTGTCCCAAAGTTCCAAAGAGGTTGATTTTAAAAGAAAAGAGACCTGATGATCCAAAGAAAGAGGTTCAAAGCAACTATGCTCCAAAACTCATTTCTTTCGGTCCTTACCACTATGACAAACCTCAGCTGGCGGAGGGAGAAAAGCTCAAGCTTAATTTGGCAGAAGCTTATATCAAAGAATGTGGGGCGTCAGTGGAGGAAATCTACAGATCAATCAGCGTTACCATTAGTCAGCTGAGGGGCTGTTATGATGCGGAATCCACCAAGAATTATAAGGACGACGAATTCACAGTGATGATGCTGGTGGATGGGTGTGCTTTACTGTGTTACATCTTATGCGTTTGCTTAGGTCATGACCTTGAAGATTTCAATATCAGAGATCAGGACATGATCCTTCTGCACCAGGACGCATTTCTGCTGAAGAACCAACTACCTTATCAATTACTCCTTGACCGGACGAAGATGGTGGAGCTGGAATCGGCCAATTATTTTTGGACGACCATGTTGCAGGAATTCTTCAGCATCAACGACGGGTCAATCTTTCAGAAATTCATGGGAATGAAGAGCAAGGAGTCATTCGTGAAAAATGAAGAATTCATTGCACCTGCCCCGTTCCTCCCAATCAACCTGAAAAAATAGAACCCGGGGGAAGTAGTAGCAGTAGTACTGATCATAACGAGTCAAAGTCAAAGCCTTGTCATCACCTCCTCGATCTTTTCCGAAGAAACTTCCTCGGCGAAGAATGTTGGAGTTCAGACGTGGATGTTCGAGTTCCTCAAAATTGAAAGGTCATTTGTTAGTTAGAAACATGAAGGAGCTGATGGCTGTTGGAATCCGCATCAAACATAACCCTACACGTTATCTGAGGGACATTTCATTCCGTTCAAATGGGATCATTCATGAAGAAGTGGCTCAGTTCTTCAATACCGTGTCCACCAACTTGGAATCTACCTACCATGCTTACAAAGAAGTGAGAGTGGGGATTAGAAAGCATTTGCAGAGCCACTATAACAGCAGACTGAAAACATGGAGGATGACACATAACTATGACGACAGACTGAAATTGTGGATGGGGCTGCTTTTGCCCTTTTCCTTGCAGTTTTCCCTGGTTCTCGTTCATGAATTAATGCATGCCGGCCCTCTTTTCATCAACTATCATGCACAATATCCGATAATTGGTGATAGCCACTCCAGATTTTTCCTTGTTTTATTGCTCTCTAATCTACTCAGTGCTTCTGCAATAATCTACGTGTTTTGCATGTATGGTCCATACATGCAAAAGACAGCTACCTACAAGTGAACTAGCTAGCTATTTTCTACCCTCCCTTCCCCGTGTTTAACATAAGTAAAGACTGAATGTGTGGCGTTATCTTTGCTATATACTTTCTACTTTCCCAATGGTTTAATTACTATGCTATTAATTAATATCATGGCTGGAATTTTCTTTTTCACTTTCTTTCTTTCTTTCGTTCCGTTAATGCGTTTATTTAAATAATGCACTACCCCACCTAGGTCTTGTAATAAATGAATAGATATAAGTTGCTCTTCACTGACGCTTTGGTTGCTGGAGAACCAACTCCCTTATCAATTACTCGTTGAACTGATGAAGATGATGGGCCTCGAATCGGCTAATGATTTATGGACGGCCATGTTCCGGGAATTTTCGGCATCAACGACAAGTCAATCTTTCAGGAATTCATGGGGATGAAGATCAAGGAGCCCGTCGTGAAAAAGATGATGAAGAATTATTGCTACCCCGGCGGCCTATTCTTCCCGGGAAGTGCTGATAACAACGACTCAAAGCCTTGCCATCATCTCCTCGATCATAACCGAAGAAATTTTCTCAGCGAAGAACGTTCGAGTTCTTCCGGCAGCCAAACGGGAAATGAAAAACTGGAAGGTCCGTCTTCGTCGGACACTGAAATATCAGGGAGAAAGGTGGGTGGGGTGTCGATTAGAGATGTGAAGGAGATGATGGCATCATTTAGAAACGTGAAGGAGCTGATGAACACCGGAATCCGCATCGAACGCAGTCCAACGAGTCACCTGAGAGACATTTTATTCCGTGCAAACAGCATAACTGCCTGCTTTAGAATTCCTCCCATCACCATCGACAGCTCCACCAAGGCTATGTTCTTGAACTTGATAGATTACAAGTTGAGCTCAGATGTGGAGCATGGCTTCATCTCTTACCTTCGCTTCCTTAATTCTCTCATCGATCATGCTGACGACATTAGGGAGTTGCAGTCCATCGGGATACTCCAAAACAATCTCGGCACTCACAAAGAAGTGACAATATTTTTCAACACTATCAACAAACTTGGAATCAAACTTCCATGCCACAAAGACGTGAGAGTGCACCAAGGTAAGTTCAACCTCTTCCTCAAAAGCAGTCACTATACAAACAGTGAGCAAAAATGTAGATGACACAATGTCTGGACACATACTTTGGCGTACCGGATGATCATAGTCATTGATGCTTTTTTTGCACTTTTCCTTACTTTCGTCCGGACTTACTACTCAGTCTTCCCCATTGACGAATGATGATCCTTGCTTCATCTCAACTATCAACATGCATCTCAAATAGTCAAATTCATTGGCAATGTCCACTTCAAATTTCCTTGTTTTTCTTGCTATCTGTATTTTACCTAATTAATTTCATCATATATCATAAATAACAAATTTCTCTAATCCTCTATTAACAAAGTATGTATAATGTTGAAAAATATTGTCTAGCGTGACCTAGACCTTAATTTGATGTATTTTGTGCTTATACATGCATGCATCATCAAAACTTTACATGGCTATTTGTTTCTGCACATCACTCGAATGCATACAAATCAATGAAATCATAGAATCGTTTGTTAATGCATGCTTGCTTGCATGGTAATATGCATAACAGCCTAGTTATCACAAAACAATAAGCTAGGAGACACAATGGGCAACTAAAAATCTTGAAAACCTTTTTTTTTTGTTTTCTTCTTTGTTAAAGAAGAATTAAAAAGTTCTAATCGTTGGTGCCTGTGCCACTAAAAATATTAGAACCTTAACATATTTTAAATCCAAAATTCGTCTGCTAGAAAATGAAGAAAAATCTGCATCACCAACTCTAAATTAGCTAAAGTGTCCTGAGGTTCCATAGAGGTTGCAATAAGATGTCTACTATGAGTCTTTAAGAGCATCTCCAATAATGCTTTATTTTTTACTCTATCGCTATTTATAGATATTTTGGAGGCAAAAACTACACTCCAATTATTTTTAAAATAGAAACGATGAGACCTAAATTTTAGTAAACATTATTCTCCTATTATTTTATTATTATACTACTATCTTTCATTAGTCTTTAAGAAAGTATTGTCAAAATACGTCCCTATTGCTCCTAGAAAATTTTCAAATATAGGACACAATTCCAGATTATATTCCTAGAAACTGTCCAGGAGCAGTTTGGAATGTTTAGTCCATACCTCCTAATTTAAAGGTCCAAATGACCTTATTTATGAGCCTTTGGAAACTTAAGACATAGGTGAACATTTTGTAAGCATATCACTTTGTCTAAAAGCCTCGTGTCCTTGGTCGAAATTGTAGTTGGAAATTGTCCTGTTTTGTTCTCGAATTTTCTTTGATTACACCTCGATCTTGGGTTAATAAATCTTAAGGGGTGATAGAAACAAAATTTGGCTAAGAGTATAACATGAATGTTAATAATGAAAAAATAAAATGCTCTGAAACACATATAATTATGTGTTTGCTTAAGATCGGATAGTGAATGAATATGCACATCTAATTAGTGTTTTTGCACTGCCCAGTGCCACGACACTCGCTTGGCGACAAAGTAATCGCCTATTTAGTGCTATGACACTCCTTCATAGTGCTACGACACTTCTGCATAGTGCTACGACACTCCTATTTCATGTTGCAAGCATGTCTCGAACAAGGCTTTGACACTGCTCGCATCAGACATCAGACCTTAGGTACCTATTGTGTTGCGTCCCTCTCATTCATTGTTATTGGTCTATACAGGCAAACATTTATATGATAATCTGAACAACGAAACATAAGAAAATAAAAGCAATCAGCTCTGATGCTAAGACATAATTAAGTTCTGTTTTGTAATGTGCATACCGGTACCTTCTATTACAAAATTTTTGTTATGTACTCCTACGGGAGATATGAATATTTTGAGATGCGACCATTTTACATGTATATCAGGAATGAGACCACTATAGGTGGTCATATATGTTATCTGTTTTCCCACTAAGTTATAAGCTTAGCACGGGTGTTTCATCCGTGTAGGTACTGAAGAGTTCGTCAGACACATCCTGCATTCTCCAGGGCAACACAGCATTAGGAGTCCACCTTATGTAGGTTTTTTATTTTGTTTTTTAAATGTAAATGAAATAATTGGTAATAGTGGAACTTGTATAATTACAAGTAGATGGACTCAAGCATATATGTAAAGGACACTCTAAACACCACTATGGTGGTAGTCTTGTAAGTTGATGTCATTATAACTTTATGATTGAAATTGACCCACTAATGTCAGAAAATCATGTTAAGAAGTCCCTGTTCTGTGTGGCGT
The DNA here is from genome assembly GCA_016808115.1 of Tetrastigma voinierianum. Classification (NCBI taxonomy): domain Eukaryota; kingdom Viridiplantae; phylum Streptophyta; class Magnoliopsida; order Vitales; family Vitaceae; genus Tetrastigma; species Tetrastigma voinierianum. The sequence goes on from JAEQBH010005061.1 coordinate 258,551, forward strand.
CCCCTCACTTGACACGGTTGGGGGAAGGGGCATCACAATTAGGTGGTATCAGAGCCTAGGTTTAGGCAATTATGGATAGCTCATAAGTTAGAAATGCATGTGTGTAGCAATGTGTTGGCCTAATGCGGATGGTCCTTGTTGAATACACAAAAGAGCAATAATTATAACAGAATTTAGCACCTTTAGGTCATACTTTGCTCACATTTTGTATGAGAATATGTACTTTTAATTGTTTTCGTGTTTCTGGACTTGTACAGGTTTTTCAGGTTTCATACATAATGGTTACAATCGTGTCCAGAAAGCGTATATGGATCATTGAGGATGATGGCAACCGCTTGGTCAAGTTTCGGGAAGTGCAACGATGCTGGGAAACAAGTGCAAAGGCGTGTGTACCGCATCGCCCGGACCAGACCAGACACCTTAAGCTGAATTTGCGCGGCCAACCCGTACCGGCACATCTCCAACCTATACCAGACCACGCGATGCACCAAGAAATTAACCTCGCACCGGGTACCACACTAACCTGTACCGGTAGCGACGTGTAATATTTGCGGGAATTGAGCAGGATTACGACTCTAATGCAAGGGTACGTTCGTCCTTCAACCATCAAAGCGGGATCACAATGGAAAAGGGTATAAAAGCTAAAGGAAAGGAGAAGGCACGCCTTTGATTCCTGTGGCTCAAGCTATAAAAGAGTGTTCTTTCTCAGAGTTTTGGCTAGGTTTATAGAGTAGGGCTGAAGACTCTACTTTTCTCGCAGATTTTGATTTCAAGTTCATAACCTTCGGAAGAAGATCACACAACTCAAGCTTCCCTCCTTCGCATTTTTATTTTTGATTGGTTTTGCAATTGAAGCACTTTTCTCAAGTTCCTTTTATGATTAGTTTCAAATATGATTTGCTTAATTGCAAATGAAGTTCTAAATTCTTATGCTGGGGTTCTACGGTGGAAACTCACCCTGATCAAGGTAAAACCCTCACCTCTCTTTATGCTTCATATCGAGATTGTGTGATGTTCACTTTTGTAGAGAAACTTTATAAACCTTAGTTTGGCATCCTCTGACAACGCGTGTGAACAAGAGATCCTCGGTACACGTTGTGCTTAATTACAAATGCAAGCTAAGAGTCTGAATTAATTGTTGAACAAGTGTTTAATATCCCTCGATCATATTTTTTACTCTAAAAGAGCTTTTTATTGTAAAATCCTCCATCGAAGACCATTCATTAATGGTTCCTAGATGAGATTGTGAACTAAGAGGTGGGAATTACTTGATCAAAAAGGTGAGAGAAACCCTGCACCCCATCAATCATCTTTCTATTTAAAAATAGTCAATTTAATCAATTCTTCAATCAACTAATCACAACCCCATAATTTCCTTTTTCAAATACACATCTTTTGGAGAATAGCTCTTAAGGATCACCTAGAAGACCACTACCTGTGGAGATGACCTGTGGACTCCCACAGTATCACAATGCTAGACGACCTTAATTCCTACGCTTGGGAATAAATTCAACATACGAATAAGAATGAAGCAGTCCTTGTTTTCTAAATAGGATGGACCGACCCCGAGACACCATTGAAGAAGCTGTTGAAATTTTCAATCCTAGGGAACAAGGTCTATCGGCTTATGATCCTTCTGAATCAGTTAAAAGTGACTTTGATACCAAGCTAATTGAAGCTTTGCTTAAGATTTCACATGATATGGCTCGGGTTTTAGAGATATTGAAGCCCCCAAAGCTCTAATTGATATGGTGAGAAGACATGGAGCTAAAGAATTTCATGGAAGAAGTTTAGAACAATCTAAAAATGTTGAGTTTTGGCTAGAGAAGCTAAAGAGGGTGTTATATGAAGTGAGATGTCCTCATGAACAGAAGGTTTCATGTGCGGTCTCACTTCTGCAAAGTGGGGCCTATATGATCGCTGAAGTCGTCTCAGACGCCTACAAATTTTCTAAACCTGGATGCCTCAGATTTCTTTGTCCAGGAATTTCGCTTAAGTATGTTATCATATGTATATAGAGGTCAAGTGAAGCAATTTTGAATTTGAATCAAAGAAATCTGACAGTAGCTGAATATGAGGAGTTTAGCCACCTCAAGAATATGCACTTCTAAGTACCCTTATCAAGCATTCAAGCAGTCACTTTTGAGGATGGTTTAAATGAATCCATAAAAGGGTATCTAGCGCCTGTTACTTCTCTATAGAAGGTGAATTTCTATCAACTAGTACAACCAGCTATGAAGGTGGAAAAGTTTCAAATGAGTAATCAGGAAAGAAATCAGAAGAGAAAGTTTGCAAGGGGAGGCTCTTCCTTAGGTAAAAGAATTAGAGAGTCTCAAGCTAAATTAGCGGAGGCTCACGTTAGGGGAAGAAGACAAGGGCTCGTAGCACCTAGTTCCCAGAGAGGCACTTCCAACCAAACAAGGTGAAATCTCGAATGCTCTACCGCCATGTTCGCATTCCTGGGTATTTTTCAGATGGTTGACTTGAGGATGCTTCAGATGTGGAAGCATAGACCATCTCTTGGTGAATTGTCCAAGAGAAGCTGGAGAATTTAGGAATCCAAGTTAGTGGCCGAGGAAGATCAAATGCACCTCTAACGACTCGTGATTGAGGTCGAGGTCGAGGTCGAGGTCGAGGTGTTTTGAGACAGCAAAGAGGGCGAGGAAGCACTATATCAGAGATAGTACATCGCCCTATTTCTACAAACCCAACATGAGCCTATGCTATGAAGGCTCGTGAAGATTCGGATGCTCCAGAAGTTATAGCTGGTATTTTTTCTCTCTATGGTACGGAGATACATGTTTTAATAGATACTGGTTCTACTCATTCCTATGTTTGCACCGAGCATTTGTTTGATAAAATGGCATTTGTTTGATAAAATGGCATCAGTAGATCAATTGGAATATGACATGCATGTGACCATCCCTCAGTGGCATGTTGTTAATGTTAAGCATATAAGAATCAGCTTAATAATGATTCATGATAGAAAGTTCTCTATAGACCAGATTGCTTTGCCTTTTCATGAGTTTGATTTGATTTTGGGGATGGGCTGGTTATCCAAACATCGGACTATAGTTGATTGTGATAAGAAAACAGTAGTGCTTAAATGTTATGACTTGTCAAAGGTAACTGTACATGGTATCCGATCTGAATCAGTGTCAAATGTAATCTCTGCTATGCAAGCTCGATGTTTTTCTTATAAAAGGTTGTGAAGCCTTTTTGGCTTTGGTTCTTGACTCTAAGAGGGGACAGGTGAATCTAGAAGATATTATGGTGATAAAGGAATTCCTTGATGTTTCCAAGGAATTATCAAGCTAATTCGAAAGAGAAGTATACCTAGTTATCAAGTTCACTGAATAGTTCCTATTTCTAGGGCACCTTACCGTATGGATCCAACTGAACTAAAAGAGTTAAAGACTCAACTAAAGGAGCTATTGGACAAGGGATTCATCCGACCTATTGTTTCACCCTAGGGTGCGCCTGTTTTGTTTGTCAAAAAGAAAGATGGCACTCTCCGGATGTACATTGATTATCGAAAAATAAATAAGGTAACAGTGAAAAATAAATATCTGTTGCCGATAATAGAAGATCTTTTCGATCAGTTGAAAGGAGCAAGTGTCTTTTCAAATATAGACCTATGATAGGGATATTATCAACTTCGAGTGAAGGATGTTGATGTTCCAAAAACAACCTTTAGAACCTTGTATTGTCATTATGAGTTTTTAGTAATGCCATTTGGGTTGACTAATGCACCGGCCACATTCATGTATTCCACCCTTATTTGGACCAATTTGTAGTAGTATTCATTAATGACATCTTGGTGTATTCTAAGGATGCACAAGAACATGAACAACATTTGAAGATAATGTTGCATATTTTGAGAGAAAAACGGTTGTTTGCAAAGTTAAGTGTGATTTTTTGCTTAAGGAAGTGTCATTCCTAAGCCATATTATGTCTGTAGAGGGTATTAGAGTTGACCTTGCTAAGACTAAAGCGATTTTAAGTTGGAAACCACCTCGAAATGTAATAAAGGTGAGAAGTTTCTAGGGTTTAGCTAGGTATTACCGATGGTTTGTAAAAGGATTCTTCGTCATAGCCTCTACACTTAGTAAGTTGCTTCGGAAAGGGGTGAAATTTGAATGGGATGACAAATGTCAGTCTAGTTTTGATCAATTAAAGAAAATACTGGTTAAAGCACCAGTGTTGACTCAGCCTACTCTGGGTAAAGAATATGCCATGTATAGTGATGCATCAAGGATTGGTTTGGGATGTATTGGATGCAAAGATGGTGCGGTGGCATACGCCTCAAGACAGCTTGAAACCGCATGGAGCGTAATTATCCCACACATGATCCGAATCAAAGGTTAGGATTCGCTTTCAAATATGGCGACACTACTTATATGGTGAAAATGTAGAATATTTACGCATCATAAAAGTCTTAAGTATCTCGTTAACTCAGAACCAACATGGTGCGCCGGCCACATGTAGAGTTGTTCAAAGGTTATGATTGCATATTGATTACCACTAAGAAAAGCTAATGTGGTAGCGACGCCTATAGAAAAAACGACTGCTTTGTCCTCAAACACTATGCATGGAGATTTGTATCTTAATGGAGCCTTGTTCGTCAATCTGCAGCTATGCTTGAGTCGAGGCGCATGATACCGATGCTCTAAAATGATGTCAAGTTACAACAAAGAGTACAATTAGTCAGAAATGGAGACAAGACTAACTATTCTATAGAAGAAGATGGAGGTTTCTTTTACAAGAGCAGACTATGTGTATCGAATTTCCAGGTATTGCAAAAGAAGTTGATGTATGAGGACACAGTACCCGCAACTCTTTAATTCAGGTATTAATTTCGAGGACGAAATTCTTTTAGGGGGGGGGGGGGAGAGAGTTATAACACCTCAAATTATACCCTAATAGTTTTATGATATGTTTAGGGTATAATAAAAGTTAAATTCGTATTTTTCAGAAATTTAAGTGCTAAATGTGAAAAATGACATAACCAAGATTTTTAAAGAAGTCTAAAGGATAATTGGTAAAATGTCAAATTAAGGACTCAAAGGACATCATAAGATAAGAAGATTGTTTGTTAAGATAGAATTTTAATAAGTTGAATTGCGAATTGATGGGAGTTGGAGGACTAAATAACAAAGGGGAAAAGTTGAGCAAATGGTACTAAGAGAACAATTTGGCTTCTAGAGAAAACAATTCTCATTTTCTTACTTTGGGGATTAGGGCTTACGATTTGGAGAAGAAGCCATTTTGGTTTGATAGTTCTCCATCTTTTGAAGTTTTACTTGATCAAGTAAAAGAGAAGGAAAGGAAGAAGTGAAGTAAATATTAAAGGAAGACTAGTTGAAGTGTTCAAGAAATCAAGGTTAGGAAATTCTTCAACCTCCTTTCTTGTTACATGTGTGTTAGGAAAAATATCCTAACTCTTCCCTTTGTTTTTGTTTTTGTTTTTGTTGGTTGTGTTGTTGTTTTGGTTGTGACTTCTAATGAGGAACAATTTGTATGAAAAAGGTAACTAGGGTTTTATGGGGAGATTTTGTCAAAATTTTCCCCAGACCCTATGTTCTTGTTTTATCCATAACTTGGCTCACCAACCTCTAAACTGAATGATTCTAGTTTTTAAGGAAATTTAAGACCTATGGCTACATTTTCCTAAAAGAGACCTAGATCTAATTCATGTCCTAAGACCCCTAAAATTGAGTTTGAAGTCAGATTACTAGAACAGTCCCCTAAACCTGGAGTAATTCCGGTTGTTTGAATCATAACTTGAGTTTTGTTGATTCAAATAGTGTGATTCAAAATTTTTTCCAAACTAGACATATGGGAGAATAACTTTCATGAAGGAAGTATAGCCAAATTTAGTCCCCATTGTTACCAGAAATTCGTCAAAGTAAGGGAACGATTATGTCCTCGAAACCTGTCTCGGAATAGTCCAGAAGTTAGGACTATATCTTGAGTTATATTGATCAAAATGAGATGAATCAAAATTCCACTTAAACTAGACACCTGGGATAGTAACTTTTATGAAGAAAGTATGGTCAAATTATGTCCCTATTGTTCCCAGAAAATTTTCAAATATAAGACACAATTCCATATTCTATTCCTGAAAATTGTCTAGGAGCAGTTCGAAATGTTTAGTTCATACTTCCTAATTTAAAGGTCCAAATGACCTAATTTATAAGCCTTTGGAAACTTAAGACATAGGTGAACATTTTGTAAAAAGATCACTTTATCTAAAATCCTTGTTTCCTGAGTCGAAATTGTAGTTAGAAATTGTTCTATTTTATTCTCGAATTTGCTTTGATTACACCCCGATCTTCGGTCAATAAATCTTAAGGGGTGATAGGCATAAAATTTGGCTAAGAGTATAACATGAATGTTAATAAGGACAAAATAAAATGCTCTGAAACACATAAAATTATGTGCTTGCTTAAGATCGGATAGTGAATGAATATGCACGTCTGATTAGTGCTTCGACACTCTTGTCTAGTGCTACGACACTTTTGTTTCATGTGACAAGCACGTCTGTTTAGTGCTATGGCACTCCTGCATAGTGCTACGACACTCCTATTTCGAGTTGCAGGCACGTCTAATAAGTGCTTCAACACTTCTGTTCGGTACTGTACCATACCTTCGGGTACCTATTGTGTTGCGTCCCAATCATTCATTGTTACTGGTCTATACAGGTAAACATTTATATGATAAGTATCTAAATAATGAAACATAAGAAAATAAAAGTAATCAACTCTGATGCTAAGGCATAATTCAGTTTAGTTCTGTGGTGTAACATGGTTACCTTATGTTACAATATTTATGTTATGTACTCCTATGGGGAGATATGAATATTATGATATGCGAATTATTTTACATGTATACTGTAATTGAGGAACACTACAGGTGATCATATATGTTATTTGTTTTCCCACTAAGTTATAAGCTTAGCATGGGTGTTTCATCCGTATAGGTACTGAAGAGTTCGTCAGAGACATCCCACATTTGCTAGAGCCAACACAGCATTAGGAGTCCACCTTATATAGGTTTTTTATTTTTTATTTTTGAAATGGAATGCAATAATTTAGAATAGTGGAACTTGTATAACATTAAGTTAAATAACTTCAAAATACACCATAGTCGTTTTTAAACATAATTAGGGTATTTTGTAGGTATAATTTGAATTTTTCGTAATTTAAATTCAAAACGTGAAAACTAAGGAACCTAGAAATAAGAAAGGGTAAATTTGTAATTTGTCAAAATAGGATATAAAAGTGATAAGATAAGAAGATGAGATGCTATTTTAGAAATGGCATAAGTTGTGGTGCAAATAGAAGGGAGTTTGAGGACCAAAGTGTAATAAAAGGGAAATTAGACCAAATTGGGATAAGACCAATTAGGGTCTCTCATTTTGAGGATTGTGGGGAGAGCAAAACAACGTAGAGAGAGGGAGAAGAAGAAGAAGAAGAAGAAGAAGAGAAAGGAAGCCAAGAAAGGTATTGATTACTATGGGTTTGTATGGATTTTTGGGCTTTATATGAGGATAGTTTGTTCCATATCTAGGGCTAGTTAGAATTCATCCTAACTTAGATTTGTTGAAAGTCGGGGTTGGTAAACCTCAGTTTCTATAATATGAGTAGCGAACTCTCCCTTTGAGCATGGACTTGAGCTAGTGATGTATGATACTTGTTTCAAGTGTTAGAAGTTAACCTAACTTAAAAGTATTTGAGTTTTGGTTTGGAAAAACCCTAATTAATCTTTATGTTTTGTTTTGGTTGGGTTTGAACACATTTGGGAGATGTTTTTCTAGAGAGTATAAGGTTTTCAGTTTTGCTGATTTCTAGACAAAGGGGCTTAAATCAGCAAATTTGGGCACTTTAAATTCACTTTTCCTACTTAAGGATCCCACGCAAACGACGAGGCCGAGGGGGAGGCCAGATGTCTCGGGTACGCCGAGGAGTAGCAAAGCTACGCCACGGCGAAGGCATACACAGCAACGTAGCAATGCTACTGGTGTAGCAATCGCTCACGCATGCTTTTTGCCGCGCCTTTGCTGGCCCGCTATTCCGAGGACTTGTCTATTGGACTAATGAGGACACTATAAGTGTATGAAAGGGTCCATTCATGTTTGTAAGGTAAAGGAAAAATTAGACAATACCTCGCCGCCTTGGCAATTTTGATGTTGGCAAACTTAATGCCCCTATGATAATATAGTAAGTTCCTGAACACATATAATTGTAGAATTTCCTAACACTGGATATTGAATGACACTAAGATCTTTGTTATGTGGGAAGATAATTTATAGCAGTAATTTCTGCATCTCGCACTCGTCTATGACATTTAGTACTTCTGCTCGAATAGTGCGACGACACTCCGACCGCGTCGGGCACCTTTAGTATTTTGGTACTCACTAATTAGTGCGACAACACTTCATCGCTGTTTCAAGACTCCTACTTTATGCTATGGCACTGTAAGACTGCACCGCACTGGTAATTTATCAGGCTATGTCCTACTCATTTCTTATTACTAGTCTTGGTAGTCAAATAGTTATATGATAAGAGTCTGAATAACTAATAAGAGTAAAGTAATGTACCTCGTTCTGCACTGAATGTACCTAATGGTACCTCTGTACAAGTATAAGTTCTGTAGTACCACGTACCTCCGCATACTTATAAGCCTCATAACTCCTACTGAGATCAAACAAGCATAAGTTTGCTATAATTATAAGTATGTGTATAAGTTTGTTATACACCATGAAAAATTATGACATCCCACATCTGATAATCACATCATACTTACGTAAATGGAGCATAGCAAGTACGTATAAGTCATATGTTTCCCACTAAAGCACAGCTTGAATGGTTTTTATCCGTGTAAGTACGAGGAGGACGTCGCACACTACAAGGAAACAGTAATAGACTGAAAATAGAGACTAATTCCGTCTCTAATTGAAAATAGAGATTTAAAATAGAGACCTAAAATTTTCCGTCTCTACGCCTCTGGGCTTCGCCTCTAAAAATTAGAGACCAAAATGTTCGCCTCTATTTTTAGAGAGACCAAAATCAGCCCCATGTCTCTAAAATCTCTAAAATAGAGATCTTTAATAAATTATTTCCTGTCTCTAAAATAGAGACGAAAATCATTCTCGTCGCTAAAATGGAGAGACTGAACAACATATTCTGCCTCTTATTTTTTATTGAATTTTTGTCATATTAAAACTAACATATTAAATTAAATTTTCCTTAATTTATATAATGAATTTTCGTCTCTAATTTATTGGAATTTTTTTAATATATTAAAAATAAATAATATTAAATTTAAATTATTTTAATTTTATATAATGAAAAATTAAATAAACAATAAATAAATATGGAAATATTGTATTATATAATGTATTAATATATAAAAGTGTAGTGAGATTACAAAAAAAAAAAAAGATAATAATTCTAAAAAATAATAACTAAGATGGAGGAGAATGCGACGATCGCCATCGCTAAGGGTCAAGAGTAATCTATACTAATGAAGTCTCCAAATTCTATTGATGGTCCATTAGTACGCCGACCGCACCGCTGTGAGCTCAACGACCTCATTGGTGGTCGCCGCAAGCCTACTAGCCGTAGCCGAGGAGAGGACGATGCGAATAACAAACAAACATTCGCGTAGGAGCCCAAAAACCAAAGATCTGGCCCATGGCGATCCCTACCAATAGTTTCATAATATACGCCGAAAGTATTGATCAACATTATCGCTGCTCATCCGTCGACTCAAGACTCTCTACTACTCGCTCTTGTGGCCAAAAAATTAACTGAATGTTATGTAAATGGTAAAATGAAACTAAGAGGTTAAAAGAAAATGAATATTAAGTTTTGAAATTAGCGCATATGAATTTGTCTAGCACTTATCGTTGATTTAATGTCAATCGCCATGATCTGCATGAGTGTGTAAAAACAACTCATGAGGATAAGGTGACCGCGCCATGGGGTGAATTCTCAATAACAAGAATACATGTAGATATGTATTGTTATTTTAATGCCAACGATTTAAATATGAGCCCCAACACTAACAAAGCTTGTCCATAATTTAAAAAACTTCTGCACTTCCCCTATATATTTAACAAACCTCCCGTTTCTAAACATCAAGAAAATACATTTACATTTATATTATCACCCATAAAATCCATATCAAACTCCTTCACAATTTATTGCCCATCCCTCCTCTGGTCCAATCAAACGCTATGATTATTATCAAGAGTTGCAACTATTCTCGTGAATAAATTGTTCATGCAAAGAATGTTTAATGCAATATGGACTAAAGAAAATACGAAGAAGATAGATATGTGAGAACTTGGCAAGTCTGGCCAAGACGCTTCTCGATGGGACAATGTTCCTCCAATGTGTATGGAAACACTAACCCCTGGCGGTCCTCCCTTCCTATTAGTAATTCGATCGACGCATGGTAACTAGCTCGATGATGACTGCATCGCATCCGCTTGCCCAACAAGTTCTCACTTTATATGCTCCTGGTCGTTCTCACCTTTTGCGCGCAGCTTATTAAGAAAAATCCTTGTAATCGAACACGGCTCTGCTTTCTCCAAACGCCATAGACGAGGTGATCGATGGAAGAATTCCAATAAAAAGATTTCTGAAGGATTTTAATGAACAAAACGGATGAACATAATATATATATTCCCAATATTACTATATAATTTAGATTATATAGTAATTAACATACAAAAAGTCAAAATATTTTAAATAAGTTATTTACCCAAACTCGAAAGTAGAACATCTTTGTCTCGAGATATTTTTCCACAAATATCCACAAATTTCACCCTCCTTAATGTACCAGCCACAGCGTGAGCACGCATTTTCGTAGGATAAATACGGATGAGAACGAAATGTAATTGTGCAATGGATACACCTATGACAGTATGTTAAAAAAAAATTTATAACTCACTCGTTTTCCGGCGATTGACAATATATCCGCCGCCACGCCAACCGAACCGTGCAATGGACCTTCAATAAAGATCAAAGGCGATCGCCGCGATGGCCGATGGATTCTCCGAACTAGGCGCTTTGGTGTATGTCGCTGGTACCGAGGATGGCGTATGGATAAACTCCGGGCGATGAAGATGCCATGCCCATATAGGGAGGTGCTGATGCAGGAGATGATCCATCCCCTTGACTGTCCGCTCCTGATATAGACGAGCGCATCCTGACCCTCGGAGGTTGCATCGATCCCATCCGCCTCCTATTATTCATGTTTTGACCTCGAAATATTAACAAATCATAATTAGATGGCATTAAATTATTACATATTACGATTATCTCACTAATAATGCAAATGTCTAAATTATATAAGTTAATTGGAAACATAAATAACTAATGATATTAGAATTAAGCATTTTATCACTGGGCGAACAATTATTCGCTATCAACATTATCACAATTTTCATTTTCAGCCTTAAGCAAAGGCCGAATCCATCCGCGTTAAACCCAAATTTCACATTTCTACCGTCTAAGCAAAACTGGTGAATGTCGTCAAAGTGAAATGATGCAATCAATATCCATGACGTTCATTACCCATCCGGCCTGCCTCATGTTCATTATGCCACCCATGTGTGAGATCGTCACATCCGATGAATACAAACCTCTCGGGTCTCGAGTAATAGAAAATAATACATTCGCCTACGGCACTAATTTCGCCTTGGTTTAATCGGGCCATTGAATCTCGATTGATCGCGAAATTTGCAACTCATTAACTCCACCGCCATCCTTAAAATCATGTTAATCCTAGCCGCATACAACAATCAATTTTTTCAACCGCCAAAACCAAGACTTCGGAGTAACTTCTTCATTTCATAAAAACCGTCAACCATATTATTGTCCGTGGGTAAGGAGTCATTGTACCACGACAGGATTTCGTTCAAACTTCGATCAGAAATATGACCTTCGGATTTAATATTTAAAATTCGAGCAACTGATCCCAATTGTGTCATATTATCACATCCAGGCCACAATTCCTGGTCAGCTGCACTAAGTAAATCGAAAAATTACCGTATCCGGGTCTGGTTCCTCTTCCAGATCGCCTAAATCAATGACCGAACTCCGCCACGCTCAAAAACCATTTGCACATATGATTCTCGTATCACAAACATTGTCACATATAATACTTAATTTCAGATCACCGTGATCTAACAACACCCGCTCCAACTTCCGCTTCTGCACGCAGCTACTAATTAATGGCTCTCCATGCTCAGAGTATAAAATAATTGGGCACAATTCCTTTAGTAGATGGAGATGCACCTCCTCCGCTTTGCGCATAACATCTATGTTTCAGTGGACTTCTTGCATGGACATCTAATTTTCAAACCGCCCATGTGGCGTGCCGGGAGTCATAGATATATAAAGTGTCAACCTTCAAGAAATTCTAAATTAATATAACGACCGGGTGTTAATCTTCTATACATCCAACTTCGTCCATATTACTCATTAATATTAAACTGCTTAGCAAAAATCATAAGGTCGAAGTTAGTACCATCACGTGTCAATTATTGTATTTTATTTGAACTCAATTCTCTAGCCTACTATTTCGCTTTAATCCCTAATTATTTTTACATAATGATTCATTTCCCTAAATTAAAATCATAAATATTTTGTAAAAATCCGGATGTAGTTCCCCTATATGTCCCTATCCCCTTGTCAAACATTAACAATTTTAACACTTTGATAAAATATCAACCAATCGTAATCTAATAACATGACCGTGACTTACACATATTTATCCAATAAAACAATATTACAAAATTTTTAATACTTTTAAAAATAAATCTTTAATACACAACACACTTACTCGACGAAGCGCTGGTGTTTCACGATTATTCGCATCGCACAATAAATAACGCTGATCCAGGCGGTCAGGGTAGGTACATGCAATGACAAATAAAAATAATTTATATATATTACCTTCTTCTTAAGTACATGACACAATCGACATACAAATTTGAACCTATATAAACTATATTTATATCATAAAAAATTAAAAACCTTTTCGAACTTGGCATATCATCAAATACATATAATAACAATTGCTCAACATACATGCACCTCAATATACATATATACATGAACCAACATACAAAAAAGAGAAAACAAATAATATGTGGATTTCCAACTCAAAAATAGAAGTAGAAAATGACAGTAAATCAACAAGCGCTATAAAGAATCCTAACAATGTAATTCTATAAACCATTTTGTGGATTTACTTTACAAAAGGAAATTGTGATAAGGAGAACAACTGCTTTCAGATACTAACTAGTTGCATGCATTTGATCATAACAAAAATAAGTCGACCAATTTTTACGATCCCATGGCAATTATAAAAACCTTACCAAATTAAAAAATTTAAAAATCAACTTGCTTATATTTCCAAATTTGTTTGTAATCGATGTATAAAGACAGAAACAGCGAAATCGAGGATAGAAGAGAAACGGACACTTAAGGAAGAATATTTCATATGTTTTGATCGAGTTAAGCAAGCCCACCTGATCATAGAATTTACAAAGACTTAATGACAAACCAAAATGGCAAGAAGAGGAGAGGCAAACACTAAACAAGATATTCAAACAAATCCCATAAAATCATACAACAAATTAAAAAATCTCAAGCCACCAAAACTGTGATATTTGACTAAAAACAGAGAAAGAGGCGCTGGCGCTTACCGTGGCGCTAGGTGATGGGGAGACGCTGACGGCGACGGCAGGAGGGTGGCGCTGTGGCGCCGGCGACTTTGGAAGACAAGGGGGAGGAAGGAGAGCAGTGGCTCAAGCCGTGGGCGAGGGGAGGAAGCCGACTGCAGGTTGAAGGAGGAAGGGGAGAACCGGCGCTACACGGAAGAGAGGCAGACACGACGGGGAAGAAAGGGAAAGGGGAAGGGGGCTGGCGCACGGTGGCGGGGGAGGAATATCCCGTCGGACGGCGGTGGGGAGAGGGGCGGCACAAGTTCTGCCGGCGAGGAGGAAGGAAAGGGGAAAAGATAAAGATGAGAAGGAAAGAAAGAGAGGAAAATATCTCAAAAATAGAGATGGAAAAGGGATTGCCCTATTTAGAGATTCCGAAAAGCAATATCGCTCTCATTTAGAGATCTTAAAAATTTCCGTCTCTAAAATTAGAGGTGGAATTTTTCCGTCTCTTATTTAGAGATCTGAAATAGTTTCGCCTCTAAAATTAGAGACGAAAATTATTTCGTTTCTATTTAGAGACGGAAAGTATCTCGGGTCTCTATTTTCGGTCTCAAAATTGAGGGAACCTATAGCGCCTACTTTTAGAGACTTAAATTTTTTCATGGTTCAATAGAAGGAAATAATTTTCCGTCTCTAAATGGAGACGGAAATTGTTTTCCATCTCTATTTAGAGACGAAAACGTTTTTCTGTCTCTATTTAGAGACGGAAAAGTTTTCGTCTCTATTTAGAGACGGAAAAGTTTTCGTCTCTATTTTCCGTCTCTATTCTTCAATTTTCTTGTAGTGGCGATCTTCCGCATACTGCTGGGCCAACAAACTAGTAGGAGTCCATCAACGTAGGTTTTGCGCTCTAATTATGTAAATGTAAATGTGCGCTTTTCTATATGGCAAAATAGACTAGACCAGATGTGGTTGACATCGTAAAACACCACTACAAGTGGTAGTTTTATGTTGTATCTCAGGAGTATGATAGCATTTTGATTCAAGCGTAAGACTTGAGTCCACCAATGTCTCAAAAGCAAGTAAAGAGTCCCGCTTAGTTTCTCGTGTCTCTTCACATCGTCGCCTTAGGCGGGGTTGGGGGTGTGACATAAGTAGACGGATTCAGTATATATGTACAGATTAATTTTAAACAATACCATGGTGGTAGTCTGTAAGTTGATGTCATTATGACTTTATGATTGAAATGGAACGCTCAATGCCTAAAATCAGCCTAAGAAATCTCGTCCCGTGTGGTGTCCCCCTCACTTGACGCGATCGGGGGAAGGGGCTCACAACAGGTTTATCCTTGTCATTCAACCACAGCTACATCGACATGAGTAACTCATAAGTCGCTACAGAACTTTTTTCATTAGGTGCTATGGTGGTGGTGAGGGTAATATAATTCAATTAACATTTTATTGGAGACTAATTATTATATGTGCCAAAGTGAAAAAGAGAAAGACTTATGAAGACATAAAATTAATGTAATATTAATTCCAATTACATAGATAAGTATGATTGAATCAATGTAATATTAATTACAATTACATAGAGATAAGTATGAATGAATCACATTAGAAATAAACATGAAGGATATAAAGATATTTGACACATATATCTACAAAAATATAAATGAGTATTGCAGGAAATCATCAATGGTGCCTCGTTTCATTTATATTTTGATAAGATGGTCCTCCTTCGATGATAAGGCTCTAAGCCCACCGCCGCACTCAGGATGGAGAATGGGTTGTAACGATCAATAAAGGTGAAGCTTGATTTGATCGCACTCCACCGAAAGCTAGGATGCTGACAAATTAAAAATCATTCAATCAATTAGTCACTGTTTTGAAAATTTTATAAAGACAAATAAATTACAAGATTGAACAAGAAATAAAAACATTGAATTAAAGTTTTAATGAGATATGTCGTTTGTAGTAGTAAAGGTTCTAAAGAAGAAATTTTGAAACCATTTTTTGTTTAAGGTGCAAGGAATTAACATTTCTAATCTGGGTAGCGGCCAGATCTCAAAACTCAAATTGGTAAGGGAACGAGGTGATACTTTTAGAGTGAAGATCTCAAGAATTCTGCTAAGACCGAATAACTAAGGTGGAGGGTGGCAAGTAAGGTGGTGGTGGTGGTGCTCGTGCTACTAAGTCGCATAAGAGGAATCTTTTAGCGACTTTAAATCCAAAATTCGTCAGCTAGAAAAGGAAGAAAAAGCTTCATCATCTATTCTAAAGCTAGTGTCCCGAGGTTCCACCGATGTTGAGATATGTGAGCGGTGCCGAAGGCTGCTATATGCCCCAAGTCGTGTCTTTTAGTCCTTACCACCATGGCAAACTCCACCTCGAGGAGGGAGAAACCCTCAAGCTTAAATTAGCAAGTGGATTTACAGAATAAGGAGCCGCTTCTGAGGACAAAATTTACTACAGAATTCGTAATGACATTGAGGCGCTCGAGGAATGTTATAACTGAAGTCCGATAGAAATACAATGATGAAGAATTGAGCATGATATTGCCTGCACCTACCGTGCTTTACTCGTACATCTTTATGTGTTTTCTTAGGTGGTTATTTCGCAATGAAGAATACGGCATCGATATCGTGGATTTAAGTCAGATATAGAAGGATGCGTCATTGCCGAGAACCAACTCCCTATCAATTACTCCACAATCTCATGATGAAGATCATGTCCATCGATTCTCGACTATTTTTCAAGAATTCTTTTGGCATGACTAACGAAGTCTTTCTTCAAAAAATTAATCTTTTTGGTACGTAGAAGGAGTCGTTCTTTGCAAAAATTTAAGAATTCATTTTGCTTGTCGCCATTTTGTTCCTCCCAATCATCCAAAAAATGAAGAATTATTATTGTTGCCTATTCTTGCCTCCAAACTTAAAGCTTCGAAACCCTAAATTGAAGAAGAATCAAAGCCCCGTCGCCATCTTCGATCTCTACCTGATAAGTTTCAGCCATGAACATTCTACCCAACGCCTGTGGGAGCTCTGAGTCAATGTTAGCCAAGAAGCGGGATTCCATCGGGATCAGTTAAAGATGTGAAGGAACTGATGGTACTACGAAATGTGAAGGAACCGATGGCTACTGAATCCCGGGATCGTTTGTCTGACAAGGCCGCTTAAGGGACATTTCTTTTCACTTCAAATGGTATAACCCATGCCTCGCACTTTTCCCATTACCATCACAACTCAACCAAAACATTGTTCTTGAACTTGACAAATTTTTCGAGATAAGCTCGTATGTCCCAGACTTCATCTCTACCTCTCGCTTCTGATTCTTCTAATCGGGTCATGCTGGATGACGTTAAGGAGTCGAGTCACTAAAATAAGAAACACCTGGTAATCACAGAACAAGTGATTAATTTTTCAAATTACCTGTCCTTCCAACCCTGGAGTCAAATTTCAACGCTTACAAAGATGTGAGAGTCAAATTTAAGCACTTGAAAAGTCATCATAATGTCAGAATCGAAATCAGGATTATGACAATGCTTGACACCTATTTTTCTGTACTCGGACTATCATAGCTTCGCTGGTATTGTTGGATTTATGCCTAGATGCAATCTGCACCGCTGGATCAAGAGTTTGCACTAATAATGGGCCATAGGATCCACCAAGCTAGCTCATTAGATGACGTGTTCCTCATTTAACCGATTATTAAGATACAAGAAGGAAGCTCACTTATCAGTCTAAGGTTATAAAACCCTAGAGGATTAGGTTAGCAAATCATAAATGCACAACTTACTTTGGCCTCTAGGTTTTGTGCCTACGTATTATTTTAGAGAGATTGAGAATCTTGTGAGAAAACAAAAACACCTGAGAGATAAATTAAACCCAAGGTTTCGCAGGTTTTTCGCATTAACCTTCTAGTTTCTTTTGTGATCAGGTGCGCCCACTCGCAGATCTGTTACGTAGAGAATAGCTTGGAAGGTCCTATGGATTCTAAGATATTTCTCTCATCACGCTGTGTTAGTAATGGGTGATGAAAATATATCTATCATACATCATATTTAATCTGTATGATTCCTCGGCTTCCGTCGTATGATTCCTACAATCGTACTTCAGCCTGTTGAATCTGTGTAATGTATTGAATCCATAATTATTTCTACATATATGTGATGTATATTAGATATACACACCTAGGATTCTATTACTTATGTTATTTATCATTTTTGTATTATGAATTAATTGATTTTAGTTTTGGCCTTAATCCATGGTAGATTTTGCTTGTATATTTTTTTTTTTGGATGCAACAAGGAGGCTAATCATAAGATTAGGTTTCCTCCTTGATTTATTTATTTTTCCTGCAATTTTATTTGTTTTTTTTATATGTAAATTCAGATTTATTAAAAAAAATGTAAAAGGGGAAAAGGCGTTGTCGATCGAGCTGATTTTTTGTAGGTAGTTCCTCAAACAATGGTTTCACTTCGTGAAAATTTCGTGACACCGAAGCCAGGTGGCGGCCTACGCCGTTTTGGTGCTCTGTTCAATAGGGACATGTTAGGTTTTAGGTTTTTCAAATAAAACCCTAAAAGCCACTTCCTAACTTGGCCCACACCCCATGGACTTATGAAACTCGAAGAAAGAAGAAGTACCAGCTGACATCAAGTCGGGCTTCGCCTTACTGGCTTGTACTCCTTTTCTAGGAAACCATGGATTAGGCCTATTAATTATTCTATATATATAATTGTTTAAATTATATGGATATAACATGATATGTGCTTAACATGCCATTTAGAATAGGTGGTGCCATGGTAATTTAACAATGATATATATAAAAGAGATATGAATATTTTTTTATTCAGATAATATTATTAAGTAAAACCCTAATTAATTAATATAAAATATTGAATGGGTGAAGATTAAAATTAATTTAATTAATCTCTCAAACCCGTGCTCCATTAAGGGTCCACACAAATGGTGTGATACCCCAACGAATAAGCATGGCCGGATTTTATCGATCGATCTAAAATAATTTCAAAATTTTAATATGTCAGGACGCTCAACATCGGCTAAACAATGCTTAGATATTAAATATAATTTTGAAATTAAATTAATGGTTATTACATTCAATTTTTAATATTAATAACCCTCCTAACGAGGCTCACAATGCTATTAAAGGCCCAAAAAGAATATTGAAACAATGGTTGCTTTTTTTTTTAAAATCACTTTGAATGGTGTTAGTGCTATCTAGAAGGCTCTGCCTAAGGAGGTGTTTTATGAGTCTGAGACCCACCTCACCTTTCTTCGGAGCTAACTTAGTAGGACACTAGACGTAAGTATTTGTAATGGAAACTAAATTATTGTTGCAATAAACATTAATAATAAGTAGTTTAAGGGATCTACATATTTGTATGTTTGTTGTGTGGATTACGTGTTAATATATGTGCTTTTTTTAAATTTCAGAAAATGGCATATCCTTAACTTAAGGCAATTTTGAGTCAAAAGACATTGATGGAAATAACTACGACCTATGGAAACCAAATCTTACATTGCCTCTTTGATTTCTTGAGGAGAATAAAATCTTTCATTACAACAACTAAACCCCAGAGCCCAATCGCTAATGCTCAGAGGAAACTAAGAAGTAATTTGCGCATCGCAACGAGTTAAATACGACATCAAGATATTTCGCCAAATACAGTAATGATCCACAGCAAATTAATGATCCGAGGACAGAAACAATTCACTGGGGATGGATATGAGCTCACAAAGTAGCAAGATCACTAGACAAGCAAACATAGGGCAATTAATTAACACCGTATGACTGGGAGGAAATGTGCTGGACCATCGGTCCAAAATGATAAAGGCCACCAATACTACGAGGCGTATGGGGGCTGTTGGATCAAGAGACGAAGATCGACATGATCCCTAGAATATCTACCCAATAGCTTCGTCGCTTCAAATGAATTATAATATGAACAAACCGCTTACCTCGTTGAACTTATGCACGAGCTCGAGAGTGCCGAAGGCCCTCAGGAAGCGTGGAAGTGCTTATCATGTTGAAAGTTCTTCAAAACCTAAAGGGAAACCTAAGGGGGTGGAAAGAAGAACAAAAAGTTGAGAAGGAAAACAGTCCAATTTATCAAACCAATCGCAATGAAGAAGCCAAAAGCGCAAGTGCTTCGGCAAGTGATGTAAAGGTCACCGAAGAAGGGATTGTCCAAAACCAGGTATGGGTAGTATAAATGTTGTTGAGGCTTGTTTAGTGGAGAATTACAATGATAAATGGATCATTATCCGTGAGCCACTAACCATGTTCATACTTTTTGCAAAGGGTTCAAACAAAGCGTTCCACCACGACAAGAAGTTTCGTTGGGAACGGGGAATATCTCTCCGTAATGGCGAGGACTATGGAGTTGGTGCCTTAAATAATAAGACTTTATGTTTATCGATCATGGTTTGTTCGAATTTTAAGAGGAATTTGGTTTCTGTTAGTTGTTTAGTTGTAAATGGTTTAACAGTGCAGTTTAATTCCTCAGTTTCAATAAAGAGTAATAACGCTTTTATTTGTTTTGGATTATTGATAAATGGTTTATATTTATTAACTCCTATGTCCTATAGTATTAATGCTATTGAAAATATTGATGATGAGCAATTTCCTTTATCTAAGAAAAGGAAGGCTCAATGAAGCCTATGTGGCATTTACGATTGTCATATTAATTCTAAGAGAATTCATGGTTCGCTAAAAGTGGAATTTTAAATCTCTTGATCTTTGAACCTATACCAAAGTATGTGAATCATGTTTAGAAGGTAATGACAAAAGAGGCCCCCTTGCTGCCAAAGGAAATCGTGTCACCACATAATGGAATTAATACACACCGATGTATGCGGACCAACGAGCTGCCTGCCCCAGGCAAAGTGAGTATTTTATCACATTTAATGATGACTACTCAAGATATGGTTATGTTTACCTAATGCGCCATAAGTCCCCGCTTCGATAAATTTCAGAGCATGGGCTGAGGCGCAAAGCAATCGCGTCCATCGCGTACTGGCCTGATCGAGGCGTGAATACTTGTCCAGAAGTTCAAGTCTTACTCGCTCAAGAGGATAATGACCAATTATTTATCTCCGGAACGCCTCGCAAATGGAGTCTCTGGAAGCGAGAAATAGAACCCTTTTAGATATGGTGAGGTCGATGCTCAGTTATTCATCATTACCTGAATCGTTCTAGGGATATGCCTTAGAAACAACTCCGTGATACATACTAAATTTGGCCTGCCTAAACTGCTTCAAAGACACCCACGACTATATGCGCTAAGCCCAGCTTGGAACTCATATTAGGACTTAAAGTATGCTCCAAAGACATCGCCTGGGTACGTAAAACAACAAAAAGTCGAATCTCGAATGTAAATGTGTATGCTTATCACAATTCTAAGGAACGAGGTGGAATATTCTCTATAATCCAAAGGAAAAGAAGCGTGATAGTGTGAGTACCTGGTGCCACTTTCTTAGAAGAGGATTATATAACACCAACTTAAGAGTAAAGTGGTTCGAAGAGCTTGACTCGCCCGAGATCCAATTAATAAACTCCTATTTTTTTCTGACTCCTCAAGCTCCCGTTGGATGTTCAAAGAGAGGAAAATGTACAAATAAAATTCAAGGTGAACAAACACAGAAACAATTTCAGACCAATTCAAGAAACTCAAGAACAAGAACATAATGAAGAGATTGGTAATCCACCTGAACTGCAAAACTTGGATCCTTCTGTACATGTACAACAAACCAATGCAGCAAACTCGTAGTAGGAGACTGGATACAGAACCTCGTATGTATTTCCTATGGAGAGACACTTTCATCGTTGCTGATAATCCCGATGACGACCCTACCACATACGAAGAGGCATCGAGGATGTTGATGTGCAAGAGTGGAAAAGGCAATGGACCTGGTCGATGGACCCATGGGTTCTAATCCCGCTTGGTCTCTTGGTGTACACTCAAAAGGGTAAAACCAATCGGGTAAGTGGATCTACAAGAGAGATCGGGCCAGGTCAAAACCTTCAAAGCTAGATTGGTGGCAAAAGGTTACACCCAAAAAGAGGGTATAGATTATGATGAAACTTTTTCGCCAGTAGCCATGCTTAAATCTGTCCGGATTCTCCTAGTCAGAGTAGCGTACTCTCTCGACACGAGATCAAGTAAATGGATGTCAAAACAAATCTTTCTAAATGGAGAGAGCTAGGAAAGAGACATCTTATATGTAAGAACCGAAAGGGTTCATAGCCTTAGGTCAAGAACACATGGTTTGTAAGTTGCATAGGTTTATTTTTATGGGCTTAAGTAAGCATCCAAGTCATGGAACATTAGGGTTTGACTGCTATCAAATTATATGGATTCGAGAAAGTCCTTATGAACCATGTGTGTATAAGAAAATTCAAGGAATAGTGGTAGTTTCTTCACTTTATGCATGATATTTTTTTTTAATTGGAAATACAGAAGTGTTGTCAGACGAAGGGTTACCTAAAAGCGCTTGATATGAAGGACTCGGGTGAAGCTAATTGCAATTCTAGGAATCAAACTTTTTACGACCGGAAGAAATAAGGTAAGGCTTTATCCCAAGCCTCCCACATTGATAAAATAGTGACCGTGTTTGGCACGGAAATCTGGTAGACTTCACCCTTAGACATGGAATTCATCTTTCTATGAGCAATCACCAAAAACTCCGAAGAGAAAGAACCCATGAGTAAGAACCCTACGTCACTGGTTGGTAGTCCTGCTGCATGTTGGTGCCGCATCAGCAGATATCCGCTATGCGTTGGAGTAGTGTTTCCGCACCAATCAGATCCCGAGTGGACACGACGCAGGTGAAACATATACCTGGGCATTAAAGAACCAGGATTATATGTCGTATTCCAAAGCGGGAGTCTTAAAACACTCGTTATACCTCGGACCAGATTTCTTCATGGGATATTTGACTTATAAATCAACATCGAATATGTGTTTACCCTAAATGGGGAGTCATCGCTGGGAGATATAAAACGTGACTTCAGGTCGACTCGCCAACCGGGCCGACATGGCTGCATCCGGCCGCAGCGAAGCCGTGATGGCTTAAGAAATCTTTCTTTGGATCTTCATGTGATACCGCGCGATCGCCCATTACCCCATCGCGGATAACAAGTAATGTAGTACGCCCAAAGAACCAAGGTCTCTACAAAAAACAAAACATATTAAGAAAATGGATCTGGGATTTCATTGACGGAGGAGATACAAAGGTTACTAAAATAGCATCTCGAGGAGAAATCTGGCAGAACTTTACTAAGTCTCTTCCCCGAACGTGTGCCTGAGAAGGCAACAGTGGTCTCAAGAGGTCCTGAAGCGCATTTTTAGAGTGAGGGAGTGGTTGCGATGAAGCCTAGAGCAAGACAAGTTGTAATTTCATTTTCGATATAATAATAAAAGTTTTTGCACATATATTTACGATAAGGTCCAGATTAATTATGTAGTATATGATCATATGGATGATGTCTCATATAAGACATAATCACTGTGTTCTCATACTAATGAATTGTTCAGCTGTTAACAAAGTTGGGCACTTTATTTAGACTGCAAATATTTTTGAAGAAAACGAATCTGCTCAGTTGAAGAGTAAAACATTTAATAATATGTCATCTCCTGATGATCAAATAGATTAATCAAAGAGGTAAATGTATAATAACCTAAAGCATGGATGTATCTAATTTTTTCTTAATCCTTATATATTATAATGAGACAAATTTGGCTGGACATATTTTGAGCTATCAATAAGGAGGCCTATTTTAAACGACCAATATCTGATGCACTAGACGTACTTGATTATCAAGTATTTATAAAATAAGGCAAAATGAATTGGTGCTGAAATATCCTCTTGACATGTTTCAGTACTCGGATATTGAAAGTCACTGGCCAGGGCATGGGATCTGTTAGAGAAACTGATAAGTCAAGAGAATAAATAATTAGTTGATTTACAAAAAAATTATCAATTAATTATTGATATTTTACAAAGAGGAAAATACATTTGATATAAAACATTATTAATTTTGGAATTCACATCTGGGCTTTTAGTGGAGTAGCCTGGATAAGACATGGTCCCAGACTTGCTTCTGGCAAGGGAGATTAAGGATTTATGCTCCAGATGCAATCTAGACCATGATCAAGAGTTTTAATTTAATAGAATGGGGCCATAGAATCCCCAAGCGTAGGCTCATTAGATGATAGAGCCCATTTAACTGATTATTAAGATACAAGAAGGAGCCCATTTATCGGGCTCCAAGGCAGCAAGTAAAACCCTAGGAGGATTAGGTTATCACCTATAACACATAATTACGAATAGCCTCCAGGTTTAAGTTTTACGATTATTTTAGAGATTTAGAATCTCAAAGAGAAAATAAAAACACCTTGAGAGAGAAACAGAAACCATGTTTCGTAGTGTTTTTCGTGATGAACCTTCTAGTTTCTTTTGTGAATGTGTGCGCCACACATAGATCCGTCAATGTGAGAATAACTTGAAAGGTCCTTGTGGATTATAGAAGAGATTTCTTCTTAATTACTACTGTTAGTAAATGAGAGTGATGAAAATATATCTATCATACATTGTATTTAACCTCTGCGATTCCCTCGGTTTCCGCTTATATGATTCCAGTGTTACTGAGCCCTTTTCATCGGGCCGATCAGACTTACTTTGTAGTCTTCCATCCTTAGAACCATGACAAATCATCTCCTTGTTTTCTATGTCAGGTATTTAGTATCTATTTTTTTTCCATTCCCATTTAATATTTTCTACCTTCCTTGTTTTAGCTAATTTTGTTATTGTGTTTGACTGATATACCCATGCTAAGGGATGTTATGTCATGTTTGATTTAAGTAAACAAATATTAAAATAGGGAGGATTTTTTTCTTTCCGCCGAAGTCCCGCTAATGCTTAATTATTATTTAATGCAATTTAAACTTTCATGATTTGGAAAGATGTGGCAGACTCTTGAAAAGTTGTTCCACTCTTTTGGTCTTGGATCTCCTACTGCCATGGTGGTTCTGTGCCACCTTACCTCTTTTTTCTTCTATTTATTTCATTTATTCTTATCAATATGATTTTTTTATTTTTGTTGACAAAGATGGACAAAGATTCTTCCTTTTCCATAACCTTCACTGTTTTAATTGCAAACCATTTTACATTATTCAAACTTAGGATAAAACACATATAATTATAAAAATATAATCTCCGATCCGCTGCTTCTCAACAGCAACAATTTAGTGCCATTTTACTTCTGTATTTCTATCTATTTTAACTTACATCTTTACAACATTTTAAAATCAGGACCGTTTAATAAACCATGGACCATATTCAGTTCACTGGATTGAAGAAGAATTGGCATTGAATCAATCTGTCTAATATTCCAATCGCAATCTATAACTCAGCCTGATCAATTCTCTTCAAATCGCTTATCGGGTCCAATAAAATGTTTTAATTTTATTCTAAAATATTAATATATTTGTTTATAACTTGAAGTAAGCACCTTTAATTTTTTTTTATAAAGAGATGACTCAGTAAATCCTTTGCTGAATAGCGCTTCCGTACTTTAAGAAAAGGATATATATATATATGAAGGTATATATATATATATATATGAAAAGAAATGAAGACAGGAATGCCTTCACAATGAAGAGAAGAAAAGAAATGGATTCTATTTATAGGATCTGCGGAATCTTGCCAGGGCTGAAAAAGCTGCGGGTGGAGGTGAGGTGGAGGTGGAGGTGGAGGCAGTGGTGGTGGCGAGGTGGTGGAGGCGGAGGTGGTGGTGGTGCGGCGGTGGTGGGATGGTGGTGGTGGTATGGCATATGAGTGCATTGAGGAAACTATAACCTCGGGATGATGTAAAATCCAAAATTAATTAATCAGATAATAAGAGGAAGAATCTCTTTCTAAGACCAAGTGCAAAGTTTGTGTGTCCAAAGGTTCCAATAAAGGTTGCGATCAGACGAAGGACAAAAGAAGACTGCTTTGAGCCCAAAGTGATTTCTTTAACCTACTTCACCATGGCAACCACCCCACCTCAAGGAGGAACTCTCAAGCCCAAAATTGGCGGCAACCTACATCCACCGCCCGCTGGTCAGAAGAACAGGCGTTAGAGCAGTCGATCTTGGATGACATTTACAACACAATTAGCAGCAAAGTTGAGGAGCTGAAGGCATGTTATGATGCGGAGTCCATGGAGAAGCTCTCAGAGGGATGACGACTAGCGAAGAAATTCAGTGAGTGATGATGATGTTGGACGTCTGCGCTTTACTCTCTTACATTCTATGCGTTTTCGTAGGTTTTCCCCATGATAAGTTCAACATCGGGTTTCAGTTTGGGATGTGAAAGAGCAGGAGATGGTGTCGTTCTAACGTGAAGCTGAGCCAATGGCTACCGGAACTGCGATCGTTTAGCCCCACGCCGCTTCGAGGACGTTCTTTCTCTTCAAACGACATCATCGCATCCCTTAGACTTCCTAGCATCACCATCGATAGCTTGTGAAATGAGCTCGGACGTGGAACACGACTTCGATGGTGTTTGTTTTTTTTTACTTAATGTCGAATATAATTTTAGCTTAATGTCATCAAGACAGCCAACATTGGGCAAGATAAGTTTCGTTTTGCTTTTTAAATATCAGGTGCAGTACATGTCACGAGATGAATTAATTATTTCGGTTCTCATCCCGCCTTGCTCTTAACAGAGATGGCCTGGTATTTAATTGTAATCAGTTTTTTAGCAAAAATTATAGTTCCCGCCCGCTCCTTTAATATATTTTTAAAAATAATTTTTATTATTTTATTTTATACTTAATATAAATAATAATAATAATTAGAATGTTTTTTAATAAATAATTTATAATTATAATATTTTATTTTTTATGAACATATTAATTTTAATACAATAAAAATAAAAAAGCAAATAAAAAAATAAAAAATAAAACAAAAATCAAATGTAAACGGGACGGGTTTGGGACTTAGGACGCACTATTGCCCTCTCCATTTAATTTTTAAATGAGACAAGCTTAGAATTGAAAAATAAATGAGTCTACTGGATGGGGCCGCCGTCCCAAACCCTCCCATTGTCATCCCTAGTAGTGTATATTGCTAGCCTTTCTCCTTGTTGGGCAGTGATGAAGTTTTTCTTATTTTAATGAAAATTGACTTTTTCTGAATAGAAAAAGCCAAATATTTTCACTTTTTCTATTTAGAACTTTTTTAAAAAATTTCAACAATAAGTCATGAAAATTTTAAAACAAACAAATTTTATCGTCGAAATCGAATAGCTTTCAAGACAGCCAAAAACAAACACCACTCATCTCTTACCTCCGCCTCCTCACTCCCCGATCGAACAAGCCGATGACGTCAAGGAGCTACGGGCCGTGGGAGGGTGCATAACAATCTAGGAACTCATGAACAAGTGGTCGAATCTCTTCTAACACCGTGTTCCGGCAAACTTGAATCAAACTTATATATGCCTACAAAGACGTGAGAGTGAGGGGATTAGGAAGCACCAAAAGAGTCACTATAACAATAGAGTGAAATGTGGATGACAAATGCTTCACACCTTATTTTTTGATACCCATGGGCTATCATTGTTGGCTTATTGCGCTTTTGGCCTTATTCACCGCCTCCGCATTTTACTTCCAAGTCTTCCTAATTCTGAATTCTTACTGATACATTTAATGGATGACTTTATTAATTATAAAGCAATCATAATCATGTTATAATTTTAATTGTGTAACTGTTTATATTAATTATGAACCATTTATGAGATGATTTAATATTCACGAACTATTGGCTCATAATAAGCTCATTGGTCCAAAGTCAAATAGTTTTCTTATACTCTATATATAAGTAACAAAGTCTTTTAATAGGGTTTTTGTATAACACGCTTAGAGGAAAAAGAAAAGGCTGAATCATTCGAAAGACAAATGACGTAACATGTATATTTTATGTAATTATAAAATGATATACTTTTTTTGTACCATTAAAGTTTTATTTGGTAAATGTGTTTATTGGCTATTATTGATTGTTGATTAATTGTATTTAGATTCAATTAAATACTTTGATTTTACTTAAATAATTTTGCTCACATATCATATGCCCTCTTTTCCTCGACCAGGCAGGCGTATGTCTCAAATATATAATTGGTGATATGTTCCAATTTTCTTGTTTTATATTTTGCTATCTATTTTAGAAGCCAGCTTTTGATTCCACAACCCAAATTCATGATCATTCATGTAAAAAACTGCAACTGCTACCCCTACCCCTATGTAAATTCCTCATATCTTTTCGTTTTTAGTGATCTTATTTCAAATAGGTAAAAAAAGAATGAATGCGTAGTGAGGTTATTTTATGTCAACACCAGATGACTACAGCATTCAATAGCCAAGTAAGCTAACCAGGCCTACAGATTCAACTCATGTCTGAACATTGGACTTCCACACACAACACTCACTATACCAAAAAGGCAAAGCTCATTTCATTTACCCCATCATGAGGAAAAAACAACATAACTACCAAAACTGTACACGTAGAGGAAAAATTAAAAAACAAAACTCCCATCACAGATCATGAAGTTATGTCTGAAGGCATATCGTATATGGTTTTCACCCTTTATTACTCTGTGTGCCTGGTAAAGCAAGTTTCAATCCAGAGTCGCCACACTGTTTCAAAGATCCTTCCAAGTCAACAACATTTAGACTTTCAAATTCTTTAATGGTTATCCATAATACAAAGATTTATCTGGATCCCTTGCTTTCAATTTCTTACTGTTTCTACACTGGACCCTTTTGCTATCTCTGCTCTTAATCCCGGTAATTTTCTTGTGTAGACCAGTTACATTTATAGCTCTTCGATTTCTTTACCAATCTCCCTCGTTCATTTTCGCACTGTTAACAATCTATGAGGAAACGCTTTATCTCTTCACACAGAGATGATTCCTGCTAATACTTGCAGAACCCTATCACCCATTTTTGCCTTTCTACTTCTCTTGAATTAACTTCAGCCAATGGATCTCCTTCTGATAATTTCTTTCAGCTTCCTTCAGAACTTCTACCATATTACTTCTGCAGGAACTTTCTGATTAACTGCTAGCCGCTTTTCAGCCAATGAGCCTGAGCGCCATGTTCAGCATTTCCAGCTTTGCTTAACCCAGATGCAACAGGTCATCAAATTAAGATTAACTCAGCAATATTCATATCCATTTTCTTCTTCTAATTAAGAGAGTTTGATTGTCGATAACTGATACAGATTAATCTTAAAATGGAAGATCGCTTTCCAGCAATCCTGCATGAGATGAATGGCTACTGAACGCTCCGATCTCACATCTTCCTGAGCTTTCACTCGCTAATTCAATGACATCCGCCATCAGAATTTAGGTCACCGGCCTATAACGCGTTTGATGAACTTCATGTTTCTTTTCCTTCTGGGTCCACAGGGTGCCTTCAAACCTGAAACGAATGTAAAGATTGAGCATCTGGCACAGATCAACTCTTCTGCATCTTTCCCAACCCCAGCCATGCTTGGCATTTCTGTTGGTAGCCAACAGAAGAGAAAAAAAAAGAACCACAGACACAAGAGGATTTAAAGCAGACAAGCTGAAATAGGAAAGAGAATGAAGAAAGATCATTGCTATTACTTCAGTGATTCATTAGTGAACGACATGATTTGTTAACTGAATAGATGAATTTTGTGACCTTCATAGTTGTTCTCGACAATTCAACTGATCAGTCAACACATGAATTTAGCACAAATGCAGCCACTCATATGAGCTTCTTTCATGCTAGTGCTCAACACAATATATAATATGCGGCGTTGGTAGTTTGTAGCTCTCAATATTTTCATGTAAAGAAAATTAGCTATATTTAGAATTTAGAAAGTATTAAGGAAAGAAAACAGCATAGAAAAAGTGGAAGGAAAGAAAATTTGGAGGAAAATAATAAAATGTAGCTAAACTTAAACACACTTATATGTTTATTCAAACTCATTTCATTTGTTTCTTTTCTTATTATATAAGGACCAAAAAATGAAAAATATGTAAAATTTGAGAAATTTTGATTATATTTGGATTTTCTTTATATTTTCCACGGTGAACCAAACATGAGAAATCATTCTCCTTAGTAATTTTTCCTTTCCCTAGTACTTTCTAGTTCCAAACGGAGTCTAAAGAAATTGCCTACCTTCCATGACCTAGGTGATGGCAAAACTTGGATCTGTTGAGAGAATGTCCAGACTGGACCAAAGAATGCAACACATGAGGTCTGATGGCAAAAGACAACATATTGTTCAGATAAAATGAAAGTTCAAAGAATGAAAAATCAGGCCTGGTACACACCTGTGGTAGACCAGAGAAGCCTGGTTGAACAAAAGAAATGGTAGAAACAAATGTGTGGATGTCCACTAGGTTAGATTCTGAGACAAGACAAGAATTAGACAAGAGCACCAAAGTGAGGAACATTTCTCCACACATCACAAGCAATTCTTTTTCTGCAGCCTCATTTAAACAATATAACATAACCATTTTCTGCAGATAGGAACTCACTTATAGCTTAACAAATGAACATGTAATCAACCAAGAATCAGATAGCCGACATCCTTTCTGGAGTTCGAGGAGATGACTATATCTAAAACTATACAGCAAAGCTAAGAAAATCACAGCTTCATTATGGTTGTTGGGGAAAAGACGAAATCTTGTTACAGCCTTTCTAAATCAAACTGTTGAAGAACTCCCGATAATCACGGCACCAGTGTTACTGAGCTACAGGGAAAACAGGAAACATGGCAATTGACCCGCACTGGCGGAACACACTGATCTGCAATTCCTGAACCCTGTACTGGGCGGCTATCCCCAGCTGCTGCCTGTACAAGTTTAGCAACAAATTTTACACAGAAGGATAAATCACACTAGAAATCCAGGAACCACTTGATTATTTTAATTGGAACTTGCCTAAACTCACAACATGCTGCCATGCCTCAGGACTGATCACAGAAAATTTCACGAGAAACAAACTGACAAAAAACATCACCTACATTTCACAAGGAATTTGGAAAGAAATTTGAGAAAGAATGAATGACAAACATAAAAGGTAAAAACAAAGAACTCAAAAGTTTCAGTTGAATGAACATCCAGTTTGGAAACTGTAAATCAAAAGAAATGGAAATGTGAAACACTAACGACTGTCCAGAATAAGATAACAGTAATGTTAACTTCATAGAACTAATGAATGTACATGTTCTTTCCCATACATCCCATTAATGAAAATGAGTGACAAGATGCCACGATCCAATAAACTTAGGAGAGAAGACCCTTTGCTAATCAGAAAGATAAGAACACCACTATTAACATAATTACAGTAGTTAGGTAAGAATAAGATATTAATAAGGCTCAAAATATTTATGATGTTAATAAACGCAAGGTTATGGAAGATAATGGTATACACATGCAAGGTGAAGATCAAGTACTTATACTCCCAATACCAGTCACAATGGCTGGATCATTATAACGCACTACATTCCATGGAGTTCACCCACTCTTAAGAAAAAAAAGTTACGTAAGAAACTATCAGATTGGTGTTGCGGCAACGATGGTGACAACCAAATGCACTTTGTCCGGTCTGTGATGCATGCGCGGATCAAGAACTGTTGGTCTGTTTGGGATTGTTGTTAGTCAAAGCGCTAATGGCGCCGGCGGGCATATAAACCTTCTGTTCGAGACTGTGAGGCCATAGAGCCCAATACATGAATATAATGATAATTTATGTACAAAGACCAAAAAAAAACATTGAAAAATAAGATGTTTGTCACAAAAAAGGCTACATAACAAACCATCAAAAGGAATTATCTAGAATCGGGGGACTGTATTTGCATTAACAACACACCATCTTCGCGCTTATACCAGTGGCAGAAACTGGGTGGTCATCATTGATGAACCAACAATTTAGCGCACTTTCTGTAATGATTGGTAAAGAGGTGATTACGGGTAAGAAACCACAGCGTGGTTAAACAAATATTCAGGCGGCTACGCTCGAAAACACAAACCTCAAAAGGCAGAAGCTTTATAATCCACTAATTTACTATGAAGGAGCTTCATCAGACAGCGCAACAGTTCTGGTATTTTAACAACATCATCACCGTTGAGCCTAGATTTTTACATTTAGCAATACCAGAAAATGTTATTAAGAATAAAGTTTAAGATAAACAATAAAACATTTTCAAATAAGGAACAGATCATTTTTTCAAATAAAAACGAACGATATTTATGGTACCAAGAAGAAGAAGAACTTTGACGCTGTTAGCCATACATTAATGGACGTTGAATTTGGTTTAACGAATAGATCATCCGTTTTTGAAACTCAAGAAAAATATAGATGAAACCGGTGAAAGATCGGATATACTATTTCATAATCAATCGACTCATTTAAACCAGACCAGTTTCATTGAATATCAATGATCAACATAGAGTAAAATAAGTTAGACTGAAGCGTTATAGAGGAATCATATGGAAGTTCATCAACACAGAGGGTTAATAGCGAATACAAGATTTTTTTTTGGTCGAATGTTATATTAACAGATGGGCAAATGATTAATTGATTCTAATAGCAGATCCATCACACTAACGTTTAATATATTATGTTAATCAAGATGGAACAAAATTAATATAATAATGTTGAATGCATGAGTTCTATATATAAACAAACTACACCAAATGCCGCAAAATGGTTCATGGTGATAATATCAGGTCGATTTTGTCATTTGACTGAGGCGTTTTTTCGTTTAACGGCACCACCCCATCCTCACGACTCCACCATCAACGAAGAATCTCGTTGAAGAAGTTAACGAACCTGATGGTCTTCAGTTTTATTTCGATCGAATCGACTCATCCTCTTACCGCCTCCCGACTTCACGATCGCCGACGAAGTAAGAGCCTGTCATGGGAGTAAAGCAGAATAACTGGGGAACTGGCAATAGCAGCGAATCTTCAACAACGCTTCAGCAACGAACCGTTGTTGTTACTCATCTGATAAAAAGATCGGAGATGAGATCAGAACCGCAGAAACAGTTAACGGCGGATGTAAAATGTGATTACGAACGTTAGATGACCTATCGCACCACATAATATCGTAATTTTTGATCGATAACCATGATGTTTGGTCTATCAACGCATACATTATGAACTCAAAACATGACTCAATAATATAGGCGAAACCCAACAACACGTTGAACAATGGACCAAGACGGAGCCAGAACAGCGAAGCACTATAATCATCGCGTCGCCAATGCACCAAGACCTTCAAACTATACATCCAATGACGGTTCTTTCTCCCTGCGGATGGGATGGGAGAGAAAAGAATCATGTCTTCCGCAGAAAGATCCGAAGGTCTTTTTCGCTAAGAGAATCAGGATCAACCCCGGAACATTTACGCTACGACACGAAGATATTTAATATCCTCATCAAATTAACGATCATTAGCATACATACTGACGGAATTGTCAGCGAACGATACTCTTTGGCTACTTCACTGGAACCAACGAACGTTTTAAGAAATAATGAAATTGATAGTTAATGAACATATTTGGCGACATGGCGCATCCCGGCACATCATTAAAATCAACAACTTCGTCGTCATATAATCTACAAATATTTCAACCCGCCGAACTCAAAACTGTTATCATAACCTTAGGGTATAATCTAAACAATCGCCCATTAACTATATCGATGATAGGATCAAAGAGTTTTTGTTATCAGAATGTAATCAACCATCAATGGTCAGCATATAAATTAATAAATAAATGACATAGATCAATCATGGCGCGTAGGATAGAAATTACATGCAATGTGGATTCTCGCACATGTTCGCTTCAATCATTTCTTAATTTTAGGAGATCGCGACAGACCAGAAACTAAAAAACATAAACTTTATTCGTTAAAATATCCATAAAATATGTCTAAATCAATGACACTGAATACAACTCCCACTAAAATTACATATCGGGCCAATTGATACAACACCCATATGAATATGCACCGCCCGCGAAATAGAATTTACCAAACTGGTGAGTGGATCCGCAATAAGGGAGTCAAAGAACAGTCACACATTTGACCGGGCTTCGAACTCCTCTCCTAACAACGATGAATTCATGCTGTCACGTTGAATTGAAGAGGCCCTGCGCTATATAAAAGAAGACTTTACTAATGTTAATATAACTAAGTAATTCTTCAATGCTCAGTAATTCCTACCTGCGACAAAGTCTTTCAAACAACTTTATTTGGATACTAAGATATGCTATAAACTCACTGAATAAATAATGAATAAAACCAGAGTCGAATACCAATGATCTCAAATGATCCGAGTCTCCTATATGTGATCATATATTGTTTTATGTCATTGGCACTATAACTCGCTTATTACTTCTCCAAATGACCCACACAAAGTTACCAACATCCCAACATCACATCATATTATGTCCAACGCTACACACTTGTTATGAACGCATTTTATTATTATTGATAATAGGTGAATCTTTCCCTGCTTTCGACTGATATTATCTTAGGCATGTTTATTGAGACTTGATCTGTCACACCCCTACCCCAAATTCTTGGGCGAAGATGGGCGCGCACGGAATAATGAGACTCCTTTACTTGATTTTCTCTCACACTGTGTTAATTTCAGCAAACAACCATCGTCATAACTTGTAAACTACAACCTCAGAAGAGGTTTCAACATCCCAAAGATTACATATGTCTGTTCATTTGACTAGGCTATTAATAAACCTGAACATACAAAAACTTTACATTTGAAGACAAAATGTAATCAAAAACCATGATCATGGATCCTATCATCATAGAGCCGCCCAGTGGATGCAGCCTCTGATGTCCCTTCAAGACTCACACCTGATGAAACACTCGCATAAGCTTATAGCTTAGTGGGTTGATGATGATAGACATAACCACTGAAGTAGTCCAAAATTGCAGATGAGAATATATTACATATGTCGAAGTTTATGTATAACAAAATTCTATAACAAAGTTTTCATATAACATAATTCTTATAACGGAATTTCATATCTCCCGTAGGAGTTCAGAATAGAGATCTTGTACAGAAGGTACCTCTGAAGTAGGCACATCACGGTAATATATTAACTAACATTATGCTTTTTGTTCCACATTCACATTTTTATCATATAAAATGTTTATCCTGAGAGATCACTGTGTCTGTAATCTTGTACTTTAATTATAATTACATATTTGGCTGTAACATATAAGGTTTGTTCTGATGACCCTTTAATAATGAATGAGAGGGACATGGTCATAACATACACCATGCATAATATTAACAGAGAGGTGCCTGGGTTACAATAAGTGACTACCCACGTAATGGTGTCGAGAACTAGTAAGAGCGCCAAAAACCATTGAGACTGTCACAATTGTCACAAGGTCGAGCACAGCAGATGTCAAGAATCACCAGACGCCTCACCAACATAAGTGTTGTAACACTAGCAGAGTGCCAGTGGCGCTAATCAACGAGGTGCCTATTCATTCACTTTATATTCGCCTTGGCAAATACGGCGTGCCTGCAACTGCTATATCCTTCTAATCCCATTAGAAAAATGAGGGCAAGAAACAACGTTTCATTCCACACTCAGATTCATTGGAAGGCTGTGTTTGACTGAGATAGGCACAAAGCTTCACAGGTATATGCACAAAGCATTTTTCATAATTATTATACTTGTATAAACTTCTGAACTTATTAGTCCTTTCATTGATCCAATGGATCATTGCAAAAATTAACGGAAGAGAGGAACCAAAACAGGACTCGCAGGTATGCCTAGGAGAAGCAATGTTACTTGAAGTGAGGTTCGCTTAGATAAGATCGCTACCCTAAAGCGACTGCAGCTTACAAAAACTCTAGGATTTGGTCTGCTGAGACGAGATCTCCGCCCAGGCGTGTCTATAGAAAACGAAGAAAATCTCCATCATCAACTTAAAGCCACAGCTTGTCCCGTTCCACCGAGGTTGCGACCAGATAAATAATTATGATTATTTACTGAATTTAAACTGATTTTAAAAGATGTGGTGACTTTTGAAAAGTTGTTCCACTCTTTGGTCTCGGATATCCTACTGCCATGGTGGTCCCTCCAGCCACTCTTTCTCACATTGTACAGACTCCACTAATATGATTTTGTTATTTTGCTGAGTCTTAAAAAATAAAAAAATAAATAAATAAATAATTCTTTCTTTTTTTCCATAACCTTCTAAGTTTTAGTTGTAAAACCATTTACATCATTCCAAGTTAGATAAATGGATTATAAATTCGCAACTCATTACTAAGCAATTTTAGAACATTTGATCACTTTATAATTAAAATGAAATATAACTTCCACTGTTCTAGTTCACTAGCAAACAACAAAAACATTTTTTTTTACTTCTGTATTTCTATCTATTTTAACTTACATATATAACCTCTTAGGATACCTCATACTAATATTCGACGAGGTGAGGCTTTCAGAGAAGGGATCTGAGTAATCTTGGTTAGAATATCGCGTTGCAAGTGGAGGCGGAGGTGGTCATCTGATGATGAGGCCTGAAGCCCACCCTGCATACAATTTGTGATGGAAAAATTGGCTGTGGTTGCAGAATAACAGCTAGCTTGATTTTACCAAATACCTACTGAAATCTGGGGATAATGACAAATTAAAATCATTCAGTCAATCAATCTTTTGAAATTTTGAGAAAGACAAAATAAATTATATGATTGAAATGAAAAACATTGAGTTAAAGTTTTTACTGAGATATGTTGTAGTAGTAGTCTCCTGTTAATAACGTGATCAAGTGTTCAATGGCCAGGCTTGTAAACTTGCGGATGACAGTAAGAATTTTAAAACCTTGGCTGACTTAAAACCGAAATTTCTAGTTAGGAACCATCTCCATCAGCAACTGTGACGCCACAATGTCCCAAAGAAGCTTTTGCCATCAGATGCCAAGGGTTCTGGTTTCCCAGCCTTTGACGATCGCCACTATGAGCAAAAAGTCATCTCTTTGGGTCCAATTCTACCCATAGCAATCCCAAGCTTTAAGAAGTGTAAAGATTGGCTAATGCTTCTTTAACGGATTTCAACTGTTAACCATTTAAGGACAATTTTTGATGTGAAAGATCCGACTACGCCATAAATCCACGAACATATTTATAACTATACATTTGAACAAATTTCACTATAAACCGTTCAATCACAAATTTAATTGGGCTACATTGTAACCAGGTCATATTTATAAATTAGTAATTAAAGCTCTCATACTAATTGTTGTGTCAATACTCCAAAATAAAGCTAATACAGAATAACTTTAAGACATAAAAATAAAGAGAACACATAATTTAATGATGTTTGATATAAATGCCTACTTTCTCGAATACCACAAAAAACTTTCACTAATCTAAGAGCATTATAAATTTTGGATCACAAATCAATTTCGTAAAAAAATTGAGTCAAAAAATAAATATCCAAGTAATTTGGTTAATACTATAAAGATGACAACGCCATTTTTATAGGTAACAGGGCTTTTAACTTATGTGGGATTGTAAAGAGACAAAAAGAAGAAAAAAAAGCCTTCTCTTCCCTTCATTCCCAAGGCATTCCTTACTCCGTCATTCCTATATAATTAATATTATCCTTTTCTTATGGCGCAGTTACTGATTCTTTTATATTCTCAACGCATTGCTGATAATTTGGATGGTATGCATCTAAGTTAGGATATAACTAAATGATTAGAAACTAAATCAACTACCCCATTAAAATATCCATAATACCTTTAATTAATCAGAAAACATCATAAAGGATTGTCATTCTATGTCTACGCTTAAAGACGCTCTGTAATTACACGGCATCGCTTTTTTACAAAGTGGACTATACTATGACTATGGATTCATCCCATCAAATACGTGAGCTCAAACAAAAACAATCATGGTGTGAAGGCCAACAATGAGGAAAGAAGCGTGTTTAAGAAGAAAAGGTCCTATGGAGTGTGGAAAGGAATCCAAAGAACCCGAATGCTTCTCGGGAGGGGGTGTCCTTGGATGCGTAGGGATTCCATTCAGTTTCTGAACTGCCCAAAGGCCAATTAGAACAAGGTTCAATTCCAACTCCGTTTGAATCCTTGAAATTGCTGGCCCTTCAATCGATCTAGTTCATGCATGGAAATCACGTTCAAACCGTCTATCGTAATCATCCTTCATTCAGCAATCCTCGAAGTCCGACTCCTAAGAATGGCCCAATCGACCTTCTCTCGTCGGACAGTGGGATTATAGGCGGTACAGCGAATCCGCCACTCCACACTCCTTTATGTAGAGACCTCTACCTCAAGGGTATCCCAATCCACCACAATAAATGCGATCCAAAGAAATCACGTTTGAACATACCAACATTGATCGGGTCTGTTGTTCCCGTGGCCGCCACCAAACATGTTTTCTTTTCCGTCGGGGATAACTCGCTCTCATAGAAAGGGGGCTTTGTGGGTACTATGGGCCTGGGCCCAACTACTCCCGACACACTCACCGACCGAGAGGCCTGACTGTACTATGGCCCAATCTACTTCTGCCCAATCAGCCTACTTACAAATCGTCAGCCCACATCCCACCTGAAGGCATACGCCGGTCAAGATAGTTTCCTCCTAGCCATCAGAATCCCTTTAAAAAGGCAATCCTGATTGACCTCTCCGAACTTGAACGAAGCTTGTCACACGATAACCAATCTCTGGGGGGTGGCCAAACATCTCGGGGCGTAAAACTGACGACTTGGCTATCTAAAAGGAAGAACAGCCTATAACACACGAGAAGGCCACCTTCCCTTCCATTTCGAAAGGAGATAATTTACTTTCCATGAAGATAGATCATCTTCTTCTCGGGATAAAAGGAAAAGGCAACACGAGAAAAGGTATGAAATTCCTTCCGAAAAGTGAGTGTTTTGACTCTTCGTGTTAACTAGACCTAACTTAAGCACTGAGAGGCGGCGGTGAGACTATCACGCT
Organism: Tetrastigma voinierianum; assembly: GCA_016808115.1. Classification (NCBI taxonomy): domain Eukaryota; kingdom Viridiplantae; phylum Streptophyta; class Magnoliopsida; order Vitales; family Vitaceae; genus Tetrastigma; species Tetrastigma voinierianum. The sequence goes on from JAEQBH010005061.1 coordinate 297,295, forward strand.
TTGTTTGTTTTGCAAATTCTAGCTAATTCATGCTCCGACGATTCAGTGATTCAGAAAGTTCAGGAAACCACAATCATTACATTTTGATTTGAAAATTAATTATTTTCTCCGACTAAGATACCGAACATTGCAAAACAAAACTTGATTTTCGATTTCTATAATATTTGTCTATTTGATGGAGACAAAACATAATTTCCAATATTTTTCTTTCTTTCTAGTTTTCGAGATGAACATTGTAAAGATGTATGCAATAATGTTAGATTGTTAGGTTTATTGTGCAAATTCATGATGTTCCAAAATAATTTTTTTCAAATCTCAAAGTAATAAATGTTTTAAAATAATATCAAAATTAGTGTATCATTGTTACATCATAAAAATCATAGTTGGTGACTACAATTTTAAATTTTTTGAAATAATTAAAACTCATTGATGATTCCAGTTTTTAATTGTACCGTACCATGGTCGGTGATTATGATTATGATTTTTTTTAAATGATTAGAACTGTATCATTGGACGTGTTTTAACTTTAAACTGTAACCGGAGTTAACGAGTGCTATTTTGTGATATGGCAATTTGAAACGAATTACAAATATGCACACTATTATATTCTTGTCTGCCAGTCTCACCAACTCATAATGGACTGCTTTACTGTTGGAGAACCAACTTCCTTATCAAATACCTAATGAGCGACAGCTAAAGATCCAGCCGTCGGAATGGGTCAATGCTGGGAGAGTAATTTTGGTGGGAATTCTTTGGTATGACCAACGAGTCATAACGTTCCAAGAATTGCTGGGAGAGGAGTCTTCCTGAGAAAAGAATAATTATTGTTAGCCGCCTGCTCCTGTTCCTCTCAATCATCCAAATTATTAACCGGAAACTGAGCCTAAAACTGAAAAAGAGTCAAAGCCTTGTCATCATCATCTACTGGATCTGTATCGTAGGCGATGAGCTTTCTTATCCAACGAAACGCATTCGAAGACAGCAACCGTGAACAATGGTCTGGATCGGTAGGGGATGAGAAGGAGCAGGCGATGGCATCATTCAGGAAATGTGAAGGGAACTGTGATGGCGCTGGAATCCGCAAATCTCTATGGGTAGTCCTACGCGTTAGTTGAGGGACATTTCTTTCACTTCAAATGGCGTCACCGTCTGCCTCTGTGACTTCCTCCCCATCGCCATCGATAACTCAACCAAAACATTGTTCTTGGAACTTGATATGGCCTATAAATGAGCTCAGATGTTCCATGACTTCATCTTCACTTTCGCATCCTCGATTCTCTAATCGATCATGCTGATGTATCGTTAATAGATGCAGTCCGCTAAAATTCAGAACTATCTAGGCACCCATGAACAAGTGGCTGACTTCTTCAACACCGTCTCTTCAACTTGGAATCAAACTTCTATGCTTACAAAGATGTGAGATTCAGTACCTGATGCACTTTGAGAGCCAATTATCACAGCAGACAGAAAAAGTGGATGACACAATGCTTGGACACCTACTTCGGTATCCCTTGGACTATCATTGCTTGGGTTTGTGCTGCTTTGGCCCTCTTGTTTACTGCCGTCCAGACTTACTTCGCCGTCTTCCGTCCTTAACTAACCGATGCTTGCATGCACAATCTCGGTTCATTAATTGGTACATACGTAATAGCTTACTAGCTACTCCAAATTTTCCAATTGTTTTCTTACTGTCTCTATCCAGTACTTGGTTGCAGCATCTCAACACCCTTCCCACCAAAAAAGACTTCCATATAAATAAGTACTTTGCTACCGTAACTAAATTAGGCAAAGATTCATTGGCCTCATTTCTTTCCATTGAGCCATACCTTCTTTCGGTGTATAAAATAAGTAAAGACCGAATGTGTGGTGTGATCTTGGTATGTAATTTCTAGCTTCCTTTCTGCTTTGTAATATGTGTTTTACCACGCGTACTATGCCGTGTGATGTCATGTGTGATTCAAGTAAACAAGATCAAAATGGATGGATTTTTTTTCCTTCTTTCATTCCAGCTAATGCGAAGCCACGAAACGTGAGCGATTTTGGAAAGATGGTAGCTAGATACATTGAAAAAGCTGTTCGACTCCTTTGGTGTTGATATCCTACTGTCATGTTAATGGCGATCAACACCATATGATTTAATTTCTTTTATTCTCTAATTTTCTTTTTCTTATTCTTATTAATATAGTTATTAATATGATTTTCAAATACTTCTATTTTTATTTTTGTTGAGTCAAATAAAATAATATTACCCCTTTTTCCAGTAACCTTAATATTTTTTTTAGTTTTTGTAAACAATACATTATTCATCAAGAGTAAATGATTATAGATTATTGGGCCTAATATTCAAGAGCCCAATAAAATGTTTAATTTATAAATATTAAACATATTTGTTTATTATTTTAAGTAAACACCATTAATTTTTTAATAAAGAAATGACTCAAGAGTAAACTTTATTTAAAAGGAAAATATAAGTCAAGAATGAAGACAAGAATGCCTTTGACAATGAAGAGAAGAAAAGAAAAGAAGAAAGGAATGATACATACCAAGAAAAGGATATAATATATATAGTAGTGAACAAAGGGAGAATAAAGAGATATTGTAAGCCAAGAAATCATAACATCCCTTAATTTCTAGTAAAGAAATTGTCAAACAATAGAGTTTCGTAAAGATTTCGTATTCTTCTCAAAACAGTAGGCAATATATATACAATTACATCCTAAAAATTAGGTCCTAAAAAGGAAAACAATTATTTTCTATATCTATATACAAGATTGGTCAACTATCATGATTTCATGGATTAATTACACAAATTACTTTCAGCATCTGGTATAAGATTTGGTCAACTAATGTGATTTCTAGGATTAATTACCAAATCAATCTAAAATTGCGACAAATTTCATGCGTGCGCACTCCTCAAGTTGGTGCATAAAATGTCTATCATGCCCAACTTGTCAATTATACCATGAAACACCTTCCCGAAACCGCTTTGTACATATCGCCCAACTGACTCTAGGATTGAATAAATGGAATTGTATAATCTTTTCATCGAGGTTCCTCGATGAAATGATTCCATCAACTTCAACATGTTTATGCGATCATGTTGAACAGGAATTTGTGCAACTTGAATGGCTGCCTTATTATCAAAATGGAGATTCATAGGTGTAGCATATTCAATCCCCAAGTCCCTCAGTATATTCCTTATCCATAACAATTCGCATACACCATGAGCCATACCTCGAAATTCAGCTTCAGCACTTGATCTTGCTACTACCTTCTGCTTCTTGCTTTTCCAAGTGACAAGATTACCTTCCACAAAAGTAAAGTAATCCAGATGTGGACCTTCTTATCGCTTAATCACCGCCCAATCAGAATCGGTATCCCTTTCCAATGTTAGAGCTACTTCTTGAGAACAACAAACCTTTCCTAGAGCACCTTTAAGTATCTTTAAGATCCGGCTAACGCCCATATGTTCTTCACTCTTGCATGCATGAATCGGCTCACAACGCCATCGCATATGATATATCCACCAGTGATAAGTAGATTAATCTTCCAACTAATCGCTGATAACGACCCTTGTCTGTTGGGGCTTGGTCTGGGAGAATTCCGAGCTTAAGTGATTCATCATGGGCATCTCTAATTGCTTTGCAACCAAGCATCTTGCTTCTATAGAAGATTCAACACATATTTTCAGCCAGGAAAGCAAGACTCCATGTTTCGATCTTGCTACCCCACCCCAAAAATATTTAAGTTTCCCGAGATCCTTCATTTCAAATTTAGTGGCTAAATAATTCCTCAGAAGCTTTCATTTCGCATGGGTCATCTCCCTGTCAAGACCATATCATCAACATACACAATTAAAGCTTCAAGCATTTTTCCTTCTTTGTGTTTTATAAACAAAGTGTGGTCCCCAGCATTTTGCTTATAGCCGAACTCCTTCATTGTAGCTCTATGAATCTCTCCCCAAACCATGCCTAGGTGACTGCTTTCAAATTTCATAATGACTTTTTAAATTTAGCACTTCACCTTTACATGAAGAACCATATTTAACTCCGGAAAGTGGTAGCCCATGTAGACCTCTTCTTCCAAATCTCCATCGAGGAGCTACTTTAACATCAAAATCAAGGTGCAGGGCTAGTCTCGATTTGCCGCTATAGATATAAGAATGCGAATTGTATCGGTCTTAGCCACTCGGTGCAAAAGTATCCTCGATAGCCTCTATCCCATACTCACATATCCCTTCGCAACTAGTCTGCGCTTTTATATCTATCAATACCGATCTCAGTTTGAGTTTTCACCAGAACACCCATCTACATCCAATTGGCTTCATTCCTTAGCAAAGGGAACAAGTTCGCGGCATTCTTTTTTTTAGAGCCTCCATCTCTTCGCTCATCGCCTTCTCCATTTCTTTGATCAGCCAATGCATCCTCGCATTACTAGAATAGAAATCGGTGGACAATTGATTAACAAAGAATGCATACAATTCACTTCAACCTATGAGATGACACATAGTTGTTAATTGGGTATTTGGTCTTGGTCAGGATCAAGTTCATACTGCTTGGAACTCTCATTCAATCTTTGTGGATATCTGTGAGCTTTAGCCAAGTAGAACATAAGTTTCATTAGACTCTCCAAACACAGATTCATACTTACTGGCGAGGAACATTCCCGGGCTGATTCTTTAGTTAATGGTGGTGACGGGGCAACTCGAGGGTATCGGTGATTCACTCGCTCATGATTGTGATCACACTTTGTCGCACAACATGCTTAAAAATGTTCATTCACCTCTTCCAACTCAATAGTCCCATCACCTCCACCACTCTTGTCAATATCTCCAACTCATCAAACTCATCACCTCCACCACTCTCTCTTGTTGAATATTCTCCATTCACCTCTTCTAACTGATAAATCTCCAAGACTCCATTCTTCACTTGAGCCTCCCTAAGAGAATTTCTTAGAGACTTTGCAGTAATAAGGCTCTAATTTCTTAAAGAGGCATCTAGGAGTCACATGTAAATTTTCTTGCTCAGGGATCATAGCACCTATATCCTTTTGAAATTTAGAGTAGCCAACAAAAACACACCGCTGCACATGGATCAAGTTTATTTCTCAAGATTGGGACGTGAACATATACTGTACATCCAAAACTTCGGGTTCAAGATTCGAAGACGGGAATTGAAAGTATGATTGTACTTCGCTGAGGAGTTTGAAAGTCTATTACCTCGGTGAAGGTGTTCGTCATTTGGTGCAGGCGCAGATTTCACTCTTCACCCCATCAAAATCGAGGCATGTTCATACAAAGAGGGAGGCACGCACTACCTCCAAAGTTGTCTGTATTTTTCTCCCGCTAATCCATTTTGTCGTGAGCATAGTACGATGGTCCGATGACGACCTATGGTTGCTCAAAAATTACCGAGAGAGGCATCTATAAATCTCGCGACCATTGTCGCATTGCCAAACACGACCGCTTGATACCGGTGTGAGTCATTTTGTGAAAATTCGAATGCTGCATTAATAATATCACTTTTTTTAATAAGTAGGGACACCCAAGTCATTCTAGGCATTCATCAATAAATGTCACAAAGTAACGAGCTCTAGTTATAGAGGGAACCTTTGCAGGACCCCAAACATCAGAGTGAATAACTTCAAAAGGTTTTGAACTTTTATTCAGACTTGGTGAATAAGAAATACTGTGGCTCTTAGCCGTCACAAGTGTCACAATGGAAATTTCTATCATTAAATCAAAAATCAGGGTTGCAATTTCTTAAGATAACCAAAAAGAAAGATGTCCTAATCTACGCTACATAACTAGTTGCTCTGAGCCTTGCCTCATCAAGTTAGTTTGATTTCGCTCGACTGATTGATCCTCATTCTCTGAAACTCTAAGTAGTAAAGTTTGCCCTGCCTAACACCATAACTAAGAATCTCCTGGTTAGAACTCGAAAGACACAAAATGAGGGCCAAAAAGTTACAATACAAGCGAGAGTTGAAGTAATTTACTAATGTGACAAAGGTTGTATTCAAGAGATGGAACAACAAGGACGTGATTCATAATGAGAGTATTAGATAAGATAACATATCCTTCCCCGCATTGGGAGGTGCTACCATCAAGCAAGTGGGAAATAACTCCGATTGAGAAGAAGGGAGAACATATTTTAACCGACTGGAGTCCCTCTGGTCATGTGATCGATGCACTGTGACAATAATCCAAGTTCTATTTCTTAGAAGTTGCAGAAAATACGTATGCTTTTCCTTAATAATACCTTAGACAACATTTGCAAGAGTGGCCATGATTTTCTTCCAACCATGTCACCATAAATTTTCCCAAAGAATCTTTTTAATTACGAGGCTTCTTGAGAAGTCCCACCAATTCGAACTCACAAAGAGCCTTTACGAGGGTGATGGGTTTCGGTGAAAATACATGATACGATGGTTTCAGACTCTTCGGATCAAGCCTCGCTTCCGACACTACACGTCAAACAATAGAGTTTCAAGCAGTAAAGATTTCAAAGAGATGTATTCTTCTCTTAAAAATGTAGACAATATATAGATACAATTACATCCTAAAAAATTAGGTCCTAAAAAGGGAAAACAAATTGTTTTTCTATATCTATACAAGATTAATAACTATCATGATTTCTGTGATTAATTACACAAATTGTTTCTATATCTATATACAAGATTTGGTCAACTAACAGGATTTCTAGGATTAATTACCGAATCAATCTAAAATTGCGTACAGCTCATGCAGACAGAAATGAAGGGAAAAGTTAGTTTTTCTCTCTAGTTGATAATATTAAATAATACTATCAAAAAAGTAAATTATCACTTTTAGTTAATAAATAAGAAATTTTATATAATATGAAGTAGAAATTATTGTGAACAATCCCATAATAAATAAGAAATTCTCTGATCCTCTCTATTAACAAAGTATGTATATAGTTAAAATGTTTTTAAATAAAATTAATTTACAAAAATTTGTCTCTTGTTTCTACATTTTCAAAAATTGTAAATTGTAACCTGCTCCTTCAAGGAAAGAAGGAATAAGAGGAAAAAAAAGGCACGAATGTATATATGGAAAGAAATTGATGCCCTCCCTTAAAATGAAGCTTAGAAAGGAAGAAGGAATAAGAATAAAAAAGGCAAATATATACATGTGGTGAGGATCATGCTTTCTAGCTTATATGATCTCATTCTCCTCCTAGCTAGCTAACAAATGAGATATAGCTGAGAACGAGGTAGCGTTTCGGTGGAGCTCCAGGAAGTGGTTGGTGATGATCATGATCAGTTTGGAAAATCTGGGGATGGGAGCGATCATATGAGAGCCCTAGCTGAATTAAAATAAAAATTAGAAAACGGATAAATATCTCCATCATCACCAAGTTCAAAGCTACAGTGTACCAAGGTTCCAGAAGAGAAGGGTGGTGGTGATGACCATGGCTGCGATCAGAAGAGAAGGGTGGTGGTGATGACCACGGCTGCCATGGGAGAAAAGCTCAAGCTTAATTTGGCAAAAGCCTACATCAAAAAATGTGGGGAGTAGTGGAGGAAATCTACAGATCAATCAGCGTTAGCATTAGTCAGCTGAGGGGCTGTTATGATGCGGAATCCACCAAGAAATATAAGGACGACGAATTCACTGTCATGATGCTGGTGGGTGGGTGTGCTTTATTGTATAACATCTTATCCGTTTGCTTAGTTTATGACCATGAACATATCTGTTGAAGAATGATTCAAAGTTGGTTTTTTAATAGTTTTTATTAATTAGGAAATGCTTTGTTTCATTTATTTATTTAATTGTGAGTGGGAGAGTCCATGGTTGTTTGAGATTTTTTAGCTATGTGATAAATATGGAGAGTTAGTTTTGAATGGGATAATTAATGGATTTTATTTATTTTAATTTTGATTTATTTATTGTAAGCCTATTTATAGGCACTCTTAATGATAAAAAATAAAAATGAGAGTTGCATGTTGTTTTTCACTTTTATTTTTTATTTCTCTCATCTTAAAATCTAAATACTAAGATCAAAGCTATAGGTCTTGAGAGGGTCTCAGGATTCCAATGAGATCCACAGTCTTGAGGGTCCGTGAGGCATGAAACATTTCAGCTATGGATGAGTTTTGGAGAGACATCACTGCGGAAAAGCCTCCCCAACATCCAAAGCTTTGGCAAATCAAGAAGGACTATGATGCTAAAGCAAATGAACAGTGGTTGATGTATGATATTTAGCCAAAGAGTCAAAGGGGAAAGGAAAGACTCTCTGCAGATCATTGCAAAAAATTGACATGAAGAGAAAGATTGTTGGCACAAGGGAAAGCCTCAATGCTTCAAGTGCAAAGATTGGGGCATCTACAAAAAAATTGTAGAATCAAAAATGGAACACAAACAGAAGAGGTTGAAGAAACTCTTTTTTGAATTAATTGCGAGAAGTGCACCAAGAAGATCTTTAGAGAGAAGTGCTCTAAAACCCAGTGAACGGGATGATGAGAGAGTGCATCAACGAGATGATGAGGTTTACACGCGAGCTGAAGAGAGATGTACTTCACAAATTTTAAAATGGAGAAGTTCAGCGAAAAAGGCAATGAAAATTAAAATTTATGCAACTTTGAATCAAGGAGAGTGTTGAAGAATACCCAAAGTTGGTTTTTTAATAGTTTCCATTAATTAGAAATACTTTGTTTTATTTATTTATTTAATTGTGAGGTAGAGTCCATGGTTGTTTGAGATTTTTAAGCATGTGAATAAATATCGAGTTAGTTTTGAATGGGATAATTAATGGATTTTATTTATTTTAATTTTGATTTATCTATTGTAAGCCTATTTATATAAGAGCATTCTTAACGATAAAAATAAAAATGAGAGTTGCACGTTGTTTTCACTTATATTTTATTTCTCTCATCCTAAAATTCCAACAATACACATATCGATACCAAGATATATGTTCACTGGGACGCTGCTGCTGGAGAACCAACTCCCGTATCAATTACTCGACCTGATGAAGATGGTGGGGCCCAAATCGGCTAATGCTTTCTGGACGGCCATGTTTCAAGAATTCTTCGACATCAACGACATCAATTTCAGAATCCAGAACGAAGAGCACGGAGTTGTTCAGAAAAGATGATGAAGAATTATTGTTCCCCCGCCCGCCTGTTCCTCCCGGGAAGTGCTGATAACAACCAGTCGAAGTCAAAGCCTTGTGATCATCTCCTCGATCTTTCCTCGGCGAAATTTTTCATGGCGAATCGCCGCCTTCCAACCAAACAGAAGAAACCAGCGTCCGTATTCAAAGCCCACGCGCGGGTCGCGACGGCGGAGGTGATGGTATCATTCAGAACGCGGCGACGAGACGCCGAATCGATCAAACGACGAAACCACCGCGCGACCGGATATTTATTCATCAAGAGAACCACGCTTTCGGATAATTTCCATCATCGATCACAGTTCATCAACGCGCGAAATGTTCGATATTGTTGCGGATGAGTCGCGATATCTCGATGATCAATTTCTGATCTTCGCTTCCGATTTTTCAACAACGCGGATGCGAAAGTCGAACCATCAAGATTCAAACAACTTAATATCGCAAATAGTTGTAATATTTTTTCGGTTTATCGTAAAAACTGAATCAAACCTTCCATGCGCCAAAGACGGAGAGTTAAAATCTAAAACTCGGAAACACCATAACAACATATTTAACGTGATTTATACAGTCAGACATTATCGGCGTCTCCGAATCATATTAGCGGCGTTTTGGCGTATCTTTTCATCGTCCGATCATCGGTTTAATTTCTTCCCGTAACGATTAACGACGATCCGCCTCTTATCCAACGACAACGTATCTCAAATATCAATCACTGGCAACAACCGATTTCCACTTCTGGTTTTCATATGGTGTACTTGATGAGCGAACACTTCTTAACATACATCATCAACAAATTTCTAATCTTTTATTGTTCGAAGATAACGTTAGTATCACGTTCAGCAGTTTGATTCGAGAATCCACCGTTGAGTCTAGCTTTCGCACATCGAATTTTATACGGTTATCGGTTCTGCACTTTATTTAACATACAACGATAGAACTGGTTAACACGTTATTTGTCGTGTTGTCGGTTACAAACACATATTTTGAAACCTATTAGCAATAGTGCTAACATAACCACATTTAACAAAACATGAACACAATGAACAATGTTAATAACAGAAGATTCAAGAAAAAGAAGAACTGAACTTCTCTGATGATTACCCTGACTTAATGAGCAAAATTATTGAAAATTAACAAACCAACCAATAGAAATTAGTACACATCTCATCTAAACTCTAACTAACTTAACCAAACCATTGTCATAATCGCATTACCCTCGGCGATGTATTGTGAATGTCTTTCACGACATCTCGAGAGAAAGAGGGATTCATTTTTCTGTTGGAACCAATCTCTCGAGTCGAAAATTCAAATCTCATGGGCGGACAAAGCCTATATCAAACCCGCAAATATTCCCATTGTAAATAGAGTTCAAAATCCATGAAATGACCATATTGTTATTCATATTCCTAGATTGAGCAATTGGAGATCATTACCTTAAGGTCCCTTAATTGAACCATCCACGAACCCTAATTTGTTCTTCACCGAAAGTGAGATCTTCATTGCCTTATTCCTCACCGCCCCACCTCATTCCGTCTTCCCCATTATGCATGGTGATTATCCCTGTTTGATCTCAACTATCATTCTATCAACATCTCAGTGCTTTCCCTGTTTTCTTTCCATCTATTGGTCGTGCTTCTTCTTCTTTTTTTCTTTCATTTCAGCTATTTTTCTGCCTGACCTCACTTATGTGTATTTTGTTCTTTTGCAATTTAGTAAAGCAGGCGTTTGACAGTATAACAAATATAAGTTTAATAAGAGAAACAAGATAGATGAGGGGTCTTCCATGCTATTTGTCTAATATTAATGTATTATTTTCTTAAATCGTAATACCATGTTGGAATTAAAAGAAAAGAATAAACAAATTAAAAAACAATGTAAAGTATGAAAAATATGATAACGTGATGGGGTTTTAATATTTATGGACTGATTCTAACAATTTTGGATAATAGAACAAATGGAAAATAATCGAACATATGGATACAAACATCTACTTGAATTATTGAATACAAGGCAAAGCATCATCAAGTGGACATTCAATAGCTTTTTGTGTTTGAGAGGTGAAGCTTACACCTGGACTCCATTCGTGGAAAAGAAGAAAGGACTCCACCCAAAGCAATTTCGCATAACTTTCGGAATTTCATTTAAAAGAAAACAATGAGGTTTTTTTTTTTTTTTTTTTTTTTTTTTTTGAAAGGAGTAATGTTAACTTTGCCATGACGCATAAAAGTAGCTAGAATATGAAATTAGCACATCATGCTAAAAGACTAAGAGTGATTCTGTATTTTTACTCGATGGTTGCAAGGTGAATTGGCTAAAAGAGTGAGTCATTGGGGTCTCGTTTTCTTTCCATTTCAGCCTATATATGTAGTTTCTCATCCTATTCGTGTGTAAAACAAGCAAAAAGTTGTGGCTGTGTGCTATGATTTTATTTGTCAGATTTTTACGGTCATGTATCATGTATGCATCCAACAATAATATTATGTTTGATTTAAGTAAATGAAATTAGATATGGGGGGGATTTTTTTTCTATGTTTGGATTCCTATTGATCATGTATTAAATAATAATTATGTTGGCAATAAAATATATCAAGGATTTCTAATCCAAATTTCAAAATAGTAGGACGACAGGACATAAAATAAATATGGGATGATCTCAAAAATATCCACTTAACCATAACGCGGCCCTCGCTTCACATATTCAAGTCCTGCGCGTGCATTCATTAGTGCTCATTCCACTGTCGCATGTGAACCTTCGTGTGACGCCCCAAACTTCTCGGGGTTCAAGTGATCAATCATCAACCCACAAAAGCCCTATGAATATCGCGGTGACCTAATAGCACATCATCAGATCCCATTTACTGGAACAAGGATTTACTAAACCATGTAGTCCCTTTGCAATTCCGAGAGCTCCGCCCCAAGACCAGGCTCCGCACATCATACATTACGCAATAAGAAACTACGTATGAGTTCGGATTCGCCTAGGCGAACAGCTTTGCCCATGCTAACTCACCTTCACTCAGCAAAGACAAGAGCTCACGTTACATGACAATTTCATAAAAAGAAGGTCCATTTTAGTTTAATTACACTCCTTACATAAAAATACACATATGAGTTCACACTTCACCATAAACACATTTATACATGTAATAAATGAATTTACTTCAAACATTTTACAAAAATGATCATAGCCACAAACCTGGGCTTTCTTCACTCGTGGTTCCGATGAATCGCCTGACCGGCGCATTTCCTCGCACTTGAAATGTTATCCCATATGGGTGAGCCACACCCAAAGAGTAATTCTACTTAAGTTACTCCTCGCTTTAAGTGCACATGCAATGTTCACC